>VWZF01003471.1:7347-98502 GCA_013396755.1 Sclerurus mexicanus | reverse complement strand
GGGGGTTGGTAGGATTCTGAGATTGCCTCTGCTCTAATTGGGATTTAATTGCCACTGATGACTGCCAGCTGTCCAATGTGAAAGAAAGCTATTAACAGGCCTGCCAGAAAAAAGGAAATTTCTGTTCTGTGAAATGATGAGATTAAAGTTTACAGAATTTTCTTTTTCTCTTCACAGAAAAGAGAAATATTTCATGCTTACCTGAATGGGTTCAGTTCCCTCTGATTGGAAACAGTGACTTAAATCTCAATCTTTTCCCTTAGTAAGAATGCTCTGAGGAATTTTGTTGCAAAGATAATTTTTGATCTTGACAAAACTGACTTTTCCACTGACAGATGTTTTGGGACTTATATTGACACTGTGTGAATGAATACAGCTGAAATTAACTGGCACGGCCAGCATTCGTAACCTCAGAGGACTCACCACAAAATGACTGCTGTACCCTGACCTTTGAGAACATTTCAGGAGGCCAGGGTTCAATCCCAGGATAAAACACAGTAGGAGAAGACTGAAGCTGTGTGCACTGTGATAACACTGTTATTTCCAAAGTTTGCAGTCTCTTCAACTGGAAATCTAAGACACTTCAGATTAAATGATCTGTAAATGCCCAGTGGCAAAGTGGTCCAAACCTTAATCCATCTTTTGAATCCACAGCTAGTGAATGAGGCTGATAGCACACAGGAGACATCAGCTATGAAACATTTGGTTTTTATCTCACACTCATTTTACTCCCCAAAGTTCTGTGTTCTCAATATGTTTTACCCTATGTATGTAAGCTTTACAGACAAAATATAACCTCCCTTGTCTATCTGCTTACATTCCTGGTCCAAATTATTAGCAGACCTTATAACCAAAGAAGCAATGTTGCTAAACAGATCCCAATGGAATCTTCTTAGAGTCAAAAGTTTATACATATGGAAAGCTGTTATTTATCATATCTGAGCAATGGTTTAAAGAAGGCAGGGGAATGTAGGTAATCAAAGATAAGAGGGATGGAGAGTTCAAGATGACCTCTGTGCATCGTACTATTGGAGGCACATTATGAGTTAAAATGAGAATCCATGAATTACAAAGAGAGGTTGGTGCTACTGATGCACCGTAAGTGGAGAGAGTGAACACATGATTCTGGTTTATAAAAAAAAAAAGTCCTCAAGCCCTGGCTCAGTCCTCTGACCAATCTCTAAATGAAAGCTACCCTTTGGACCCAAGAGAACTGTTTGTCTCCTTTTNAAGCTTCCCTTTTGGCCCAAAAAAACTTTTTTGTTTCTTTTTTTTTTTTTTTTTTTCCTTTTTTCTTCCCCGCCCCCCAACATGACAGTAGCTTGCAGCTAGTCTTTCTTGTGTACCTTCTACCAGGGGAAGAGTTATTACCATTTTGATGAGGTGGCCTTCTTAACCAAACCCTTTATCAACATTTTAGCAGAGTGAATATTAAGACAGTTCCCTGGTGGTGATGGATGCAGAATTTGGCTTCAAGGCCTCTGTCTTTTGGATTGCAGCAGACCTTCCCACTTCCTCTGAGAATAGAAAATAAACTTTTTTTTTTAATCCCTGATCTGTATGTTGATATGATCCTTTCATCTGCAACAATTTATTAACTAAGGACGAGGATAACTTATTCCCCTATTTCCTGAATCTTGATAGAAATATGCACCATTTCTAAATTTCTCACATTTCCTTTTGCTACAAAATTTCCTGAATATCCCAATCTCCTTGCTGCTCTGTTGAGACAAACAGTAAAAACAAAGCCAAGACATGTGGAGACCTTCTAAGTTTATTTATCTTTGGATGTTGCTGATGCATCATGGATTTTTTTTTCACATGCATTTTGGTTTCCCCTCCACCAACTTAACTCCAAGGATACTGAGCTCAACTGTCTCAGACCTCACCTCTGTCCTAGGGCAAGTCCCCACTCAAGGCTGTCAGCAGCATTTCTTCTCCAATTATTTCTGCAAACAGTCCATCTTTCCTTCTCCCCCTTCGCCATCTTTTCCCACTGGCAGCTTCTAAGAAATCCTGTGTTTGTGAGAGCTCCTCTTCTTCATGACAAGGACACTTTGCAGCAAAGGTTAAATTTTTCCCACTTCTCACAAATTATATGTGTCTACACACATACAATAACAGCACAAAGCAGCAAAATCAAGAAATCAAAAGATTTAACTGTTACCTTTATAGAAATATTGTTTTATATAGCACTTGAACATAGTATTTAATTTTATAGACTATTTACTTTTTATCATGTAGTTTCCTGCTAAAGAAATTCTTTTGCTCCATTTCTCTTTTTCATGCTTTCTGAATCTTTTTTTCTTCTTTTCTTACTGCAGGAAAAAAAGAAAAAATAAAAATGCCTGAAATAAAAAAAAAAATAAAAAAATTGAAATGGTGTTCTCTGTTTATTGTTCTTCTTTGAATGCTGCTATTATTTCAATTAACTGGTTGAAATACAGAGATATAAAGAGTTCAAAATAGTGAAAATACCTTTCTATGTCTCATTTAATTACATCTATTTCTTTATGTTTTAAATTGCTGAATTGCTTTAACTCAGCTCCTAAAGAATTTTACTGGCGAACTGTTAGAAATTATTATGAAAGTGAAAAAGAATTAGGATCACACTTCTGCTACAAAAGCAGAAATAGGCATGTACACAATAAATGGGGGAATTACCAGAATTTTGTTTCAAATAGGAGTAGCCCCTTCATTTCTACTACTTTACCCCACATAATCATCACTTGGCTGGGGTCAAACAAAAACCCCTTTTCGTGTCACTCCTCAAATTCAGAAGGGCTGTGTAAGGATGATTCTCTCTTGCTACACGGAAAGGTAGGACAGAGAAGATAAGACTACAAGTCTCTATCTTTACTCCTGGCAGAAAGTTCAAGCTGTTCATAAAATACATGAATAAAGGAATATAATAAGGTCTCAGAGAATGTTGTGGACTTCTCATTGCTGTAAAAGTTCAAGGCCAGGTTGGACTGGGGCTTGGAGAAACCTGGTCTAATGAAAGGTATACCTGCTCATGGCAGGGGATTGGAATGAGATAATCTGTAAGGTCCTTTTCAACACAAACCATTCTGTGATTCCATGAGTGGACCACAGAGGGTTTTCACACAGCACAATGGTCTCTCCCTTGAGGCCTTCTGGGAGACTTTCTCCTGCAACTCCAGCAGACACAACATCCTGAAGTGCTGGAAAGTCAAAATTCAGTTTTTTTTCTGTCAGTGAGGGTAGTGTGTAATCTGAGTGGAAAGCTATGATGAAGATGCCAAATTAGATAGACTGCTCAAGATTTTTTTATTTTATTTTGCTCAGTCAGGGTCACTCTCCTGTGCCACACAGATTCTTTCTCCATTCAGCCTGTAGGTTAAACTACCACAAAGAAATGACAACTACACATGTAGCACTGTCTTCTGAAATTTTAAGGTTGCCATCAACATGCTTAAACCATATCTTCTTCCAGTACAGGAGATATGTGTAAAAATGCTCCTCCAAGAGCATAATCTGGAGTTTGCTCAAGTCAAAGAGACATCCCTTGACTTCAGACCCCAAAGGTAAGTATGTAATTGAAGACAGCAGCAGCTGCAGTAGTTGTCTGCACTTTTTGCAATTAGGAAGAGCTTTGAAGCCCATGGGATGCATTTATTGTTATGACAACTCTCCATATCAGAAGCCCTGATAAATACTGCACAGTGAGAGCAGGATTGAATGTTCCTAGCAAAAAAAAATTTTTTTGAACTCACAGGATTAAAAGATCTTCTGTGCCTGGAAAGTTGTGTGGGTGGCAGGACAGAACCAGATGTTTGCCAAAGCCTCATTTATGTTTATCCTCCATATTTTTATTAAAATGTGAGCTGAAAAAGCACTCATTCTGAAAGTCTGGATTTGGGTAATTTTGTAGATAGATTGAGTAACACTTGTCTGGCATATTATATTTTGAAGTTATATAAAGCTTTAACTAATTAGAACCTATGGATTCTCTCTGGATCTCTGATGCTTTAGAAGAAAACCAGTTAATAAGACTCTTGTACCTCGTTCACCTCTTATAAACATTTACTACTCAGTGATGAAAAATAAAAAAATTATAATGAGTCTTTATATGGGGGAAATTTCTTATTTTCATGTCTTTCAAAGGCACTTTTTGAGAGCTTTTTCTGTCTCCCAAGCCTCCTCCTCTGTGATTGTCCAGAAAGGACTATTCTGTATTTCACTGAGATAGACACAAAACAGTGCTCAAGATGTTAAAAAACATATTCTCTTCATTTTCCTAGTTAGCTGTTGGAATCCTTCAGGTTTTTCATTGTAGTGTACATCTTGAACATGATTTTGGGAGCAGGGAGAGTTAGCACAGTTTTATACTTTCTCTTCAACATTATTCAGCTTGCCATATTTATTGTTCATGCAAAGGTTTGCTGTGATTCCTCTGTGGTCTCTGCTGTGGTTCTTTGGCACTCCTCCAATGTGAATAAGGATGCCTGAGTGCCATGGACTGCAATGCTAATGAGGACACTGCAGTATGTTGTATTCAATGATCTTTTCTAGCTTAATGATTCTATAACTCTGTGGGTAGGAATATTATTTCCTTCATGGTGGGAATTGTTAGGAGAAAATGTGTGATCTGAATTACATAAGAAGTCAGGTGACTTATAGCTGTGTTCTCTGAATGTTTGGGGTTTATTTTGCATCTCATGGCTTATTTCGAAAAGTAATTATGATTTTTCTTTTTCTTTTTTTCTTTTTTTTTTTTAAACAGGAGCAAGTGTGTTAAAATGAGGCAAGGCAAGTTACATACTCAGAGATGATACTACGCTAAGAGTGGAATTTTGAATAATTTCTTTCCAAAGTTTTAAATTACTGCTTTTTTAGCTTTTTATTTCTGAAAAAAAGTTTTCAAACTTTATGGAAATGAAATAAAAATAGAAATGCAATTTCTGAGACAGCATAATTTGAACTGAGAACTAGAATATTTCACTTAAATACGCATGTCAAAGCAAAATTAAGGTTCTTTTCAAAATTAAAAAAAAAAGTATTTTTGCCTGAAAGAATTCAGCAGAACAGATGTTTATTTCCCAAACATTTTTATCAGCTGAAGTATACATTTCTATATTTTTATTTTTTGATAATAATGTTTTGGGCAAAACCAAAAAGTGCCTGCTTTCAGCAGTAAAACTTTTGTTTCCTAATTTGTGGACAGATGGTGGATTTCATATGCACTCCATTTTATATCTCTCTTTCAAATGAACTAGTTTTATGTTTCAGCATTCAATAAGTAGTGATACTCATCTTGGATTTTTTCCTCCTGCTCTGATTAAGGGCTGAGGCCCTTAGAAAAGACTGTGGGTGTTGGAGTTCTAAGGGAAACACCTGCAGACTTGGATGAGACACGCAGCCACCTGCAGGCAGAGCTGACACATGCTCAGAAGGGGTTTTTTCCCTTCTCTTTTTATTCACAGCATCTTTTGCGGTGTCTTTTGCCATGCTGGCTGTCCTTGTCTTTCATCTGCACCTCCCTTTATTTATAAGTTCAGAGATAAAAGCACCTGCCTTAGCAGTGGTCTTTTCCATTGTCCTTGGTGCAAGCAGGAGTAAATCCTTCTCTTTGCACTTGAGCTCATTGCACAGACTAGTCAGATCTTTCATCCTGAAGATGTTGATGGGATCCTACACAGCTGCAGATTTGTGCAGAGAAGGACTGTAAAGCTTCATTATAAAATATCCAGGACCATGATGAATAGCTGTAATTCCCACACATGGCATTATTCCAGAGAAAATTGTGCACCCTGCTTGGACCAGGCATTCATTCCATCACTCCAATTGCAAATGAACTTCAAAGGATATAGCAGATATGCAGGAATTCATCCTGATATCTGTGGAGCAATATTCAGAAAGGTTCAGCATCCAAACTGCTGAAAAATATTTTGAAAACCAGATTAAAAAAAAAAAAATCTGCTGAAAAGCAAGATTTGGAGGAGACTACTTGTAAAGTTCAGAATAACAATTTTAAACCACTTACTGAATTAAAGTAACTTTTTAAAGGTCCTTAAGATCTATCTGCAAAATAAATCATCCCAATGCTTACAAAAAAGCTGCCTATCCAAACCAGCTATTTATTGATGATTCTGTCTATGGCTTCTCTAAATAAACAGAAAATTTCACAGAGTTGACACTTTCATGCATATTGGCCTATAGTCACGGCCAGAGTATTTCTAACACAGTGAGTGAGAGATAACAACAGCTAGTGGGGGTTGGGGTTTTCAGGGTTTGTTTGTTTATTTGTAAGTTAGTTTGGTTTTATTTGGGTTCTTTGTTTAGTTTTTTGTTTGTTTGGGATTTTTGTTTGTTTGTTTTAGTATTTAAGTGAATTTAGCTGGAAACAAGGATTGAAATCTGCACTCATATGAAGAAGACTTCACTTTGTAAGACTACATCTTACCCACTAACTTACATGTTGGTGAAGCTCTCCAACATCTTCTATTCAAGTGGTACAAATATCTTGTGGTCAGAGACTGAGCAAGAGGAAGTATAACCCAGGATTTCACTGATTTACCAGCAAAAGGAGTCCCAGTGTTATTGATGCACTTATTGATTAAATTGTCCTCAAAGAAAATACATGAAGATGACAGGCAGAAGATCTGGCACACAGATGTCTCTCTTCCTGCCCTGGGGCTCCGACTGATCCTCTGGAGAAGATTTGTGTGCTAGCTCCTCATCATTCATGCTAACATAGACCCAGACTCCTTAATTAAATCCTTGAACACAAAGGTGAGATACACAGCAACAAAACTCTCAGAGCAGAGGCTGCTGAACAAAGAGAGGGCTGCATCAGTCATCAGGAGCTGCCAGGCTTGGCCCTGGCAGAAGGACGTGGACACCTCTGTCAGTCGGTGTCACAGCTTGAGACACTATACACACTTTGGGAATTTCAGCTGTTTGACCACAGGTGACTGGAGTAACTTTTATTTATTTTTAAAAGAGTGAAAATTACTGTCTCTAAATATCTTGCTGGACAATGAGCCCCAACACAGTTCCACTTGATTTGGCAGCTGGCTAAATTCTTTAATTGCCTTTGACTGAATTCCAGTTCTTTAATTACAGGTGGCTTTCTTTGATAGCAATACCTTCCAAGGAATGAGCAAACCCTTCAGATTTTTGAGGTACAGAAAAGACACTCCATAGGTTAATTGCTCATCAAGCCTCAGAAGATTTGTGCTAGGCCTGTTAAGATGGTTCAGATTTTTTTTAAATGTTAATCTAAAAAAAAACCCAAACAAAACAAAACAGCACTTCTGTGTGACTTTTTGAGCACCTTGGTCAATCTCACACTTTGACCATATCTGAGACTATTTTTCTGAAATAGTTTTCTGCCAGATTGATCTGAATTGGCTCAGAAATGGGGTCCCAACAGAGGCAAACAGGTAGTAAGAGGGGTCTGATGGCAGGAAGTAAGACTATTCCTTTCATGTCAGTCATGAAGTCATGTTGCTGGGAACGAGTCAGAGGAATAAAAATTGAGTTATGAATGTAGATAATCTTTTCTGACATTAGAACATTTATAGCAAACCTATTATTGATTTAAGAAGAAAAATAAAGGAAAAATATTTGATAAAGTGAATCTGTTACAGTTTGTTCCTAGAGTTGTTTTTAGCTTTTAAGGAACTACAAAGTAGAGTTGTAATCCTACATAAGCAAGACTGATCTAAGTTTTGTGAAAATAAGTCATACTAAAACTTACTGAACAATGTTATAGTGAGATATTTGGAAAATAGAACATGATATTCATAAACCAAGTTGCAAGAGTGATGTTTTAGGATGTATTTTGTCATATTTTTTTCCTACAGTGACATTTCTGGAAACGACAATTATTCTGTTTCTAACACCTGAGATTGAGATATACATGGTTAATAATCCCTTTAGTGTTAGAAAGAATGCCTGCTAACTCTGCCTCTCTACTTTTTGTTAAGTAGACATGTGACTTCCTATAGTATTTTCTGCAATTGTTCAGAAAGGGACATACCAGACTTCAGTGTGTTGTGTTGGCCAGGCAAATACTGAATAGATGAGACTCTTCCACAGATATTTAGCAATTGTACCAGCCTGACAATGTGCTGGGTTTCCTCCAGCTTTAACCTGTCAACCTTTCAAACAGAATAGATTAAAGACTCCAGTTCTTCAGAGCTTTATGTATGAGTGCGCTACAGCACTTGGGCTCCTTAGAGAGAGACTCAGACCAAGAAGAGGTATTGATTTGTTAATTATTAGTCAGACACTTCATGGCTTCCCAGAAATGTTGAGCTATGAATTATTGCATCATAGAATGGTTTGGGTTGGAAGGGACCTTAAAGCCCATTTCGTTCCACCCCCTGCCATGGCAGGGACACCTTCCACTATCCCAGGTTGCTTCAAGCCCCATCCAACCCGATCTTGGACACTTCCAGAGATGGGGCATCCACAGCTTCTCTGGGCAACCTGTGCCAGGGCCTCAGCACCCTCACAGGGAAGAATTTCTTCCTAATAGGTGATCTAAACCTCTCTCTGTCAATATAAAGGCATTCCTCCTTCTCCTATCACTTCATGCCCTGGTCAAAAGTTCTTGTCCAGTTTCCTGTAGACCCTTTAGGTACTGAAAGGCTGACAGAAGTTCACCCCAGAGCCTTCTCTTCTCCAGGCTGAACATTCCCAATTCTCTCATAGTTGCCATACAATTTCATTGTCTTTCATTCTTTCCTTTTTTAATCTTAGTTCCCAGAAAACAGAAAAACATAGCAAGTAGAAATCCTTGCTGCTCACCAGTGCCTGCTGTTGCAGAACCATACACTTTAGAGCTGGAGTTGCAAGATAAGAGGCAGTGGATGCTCTCTGTGAGAAAAGCAGCTCTGCCACAGCGCTAAAATTTCCTGTGCTGACGTGCATGTGATGAGCATGTATTTATGCATCCAGGAGCATGGCTTTCTGCCTTGGAGAGAAATATAAACTGTCGAGTGCGAAAGTCCATGAAATAACCTGTGAGATTAGGCACTTTTTGTTAAGCTTTTCTGATGTTCACTGCTCTTCATCCCACTAGATGGCACCTAGCATCTGCTGCATCCTCTGCTGCAGGTACTGCACGCTCACCCTCCTTCCCACGGGGGGGCTTTGTACCAGCACAGAACCACTTTTGCAGTAGCAATAAACCTAAAAAACTCACCATAATGAATGCCAAACCTATTCACTCCCTCTCCCCCGTGTCCAGGCCTGTTGCTAAAGGGCACAGAAACAGCAAGTAGTGCGGATGGTGACAGCACCCTCTGGGTTTATTGGCACCTCTGGAGCTGATCTGCAGAGATCAGTATTTCCTCGAGCTCAGCAGGAACAGAAACAACCCAGCTGCACTATCACACTGCTCAGAAGAATATTATATATACAGATATAAAATAATATATGCATAAATATTAAAAAGCGTGACCAGCAGATCAAGGGAAGTGATTCTTCTGCTCCACACTGCAAGACCACAGCTAGAGAACTTGATCCAGCTCTGAGGTTCCCAATACAGGAAGGACATTGACCTCTTGGATTGAGTCCAGAGAAGGCCAGAAAGATGCTTAGAGGGCTGGAGCCCTTTTGCTGTGGATTCAAGATCAGCCTGGAGAAGAGAAGGCTCAAGGGAGTCCTTAGAGACGCTTCCGGTACCCAAAAGAGCTCCAGCAAAGCTAGACAGGCCCTTTTCACAAGGACATGGAGTGATAGGAGTAGGGAAAATGCCTTCAGGCTGTAAAAGGGTGGTATTAGATTAGATATTGGGAAGAAATTCTTGGGTCTGAGCATGGTGACACACTGGCACAGGTTGTGCAGAGAAACTGTGGTTGTCCTGCCCCTGGAAGTGTCCAAGGCCAGGTTGGATGGGGCTTGGAGCAGCCTGGTCTAGTGGAAGGTGTCCCTGTCCATGGCAGCAGGGTTGGAACAGACTAGCTTTAAGGTCCCTTCCAACCCCAACCATTCTGTGATTCTAAGATTTACAATCACACTTTCCTTCACCTACAAAGGAAAGTCTTTGCTCACAGAATGTCTCTTTTTATCAGTATCTGTCACTGCAAGCCAGCACCTAAGCAGTGATGTGGAAATGGCACAGCTTTGAACTTGTTCCCTAGTGAGTACCTATTTGGCAAAGACCTTGTAAGACCAGTCCAGAAGACATTGTTGAGACTGGTCCATTAAAATTTTATCCAGTCCAGTAGGATTTTATCTGTGTAAGTCCCCTGAGGGTTAAAGGAATATTACTGATCCCACCAAGTGAAGGGAATGGGAGTTTTGCCATCGAATATTTAGAGATAACCATTGCTAAGACTGCAAAAGAAAAATAAAAAAAGTTTACAGTGAGTCAGAACTGTGCAGATTCTTTCATGTCCTCCTTTCAAATCTGGTACTTGAAAACACAAGGTATGTGTATTCTGTGTATAAAGCATGGAATCATAGACATCCTAGAAATCCTTTAAGTTGGAAAGCCCTTTAACATCGAGTCCAACCATTAAGCTAACAGCATCAAATTCTCTGCTAAACTATGTCAGTATTTGCAGTGAGAGAAACTTTAGGATGGGATACAAGACAGAGATAAAATGTTGCAGATGGAAAAGAAGGTAAAAACATTCTTCAGCTCAAATTTTAGTACCATATATGGCCACAAACACTATGCTATAAAAATGGTCCCCCAGTGTTATAGGTGCAAAACAGGATGAAAACATTTTACTTAAAAATGTGAATGGTCAGCACAGGTGAGAGGTGTCATGTGAGGATCAGTGAATAAAATGCATTTTTAACACTTCTTTTAATATAGATTCATCGTAGAACCATAGTATCACAGAATGGTTTGGACTGGAAGGGAGCTTAAAACTCACCCAGTTCCAAGCCCCTGACATTGTCAGGGACACTTTCCAAGAGATGAGGTTACTCCAAACCCCATCCAGCATGGCCTTGGACACTTTCAGGGACGGAAGACTTTCCAGGTAGGTAGGCTCCATTTTGGGGACTTAGCTTATGACACTGAGTTACACTTTTTGCTTAGAATCTGTTTTGTTTCTCTCAGAAGCCTCCAGCTACAAACACTGTAGGCTGCTAATTATCATGGAAAAACGTAATTGGAACCAACTTCTACCAAGAAGAAAACTAGAGCTAATTTTGTACTGGATGACACCATTTATTTCACATTAAAAAACAAACAAACAAAAAAAAACCCACAAAAAAAAAAAAAAACCAACCAAAAAGCTTACTCATTATATCAGCTTGTTCATGTGAATCAGTATTTAGGAATTTCCTTCATGCAAAGTATTTAATGCAATTATTCTCATTTCACATCAAAAAGATACAAAACAAATCCAACAAACACCCACCACCAAACAACAATAAAAACAAAAACAAACAGAAAGCCTGATTTCACATATCCCTTTCTCTCTTTTTTTTGGAGTGAAACACCCTATTCTGTTCCTCAGAGGCTTTAAACCAGTTTGCTCACAACAATAGCTGGGTTCCTTCCAGGAATGCATTAAGCAACATGACTGTAGTGTCACATATTGTTTCTCTTTCATTCTCTTCCCCGAGGGGAAAGCAGCATATGCAGTGGAGAGACTCATTTTGCTCCAGTATTTGGTACTAATTGGCTTTTCCTAAACAGTGAAAGCATCATGTCCTGGAATATCATGTTGCTATAGACCAGCTGAGAAGTGACATGGACTACCTGAGGCCAGATCATTGTTTGTCAAGAGGGGACAGAGACTCCAGGCATTTTCAGTTTTTCACCTTTTTCTCATGATGAAACTTTATGTTATTAGAGTCAAAACCAAGCACAATATTTTGATTACTTTTAAATTGTTCTTTTTCCTTTATGGAATTATTCTGTATACTCAAAACCAAATCTGAAGTCCTTTCTGAAATGCAATTTCTATGCAAGTGAATTTGTTACACATCACTTCAGTTCTATTATACTTGGCAGATGATCTTTTGCTCACTTTTATCTGTAAATTCCTCAGGAGTTTTATAGACAGTGCTTGAAATGGTAATTTAGGGACTCTGAAATGAAGCTGGTAGGCAAATACAGAGAGCTGGAATGATATATCGTTATATACAGACCATTTCAGCAACAATTTGGGAGAATAAAAGCACAAAAATGGAGTGTCAACACAGTGTTTTTTTTTGAAAAACAACAAATGTCTGCCAGACAAATGTGATGATTTTGTTCCAATACTGTATTTTATTGCATTTTTTTCTGCATTCTGCTTTTTTAAATGTCTAAGTGTGTTCCAGTGATATTATGCCAAGATTTATTACAGAGATTTTACGTGTTAAATTGGTAAAATTTGATTATCTTCTTTCTCTGATCCCTTGGACTTTTCTACTGTCTCATGATGAAATTTCTGGATTATTTGACTATGATTGTGGTTTGAAAAAAAAAAAATGCTTAATCTTTGTTACCTCCTATTCTGATCAAAACCCCGACTCTTCTTATCAACCTGCTCTTTCCAGCCAGGAATGAACTAATTTTTCATCTCCGTAAAGTGATGAACCTTTCACCTTTAATAGCTTGAAATAGAAGGATAAGGATTAAGTACCTAATGCCAACAGAGTGGACTCAAGGCCTCTTAGAAACATAAGCAAATTTAATTGTATGTGTAGTTTGAGGGCCTGGACAAGACTCTACGCTGAACAGAAGGAGGCAAAATATACAGAAAAGCAGGGACATGAAGGCAGATAAAAATCTTACAATATCTTCAGCAGCAAACCTGAATTTCCACAGCTCCTTTATAGACAGTGTAGAAAATTACTAAGCGGCCAGTTTGCTGCCCTGTGGTCTTTTCTAAGACTCATGCCCAGACTCCTGATTTGAGCTAAACCAGGGGTGCCAGAAGTGCTGAAGAACCAGTTAGCATGGCAAGAACACATCTGCCTGAACTGGTAAGAATCACTGCTAGTGTTTTTAGTAAAACCTGACATCCTTAAGCTCTGTGACAATAAAAGTTTCTCTGACAAGTTGGTAAGAGAAACACCAATTCCAATATCAATCTTCCAACTTAAAAATGCAAAAAACACTTCTCCTTTTTCATGTTTAGAATGTTTTTCTTATCCTATAAATTTTCCATTAAATTAATTTACTTTTCTCATGGCAAAAAAAAAATCTTAAATAAAATATTTTTTAAGAGTTGAAACAAACATGTAGAACTTATAATATAGAAAGTCTGCCAGTTAATATCATTAAATCTTAGCCATTACAAGGATCTTTAGCACATATTAATTCCTACAGACTTACCAAAACAGGTGGACAGCAGCTGTGTGATAGGACTGGCCTTTTTTCTTTTACCAGCTTCTTAAATCCTTTTTCCTCCATTACAGCATGCAATCATGTGCTCAGGGAGCCTTGGGAAATATGCCCAGAAGTAAATGGACTATTAGAGGTGGCAGTAACTGGAAGAGGAATTGAGGATGAACTGGATGTCTCTGTCTGCCTATATTGTCATCTAATTTGTTGTGCTTGACTTTCATGCAAAGGAATAATTCATGCTTTTCCAGTGAATCACTACACTAACTTAGTCACTCCATACTCCCAGATGTAGTAAATGGAGACCTTTTCAGTGTAGTCAACGGAGACTAGATGTGATTCATTCCATTCTAAACTAAAAGACTAAGGTAGGCCAAATGAGTCACTTCCAGGAGCTCCTATTTCTCTACATAGACTTAAAAGGTGTTTTGGGTAACTAACTCTGATTGAGACTTCCTACTTTGTACCTGCTTAATAATGATGGAGACTGGACTCATCGTGGATGTTTGTCATTACCATCAAGGTGAGTAACCACATGTATTTAACCACCTTTTTGTGCACTCAGCCACAGCCTTACACAGCAAGTTCCACAACAGCATCCCTGCAGTCTGCACACAATGCTGGCTCAAGGGAAGACGGGATCTGTTTCTGTCTCCAGGATGTTTCTTCTCCTGACTTTGTGTAGGCTTATGGCAGCACCTCCATAGACAGGGTTTCTATCCCACTGCATTGTACACAGAACGGAATAAATCACAGAAATGGTTGGGGTTGGAAGTCACCTAAAAGGCCACCCAGTCCAACTCCATCTGCCATGGGCAGGGCCACCTTCCACTACACCAGGTTACTCAGATTCAAATCCAACCTGGCCTTGGACACTTCCAGGGATGGGACAGCCACAGCTGCTCTGCCCAACCTGTGCCAGGGCCTCAGAAATCTAACAGCCAAGAATTTCACCCTAGCATCTAATTTAACCCCGCTCTCTGTCTGCTGAAACCAGTCCTCCCTATTCTGTGTTTCCAGGCCCTTGTCCCAAGGCCCTCTCCAGCTCTCCTGGAGCCCCTTTAGGCACTGGAAGGGGCTCTCAGGTGTCCCTGGAGCCTTCTCTTCTCCAGGTGAACACCCCCAGCTCTCCCAGCCTGGCTCCAGAGCAGAGGGGCTCCAGCCCTCTGGATCTGCTCTCAAAAGGAATCAGCATGAAATTCTAGAAAAGTTCTAGAAAGCCTGTCAGTGCAACAGCTGTGGAGCAGAAGTTATAGCAGGAATCCTTTTCACTTCCACACCTACTTATGGTCACAGGTCAAAACAGACTGACTTAGATCTGTTCAGGGCACACAAATTAGAAAAAGCTAGAATATTAAATATTTGCACTTGACACATTTTTTTTATAAGGCAGAGTTAAATTAGTGATCAGATAATAGTAGATTTTTGCCTTGAAGCAGTGCTCCTCTGTCATTTTACTCATGCCCCTCCAATGTTCTTCCCTTCCTTGTCCGAAATGCCATTTCATTCCTCAAAAATACAAATCAAAACATTTGGGAAATTTTTTTCATGGAGTAAAATATGATAGTATTATCCAAGATTTTCCTTAACATCTTTAAATCTCTGCTTCAGCATTAATACTTTCCTTTTTGTTAAATTTATAAAATTGTACTCCTTACATATTCCATGAAATATTCAAATTGCTATTTAAAAAAAAATAAATCTCTAGGTTGTAAGTTTTATAGAAGTTCTTCTAAGTTACCAGTTTATTAAAGTACTTTGTTTCTTCTATAACTGCTTCCCTGAAGTCTCTCATCTTTTATTTGAGGACAAGCAAGTTTTCTCCATCCCAGAGAGATGAAAAACTGATGCCCCAAAAAATTTCAAACAAAATGCCTAAATAGTGAAATAGTTACAAAAATGATGAAGTATTTCATTATTTTTATGGCTCCATTTGACAGGTAGCTTTTTCAGAGCTTGAGAAACATTGTACCTCATGAAAGCAATAATTTAATACCTTATGGAGAACCAAGCTGGTTGAGGAGAGCTGAGTCTGGTCAGATTTTCAAGAAGTTTTTGTCAAAATTCCTCACAGTAAAAGTGTTAAATGAAACCAGGTTAGTAAGTTATTTAGCAGAGTCCTAACACTTATTAAAATACAGTTGAAAGATCAGAAATTGAAAGCAGGAGTAAACAATTCTCACATCTAGGACTTGTGTCTCTCATCATATTTATAAATAGCCTAGAAATCTCAATAAATAGTATAATATCACATTTTGGTAATGCTTTTATAATATTTACCTGTAGGAAAGATGAAGGCTGACTGAAGAATTACAGGACCTTGCAAGGATCAGTGGCAGAATAGAAGTATCTTCATCCACTCTTTCCTTCAAAATAAACCAAAATTTTCAGATTACATTTTTCGGTAAATACTCACCTGCAAGGGTGAGGCAGCTTAAGCTAATTCAGAGAACAGAATCCTGCTTTGGGCTCCTTATGACACCCCATCCCACCGCAAACATTCCAGTCGTTCTGCCCCCAACCTGTAGCATTGCAGAGGGTAAGTGTGACCAAGGAGGTGCAGGACCCAGCATTTGGTCTTGTTGAGCCTTACATGAATGGCCTTGGCACATCAATCCAACCTGTCCAGATCCCTCTGAGGGATCTTCCTGCCCTCCAGCAGACCAACACTCCCACTCAAGCTATTTTGTCCATGAATTTACAGAGAGTGCACTTAATCCATTCATCTAGGTCATCAATAAAGATATTAAACAGGACTGGGACCATCCCTAGAGGGTAACACTAGTGTTTGTCTCTGCCAGCTGGATGCAGCACCATCCCCACCACCCTCTGGGCTTGGCCATCAGCCAGTTCTTAACCCAGCAGAGAGTGCTCCTGTACAAGGCCTGGATTGCAGTTTTCCATGAGAATGACGTGGGAGACAATATCAAAGACTTTACTAAAGTCCTGCTAGACACATCCACAGCCTTTCCCACATTGACTAGGCTGGCCACCAGGTCATAAAAGTAGATCTGCTTGGTCCGGCAGGACTTGACTTTCCTAAGTCCATGCTGGTTGGATCTGATCCTTTGTTTGCCCTGTATGTGCTGTATGATTTCACTAAAGATGATCTGTTTCATAAAAGATTGTCAGTTGTCAAATAACAATATGATGTCCTTTAGGGACACGATGGAAGGCCAAACAAGAAAAGGACTCGTGCATCACAACCAGCCCTTGTACCAACAATTGATCCATGCTACTTTAGCTCATCTACTGAAATAAAAGCACCTTTTTTACAAGTGTAAACTTTGCAAGAATAAGCTGTGTAATCGGTATTATAATTCTCAAATTCCAATTAATTTCTAGGCAGAATGGATGCCTTTGCATGGCAAATAGCAAACTAACTAGAAAATAGTTGAAGCCTCTCAAACACTGATATGCAAGTAAATGACAATTAATATTAAGTAATCTCTTTCAAGAACATTCTATGAGGCTATCTATTTTTTCCCTATTCTAAATTTGGATAAAACCTTATAAGAATTAATTCCAGAGAATTTAAGGGGGATTTACATTTAGAACAAACTTAGTGTGCAAAAGGGTTTAGAGAAGATCTGCAGCTAATAAAATGTGACATCAATGTAATGAAAAAAAACCCAACCGACCAACCAACCAACCAACCAACCAACCAACCAACCAAGAAAAAAAAACTAAGCAAAAAGGCATCTATATGTTCCTCAGCCCTTCAAAGTCATCTCTCTGGAATCATGAAAATTTCAACTTAAAAGAAAAAATCCAATATGAACATAAGCAAATAAAAGGCAGAAAAAATGTTAAGCTTTCTAAGTGGATGAGAAACTAAAATTAATTTGCTAGAGCCTGAGTCTACTGAGTCCAAGCCTGTAAAAAATTATTCCAGTGCAGACCTGCAGACCTTTTAACAACAGGGATACTTAATCTGAGAATGATGCCAAAAAACCCAAGCAAATAAGGATCATTCCCAAGAGCTGAGTTCTGGAGTGCTGCAGAATGAGGACTGATATCCCCAAGGCAATATTCTGATGCCATTTGCAGTAAAAGTGTTCTTTTGGAAGACATTTGGTTCTTCACCAGCAGACCTAGACACAAAGGAAGAGTGAACTTTAAGTACAATTTTGTAGTATTTCAGTGCTGTAAAGCTGTTGCCCAAGGGAGGGCTGATGTTCAGTAACAGATGGAATGTCCATCCAGCAGCATTAGCAAGCAGAGAGGCAGACTGAAAGCACAGAGTTCAGGTGATTGGTGGAGTTAGAGGTACAAAAAAGGTTTTCTCTCTGAATGCACAATGTTTACCATTTTTAGAAATGCAAAAGCTGGTTTTCATTGACGATTTTAAATCAAATACAGAAAACGTTGTCTGTCGCTGTTTTAAATTGTTTTGAATAGCAAAGTACCCCGGGACCTTTGCTGCATGAAAGATAGTACCTCAAAGTGCTTTATTGTTGTAATTTCCATGGAAATTAACATTTACTTGCATGGTTATCACACTTTCCTTGTAATGTAGGGTATAACCATCTAAATCCCTTTGAAATACAGTCACTGAGGTATCATCAATCGGACTCAAGATTTGATCTACTTTTCTGCTTAAGTTTGCTGAATACTTTTGCTTTTCCTCCGGGTGTTGAGCTACACAAGTTAACACTGAAATTAACTTTATAATTCAGCAGCTATTTCCTCCTTTTTGCTTTTATTTCCCTATCTCTTCGCTTCAGGTTTTTGTCTATCCCTCCTTCTGTGTCCATGCAAGCACTTAATATCTATATGCTGTTTACAGCACCAGTTGAAAGCCACAGAATATAAATCCACAAGGAATTTCATCCATGTTCCATACCCAGACAAACACTAGGACAGTGGCGTATCTCCACTGCAATCTCTGCACCATTGAAAGGGTTGCTAGTAAATTTCAGTACTCAGGAGTTCCCAGGAGCCAGAGGTCACCAAACATCTTCCTAATCAGTGAAGGTTCTCAGAGTTTTATTTTTTTAAGGCAGCTCTCATTACCCGGTTTACATTATAGCATCTTAAATTTGCTCCTCACCACACCTCTCCTATTCCAACCTCGTCATCACTCAGAGCTTCCTGCCAGCCTCTCACCATGCTGCATCAATGTCCAGGTGTTCCCAACAAGGTACCTATGGGCATTATGCTGTAGTGTCCAAGCTTGTTGCCTTTATTTTTCATAGGACTCTTGACATCTTTTACCACAATGTATCTCTGTGCCTGTGATAACATAAGGACAAACTTCTGGAACTTTTGCCACAGAAAAAACTCAGAACATCCTCAGACAGTCATAGGAGTTCACAACTGTGATCTTATTAGCACAAGGTAAGAAATCTGACCTGTTAGACTCCTCTAAGGCTTCTCCACAATACAGGCTGGGTTTTTTTTAATTTTTTTTATTTTTTTTATTATAATGGTAAATAAGAAAGAAATTAATCAATCTCACAATAGCAAGTTAAAGGGACAAAAAAATCACCAAGGAAATTCCCTCTAGAGTGACCTAATTCAGTCAGTGGAGACATTAATACCAGGTTGCTGCAGGGGAGGCTCAGAATAAATATTGGACTGGGAAGAAAAAGACTGTAAAGCCATGGAACAGACTTCCTGGGGAAGTGGTGGAGTCACCAATTCTGGAGGGATTTAAAAGACATGTAGGTGTGAAACCTGGGAACATGGGTTAGTCGTGGCCTTGGCAGTGGTGGGAATGGCTGGACTCAATGATCTTAGGGGGTTTTCCCATCCTGAAAGATTTTGTGATTGTATGATCCAAGTGCAAGAGTCAGTGCATTTGGCACCTGGTCTTTAAAAAAATAGACTCCCACTAAATTGCTCCAGTCCTTCCTTGCCTGTGCTGCACCACAGGCGTAATCAAACAAACCGTGTGTGGATGGCTCAGAATACTGTTACAGATGTAATAAAACACTTGTATAAAATTATGTTTTAAATTACATAACTTATAAAACAATCACATAGCATTAGCTGATGAAGATGCAGGAACTGTGAAGAGCAGGGAGATATTGGTTATGTGACTCAACAAACATTTTGCCTCTCATATAGTGCATGGTCTTTTGTTCCACTGTCCACTCACTGGGGACAGTGGTAGACATTTCAAGAGGCAGAAAGGAAGGGAAATAGAGTAACTGCTAGATGTGTCTCTGTAGCTCCTTGGAACACCAAACTGATAGTGTAAGTTAGCTAAGTGACTTCTCAATGTTCAGTCATTAACTCAGTGACTCATATATACTTAAAAACAGAGCCACTGCTCTTAAGTTATATGCTGCATCTCACTGTTTTATCTTTATTGGTTGCATTTTTGTAAATCAGTACTGTTGCTTAATGGAGGTGGATTCTTTATCTTACATAACAAAACCAACATCCAAATCCAGTGTGATCAGTGTATTTTGTATGCCTAGGATTACCATCTAAATGATCTAGCCTTTACAGAAATCAAGACTACTCAAGAGAGTGGTGGTATACCAGCAACCAAAAATATAACTGAAAACCTTAAGGAATTCCTACAAGTGAGTTCTTGGTTATTAACTTTCTTATGTTGTTTACACTGTCTTCATCTAGAGCTTTACCTCTAAAATTCACTGTTTTAAAGACATCCACACTTAGTCACCCTATGTTTCCCTCTAAAAAGCAAACACTTAATGACGTTCTTATGGAATGACACACTGTTTCAAAATAATGTTTTAATTCTGATTCTTTTAATACACAAAAAATCAACTTCACTGAGGATTAGAATTATTTTTTTAATTAATTCACCTTACTGCTACTTTTCTGTCTGTGAAGGTCATATATCTGCTTTATAAGGGACACTATTTAGGTGCAAATGTTTTACTAAGATTAGTCATGGTGAAATAGCATGGTATCAGCATTGGACAAGATAATATTAAGCAGCATGAGCAGCAGCATGTACAGAGACCAGAGCATAGCAGCTTACAAAGTCTTTATATTGGCCAAAGATGTGCAAGAGCTTGGACAAGTCACATAATCCTGGTCTGTCTCTGTTTTCTTACCTGTTAACTGGGTGACAATAATAAAAAGACATAAAAAATCAAGATGTGTTGCAAAGTGCTA
This sequence comes from Sclerurus mexicanus, assembly GCA_013396755.1. NCBI lineage: Eukaryota > Metazoa > Chordata > Aves > Passeriformes > Furnariidae > Sclerurus > Sclerurus mexicanus. The sequence continues at coordinate 78,131 of VWZF01003471.1, read as the reverse complement.
GAGAGGATATAGATATCCTCATTAGTGGCCCAGAAAAATAAATGGGTAAGAATCTTGTGTCTTAATGATTGTTATTCCATACAGTGAAATTCAAAATTCCCTGACAGGAGACATTTTAAATGCCCTTATCTAAAACTGTTTTATCCGTCTATCACAGCATCAAAGAAAGAAGAGANTGATAACATAAGGACAAACTTCTGGAACTTTTGCCACAGAAAAAACTCAGAACATCCTCAGACAGTCATAGGAGTTCACAACTGTGATCTTATTAGCACAAGGTAAGAAATCTGACCTGTTAGACTCCTCTAAGGCTTCTCCACAATACAGGCTGGGTTTTTTTTAATTTTTTTTATTTTTTTTATTATAATGGTAAATAAGAAAGAAATTAATCAATCTCACAATAGCAAGTTAAAGGGACAAAAAAATCACCAAGGAAATTCCCTCTAGAGTGACCTAATTCAGTCAGTGGAGACATTAATACCAGGTTGCTGCAGGGGAGGCTCAGAATAAATATTGGACTGGGAAGAAAAAGACTGTAAAGCCATGGAACAGACTTCCTGGGGAAGTGGTGGAGTCACCAATTCTGGAGGGATTTAAAAGACATGTAGGTGTGAAACCTGGGAACATGGGTTAGTCGTGGCCTTGGCAGTGGTGGGAATGGCTGGACTCAATGATCTTAGGGGGTTTTCCCATCCTGAAAGATTTTGTGATTGTATGATCCAAGTGCAAGAGTCAGTGCATTTGGCACCTGGTCTTTAAAAAAATAGACTCCCACTAAATTGCTCCAGTCCTTCCTTGCCTGTGCTGCACCACAGGCGTAATCAAACAAACCGTGTGTGGATGGCTCAGAATACTGTTACAGATGTAATAAAACACTTGTATAAAATTATGTTTTAAATTACATAACTTATAAAACAATCACATAGCATTAGCTGATGAAGATGCAGGAACTGTGAAGAGCAGGGAGATATTGGTTATGTGACTCAACAAACATTTTGCCTCTCATATAGTGCATGGTCTTTTGTTCCACTGTCCACTCACTGGGGACAGTGGTAGACATTTCAAGAGGCAGAAAGGAAGGGAAATAGAGTAACTGCTAGATGTGTCTCTGTAGCTCCTTGGAACACCAAACTGATAGTGTAAGTTAGCTAAGTGACTTCTCAATGTTCAGTCATTAACTCAGTGACTCATATATACTTAAAAACAGAGCCACTGCTCTTAAGTTATATGCTGCATCTCACTGTTTTATCTTTATTGGTTGCATTTTTGTAAATCAGTACTGTTGCTTAATGGAGGTGGATTCTTTATCTTACATAACAAAACCAACATCCAAATCCAGTGTGATCAGTGTATTTTGTATGCCTAGGATTACCATCTAAATGATCTAGCCTTTACAGAAATCAAGACTACTCAAGAGAGTGGTGGTATACCAGCAACCAAAAATATAACTGAAAACCTTAAGGAATTCCTACAAGTGAGTTCTTGGTTATTAACTTTCTTATGTTGTTTACACTGTCTTCATCTAGAGCTTTACCTCTAAAATTCACTGTTTTAAAGACATCCACACTTAGTCACCCTATGTTTCCCTCTAAAAAGCAAACACTTAATGACGTTCTTATGGAATGACACACTGTTTCAAAATAATGTTTTAATTCTGATTCTTTTAATACACAAAAAATCAACTTCACTGAGGATTAGAATTATTTTTTTAATTAATTCACCTTACTGCTACTTTTCTGTCTGTGAAGGTCATATATCTGCTTTATAAGGGACACTATTTAGGTGCAAATGTTTTACTAAGATTAGTCATGGTGAAATAGCATGGTATCAGCATTGGACAAGATAATATTAAGCAGCATGAGCAGCAGCATGTACAGAGACCAGAGCATAGCAGCTTACAAAGTCTTTATATTGGCCAAAGATGTGCAAGAGCTTGGACAAGTCACATAATCCTGGTCTGTCTCTGTTTTCTTACCTGTTAACTGGGTGACAATAATAAAAAGACATAAAAAATCAAGATGTGTTGCAAAGTGCTAGAGAGGATATAGATATCCTCATTAGTGGCCCAGAAAAATAAATGGGTAAGAATCTTGTGTCTTAATGATTGTTATTCCATACAGTGAAATTCAAAATTCCCTGACAGGAGACATTTTAAATGCCCTTATCTAAAACTGTTTTATCCGTCTATCACAGCATCAAAGAAAGAAGAGAAAATGGTGGTTAAATTTCCATTTATTTTCTCTGATGTTCTACTTAAAGTTAGTGCTAATGTCAATTAGATATATTCATCAACTGTGACATTTTGTACTTGACAAATCGATGAAGATTTAGTAATGCAGTACAGTTTTCCTTATCAAAACCTTTTTTTTTTTTTAAAGACTTTTAATTACTATCCAACCTAACCAACACGGGTTTTACTTTTGATTAAAGTAGCCATTGAAATCTTGACAATGCTTGACACACTCCAACTGAATTTAATTAACTTTTTTTCTTTCCCTTTTTTATTAGCTCCTGAAAAAAATATGAAAGAATAGAGAAGAAAATATATTCAGTTTTACACATAGCAACAGACACTTTTGGTAGCACAGCAAAGTTCTGACTTTATTAACTCAGTGAGAATACCCAAATTAATCAACACTCAGTAATGATGTCAGAATATTTCTTCCAGAGCTGGTGAAATAAGTCATGAATCAAAGAATCTTTAAACCAGAAAGGGGTTTTGGTTGGAAGTACCTTAGAAATTATTTCATTCCAAGCCCCCTACCATGGGAAGTGACAGCTTCCACTAGACCACGGTGCTCCAAAACCTGTTCAACCCAACCTTGGACACTTTCAGGGATGGGGCAGCCACAGCTTCTCAGGGCACCCTCATGGCCAATAATTCCTTTGCAATATCCCACCTAACTCTGCCTTTGGTCAGTGTGAAGCCATTCCCCCTTGTTCTGTCCCTCCAGGCCCTTGTCTAAAGTCACTCTCCACCTCTCTTGGAGCCCCTTTAGGCACTGGAAGGTGGTCTGAAGTCTCCTTGAAGCCTTCTCTTCTCCAAGCTGAACAAGACAATTTTCTCAATTTAATGATTATGGACTTGGCAGAAGGAGATTGTTATGAAGACACAAATTAGTTGATTTATATGGTATTTTTGTAAGTGAACTTGCTGTTCAGTAGCCATGACATCCCAATAATTCTGCATTTCAGAAAAGAAAACGAATCTTTGCTGTGTAAAATACTAGCAGGCAGAGAAATGCAGAATAATGCATATAAGAATTACTTAATAAATTCTACAATGTATCTCAAAAGGTTATAATATGCTATTTGGTGCTGCAAATACCCCAGTAAGTGTGTTTCATGATCGAGAAACCAGGAAACTTGTTATCTTTATTCAGATCTTCTGGTAGAATGTTAGAATCTTGACAAAGTCAGGTCCTACAGTATGGCAGGGCTCCACAGTTTCATCACACCTAGTCATCAGCAACAATAGATCCAACACAAAATAAGTTTAAATCACAATTTTTTGTCCCCTTTTCTCACCAGTCAGAGATTCCAGAAATGAAATATAGCTGAAATTTTTGAGAAATAGTCATAAACAGAAAGTAGAATAGTTCCTGTCACTTCTGGTAGTCTGTCATTTTTCAAGTTAATATCATGGAACTATCAATGTTTGAAGGGATCTTAGCAGGTTTCTATTCCACTTTTCTGCTCAAGGCAGGATGGCCCTGAATTCAAATGAGGTTCCTGTTGGCTTTCACCAGCTCAACATCTTCCTGAGGGAAAGATTTCACAGCCTCCCTGGGCAACCCTTTTAAATGCCTGATCACCCTTGCTGAAAAATATTCCTTTATTTCAAATTGCAACCATTCCCATTCCAACTTGTGACTATTTTCTTTTGTCCTCCTACCACCAACTTCATTAAAGACCTTACACCTACTCAGAAACTCCTTGCGAGTATGGGAAAGATGGTGTCAGGTCCCCTCTAAGCTGTTGCTGCTCATGGTTGGAAAAGTTTGGTTCCTTCAGCTTCTGCACCCAAATATTGTGTTGGCTTTGCCAGACTCACTGCAGTTTATCAATATGTTTCTTGTACTGAAGTGTTCAAATCCGGGTCATTGTGTGTTAAGGAAAAGGCATATCTGTATCTCTTTGTAAGGCAATGTGAACTAGTTTTAGTTATCTTTCTATGACTCAGCACTTTGCAAACTTTTAGCAATATATGATGAATGAAAGCATTTCTAACCTGAAATTTATTTAATTTTGGTATAGCAGTTGTTCTCTGATTAAACACAGCAAGTTTCACACAACACAGGAATTTAATTTAACACAATTAAAATATATAGCAAACCCACAGTATATCAACTTTAACAACAAAAGCCCACTAAGGTATCTCTGGAGATATTAGCAAACCCTATGCATATGTTATAGGATTACTTATTGTTATAAAACACTTGGAAGCAATTACTTTTTAAATCTTCCTTTCATACGAGAGATGAAACCTTACTTCCTGTCAACATCTGTGGGAGATTTTCCATGAACTTCAACAGGAGTTATAAATCACTCAGAAAGTACAAACAGTGTCTCTGTCTGAATATGAATTCAAGCACCAAATGATAAATAATAAATGTGGAATTTGAATTGAAAGACAGGCAAATGTTTTACAAGATTTCATGCCTGGATTACTACCTAGACACTGTATGAGAAACACAGCCCCGGGTGACTTAAACAGCCAGGAGCTTCTTTACTTCTGTGGGAGGTGCTGTGGGTCAAACCCTGAATCCAGCCATCCCATCCTTATCCTTGCCTTTCCCATGTCTTATAACACCAGCCATAGCACTTCTCCTGCAGAAAGGAACCAGGATATATGTGATTAACACTGCTTGTAGCTGCTTCTGATTTATTTCTTTTATTTCTGTTCTTAATTACTGAGCACTATTAAAGATGCTGAGACCAAATGCATTGGATTAAACATCTGTAAATTAAAATGAGACAGCAAACTTCCAAGACACCTGAAATTTTTGCAAATTCGCAATAAAGTGGAATGAGACTGCTAAAACTGTGAGCTGATAGAAACAAAAAGCTAAGGTTTTAGTGGAAGAAACAAAACCAGCTATTCTCAATTCTCATGCCCATTGATGTCACCAGTTCATCAGGAGATGTAAATGCTCTCATTCAACACTATTATCAATTACCAATATTTAACAATAATATAATAATAGTAATAATAAAAGTAGTAGATATACTAGTAGTGATTATTGGAAGAGAAAGCAGAAAGCTGATTTTCTCTGGCTATTCAGTGCTGTTTGGACAAGACTTTCCCAGCTCTGCTTTCCAGGCTCTGCTTTTTCCTGTTCATGTCTGTGCACTGAATTTTGGATCCCCACATCTGAGGCTAGCGCCTATTTATTAGATTTCATTCTTCCTTGTTTCCTATTTCTTGACTTTTCCAGTCTGGATCTTTCCTCTGGATATTTCCTCAAGGCATTTTGCCAAAGATGTCCACCCAAGAGCAGGTTCTGACCATCCTAGAAATCATAGTCTCTGGGTGAAAACAAAACATGCTCAGGGCAGTGTTGCAGGCAGAAGGCACTGCCAGTACTGGAAAATGTTGTGGATTCTTTCTTGAAACAATACAGTAAAAGCAAAACTCAATAAAAGCTTTCCGACTAATTTGAGACTTCCTAAGTGAACATCTCAGCTCCCTTCCAGAATACCAGAGGCCATCGAGCTGCACAGAGTTGTCATGGAGGGCATGACAAAGGACTTGCAAGCTCCTTGATTTTTTAGGAATTACCCTACCATCTCCAGGCAGAGGAGAACTGTTCATTGTCACATGCCAGTGCGGGGATATAGTTCACCGACAAAGTCCATCCTCAAGGTTACACAGAGACACTCTCCAATGTGCATCTGTACTTTTCCCTGTACACACGGAGAAATGTATCTTACTAGCCAGACACACCTTTAACAGCAGCTGAACAACAAAAGAGAGAAGCTGCATTATTTGATAACCTAGTTCATGCATCCCCGTTGTTCCTGCCTGCTTCCCAGAAGCATCATAAAATGTCTTTCCTGTAGAAGCAAGATATCTCCCTCTATTAAAGGCATGGGATGCAAAAAGTTGTAACTAGTAAATGTGATATACTTTTTGTAAGCATGATGGAGTAGAGACATCAGGGTAATGGGTAATAATGAAAAGGAAAATCAGCAAGCAAGTCTCTATAGTCATATACACCAAACTCACCGTGTGACATTTCAATTTTGAATGAATGTCATAAACCGTAGAAAATACAGGTTTAATGAATATGTCTACATAAAAACATAAACAACACAAACCTTTTCAGTGCAGTGTTTATATTTACAGCACATAAGTTACAAATTAAATTTACTCTGGGATGTGCTTCTGATACGAATGATTTTTCTGCAGAGAAATATTATCTGTAATCGTCAGATCACTGAGTGCAGGAAGGATCCATTAGTGATGTTGGGGATGATGAACTGAAGTAGTGTTTAGTGGGTTTTAATTATGCTAAAAGATGAAAGTGCTTGGGTAAGGGTGTAAGTCATACCAAAAGGAAGGAAAATGAACTGACTTTATTCAAGTAAGTAGACATGTTTATTTCAAACACTTTTGAGCTGATTGCTTATTACATTAATAGGTTTTAGGGAGCTGATCTATTCCAGTACTCTGTAGTTACATTGTTTAATATCACCAGTCAAAACATTGAAAAACTATGAGTGTTGGCTATAAAGCTTTTTTTAACTATGTGATTAAAAATATGCACAATTTTTTCATATTTTAACTGCAAAGATATACAAAATTCTCACTGCAATCAGAATATTATAATTATTTAAAAACTCAGAATTCCTCAAATCCTCACAAGATCAGACTTTGAAAATTGTGTCAGGAGTGAAATATTGACTTTTTTGAGGTAAACAGAAAATGTACTGATGATTTCAAGAGGACAGGATTCCAATACAGCAAAATTCATAATAAAATTGTAACATGTGGGACCTCTGCTGCCTGTAAATTAACAACATCTCTCTGGAAATGCATTGCAGGCAGGAGTTTGATTTAAAACTGCTTTAGGCAGAGGGAATTTTCAAAGAGCCTAGGCCTGCTTTCATTACCCTGTACTCTTTTAAACCGCCAGTAATTCTAATAACTTGACATAGCACTTTACCGTTGCCAAACAGAACGGACTCATGATTCTTGTCAGGTTATTCTAAATCAGTATATTCCTCAAGTCCTCTGAGTAAGACGGAGACACAACTGCTGTACTGTCTCTTGACCATCCTAGTTATAAGACATCTACTATTGTTAAGAGGGAGGAGGGAGGCAATGTACATCCTCTCGATGCTTAAAAACGTTCACTTCACTCCCAAAGACCTCTAGGTCTTTATAAAATAGCAGAATGACAATTTGCATAATCTTTGTACCACACAATGAAGTCTATTATATTCACTGATATCTTCACAAACCAAATATCTTTTCCTGGTTTTATTGTTACAAAAGGATTTTTGTAAGGTGCAATTCCCTGTTGACTCTGTGCCACTGGAGAACAAGTATTTAATTGTTCCTTTCCACATTGGCTGAGGCTGTAGCCATGAGCTTTCTCCTTCCAAGGCATCTCGTAGTACTTACATGTAACAGGTATGGCAATAACAATCAGATATACAAAAAACAAAGGGGCCTGTAGCTACTATCTAGATGATAAGCACTATAATACATTTTGGGATTCTAATATTGGGCATTAAGGTACCCGACTGCAATTTTTCATTCATATTTCATACTTTAGTCTCTGTTGAATTAACTCCTGACCTGTTCACAACCCTGTACCACAACTCTAAGCTTTCCATCTTTCCATCTTTCATGGACAGAACTCCCTCAGAAATTAAAATTACCTAGCAACACTGCATGAAATTTGACTTAGACCAAAACATTCTGTTACATGGAAGTACCATGAAACTCCTTGGAAGGAGAAAGCTCATGGCTACAGCATCAGCCAATTTGGTTTTGCTTTATTATCCTACTCCTTTACTTTTATTCATGTACTTGAATAATAGGCAGACAGCAACTTGCATTTGTTTTGCTAGAATAGCAGCTGCTAGCATTGACATGCTTTGTAACTGGTTTGGTACAGCTCATCTCTAAAGGTTTTAGTTCATTGTCCCAACAAGTTCCTAAAACATTAATAGGCATTTTACTGAGGGCTCTATAAGCGCAGGATTCTTGCTTGGCCATTCATAATAATGTATGCTTAAACATAAAGTAATATAAAGAATAAAAATCTAGTGTCTAAGTTAAGAAGCAAAATAGAGTATTCACCCCTGGGCTGCAGTTATCGTGACGCTGATAAGACAATTTTCTAATTGAACATTAAACATCATTTTCCAGTCATTCACTAACCAAATCTCATTTAAGGCTTTTCAATAGGGAAAAAACCCATATGTTTTCCAAAGAAAAAGCTCACTCTGCTTTCCTCCTACCTTTCAGCTTAACACCTCAGTGGGCTTTGTGGTCTGCAATATTGAATTTCTGATTATGGGTAAGATGTTTACAACATAGATGATAGTTATGAGCAGTGCATCTCAGAGCAAATTTAATTTGTTTCCGCTGTGCTCTAAAAAAAAAATCCCAAAAAAACAGGAAAAAGAAATATAAACCCAATCTTGTTTATGGTTTTATAAAGTCATATTCATTAAATCCATATGCTTGGCATTTCATGTAATTTGCTCAATAAAAATAAAAATGTTATTTTTGTTTAAGCCTATTTGACCGCAGGGATTTGCTTCCCAGTTGTTGCTCTTCATTACAAATAGTTACCCAGTACAGCTCCTAATATTCAGATCTGTGTCCTGCTCAAATCCCTGCTGAATGTAAGAAAAAGATATTTAGCTGGAATAATACCAGGATGGTAGCTGGGTTAGGAAACGTATCTTGTTTAATTGGACTGACGCACATAGTTTAATATTAAGACCTAATCTAATCCTGCTAATGGAAAAATTTAATATTCTGATAGAATCACTTAATGAAATAGAATATTATAGCCTGTGTTAAGAAGGAGAGGAAAAGAAAAAAAACCACCACAACTTAATTTGCACAAGCTTGTTAGCTCAGTATATATTTTTCATTAGCAATCATATGATTCTAATCCTTAGCCCAATGCCAGTGTTTTCTTTTATTTGGTGGTTTCAGATAAAGCCCTGGAAAATCTTGTCTTAAAATACAGTCATATTTCACCTTGATATGGTAAATTAAATGTAGTATTAATTCCCTCTTGATGGCTTTTCTGGTTAGGATGGTGCTGCACCCCCTTATATTCAGTTATGTTGTGGAGCTCAGAGTATCACAGAGTCCTAGAATGGTTTGGATTGGAAGGACCTTAAATAACATCCAGGTCCAACCCCACTATGCCAGGTTGCTCCAAGCCCCATCCAACCTGGCCTTGAACACTTCCAGGGATCCAGGGGCAGCCACAGCTTCTCTGGGCAACCTGTGCCAGTGCCTCACCACCTGCCATAGCAGAGCATAGTGACTTAAATGCTGTAGGATCCTAGGCTATGTATAGGTAGGTTAGTTCTTCTGGGAACACGACTCTGCTTCCTGATAGCCCTGAGGGAGCTGACAAGTCCTGAAGGTATAGAAATACAAATAAATAAATGCTATCTGTGTTTTCTTGAGAATAAATATCCTGGAGCCAAGAGCAATTAGAAATGAAGGGGATTTTTACAGTCTTCACATACTCCCACCAAAGAGACAACAGTCACATCTTCAGTGAATATAAGGAGGCTCAAGGCCATTTTTGCAGGTCACAGCTGGTGTGAGTTGTGGATATGTCTCTATGATGGGAATCAGTTATTTTCATTTCCCAAGTCCAAGGATGTCTCTCAGGTACAGCACATCTTAATTTGGGTGTGAGACAAAGGAGACCACAGTGCTTCTGGCCCTCCTGGTAATATGAAAGGCAAATTCAGATTAGTACAGACATAGGCAAATTCCACCTATAGTCAACACAAAAGGAAAATTAAAATGTCAAGTATTTCCTGTGGGTCTGGGACAACCTCCTTCTGTAAAAGTGCTCAAAACAGCTGCAGACTTTTACCTTTCTATGAAATTAACCTAAAAGTACAAAATCTATAACAAATTTTCAAACTTCAGCTTGTGACCAAAGAAAACTCATTAAATGGTCACCTTCTGTATGATATAAACTGATGATTATGCTTTGTGTACAATGATTAACCCAAACATGAAATCATTCTCAAACCTATTCTTTTTGGCCATCTGTGATAGTGTTTTCCCTGCTCACCCTTCCAACCTGACCTTTATTTCCCTAACCCTGCTCAAGTGATAACCACCACTAGTGTTCCTAATGGATGTGTCCGATCCTAACAACTTCATCCACTTAAAGTGGATTTTGGGGGGAGAAAAATACCAAGAACGGATTTGAACAACATTCTCACTTCATCACAGTGCTGGTCAAGGTCAACTCAAGCCAAGTTTGGGAGAAAACGAATATCTGTAGTCAGTATGGAAATATGAGTATGAATAAACTATCTTACTCCATAAACAGTGGGGTCTCCTGCAGAGTAGCATGCTACACTTGCCAGGTTCTACCCCTGAGTAGGGACCTCTCTCAAGGTTGAGGAGTCTCAAACTTATTGTGTGGCCTGGAGTTATTGTGGCTCAAGTGAAGAACTGCACTGTCCCACTATACACTACAGTAGATTTTGCAATGTTTAAACCAATGTTTAGAGGAACCTTGGCAATTACTAAACCCTATTGTGTTGTAAAACAGTCTAAGATTAAAAGAGAAAATTAATATCTTAAAAAACAAGGCAATAGTACTCCTAAGCAACTCCCTAAATAGGCAGAATTAATGTACAGAATTGTTAAATTCAGAGATGTAATGAGTTGGGATGAAACATCAGTTGAAAAACAAAACCTGAAACCCAGGAGAGGAGGGTAGATCACAAGATTAGACCAGTGAAACAGGGAACAGAAGGTACATCAAAGGTAGACAGATTTAAAATCCTGTGAACAGAATTATGTAGGAATGCATCAGTCCTAGGCATTCCCAGAGCTCACTGGTATTATGTGGAGTCTGACTCAGGCAAACCAGAAACAAGATAATGGTGAAAGGAAGCAGCTATTTCAACTCCTTAGGCACCAGTCCCCAGACTGGGACACAACCCCTTCCTCCTGGTTAGGCAAGAATTACAGTACAAGTTAAAAAAAACCAGTGATGCCATTCAGGCAATCCCACTGAGAATGGAATTGAGTAACTGAACTGAGTTTGGGAATGGGCTCTGGCATTGGGCAGCAGGTGGTGAGCAGCTGTATTGTGCATCATTTGTTTTTCTTTTTTCCTTATTATCATTATTATTATTTACTATTATGATTATATTTTACTTTGTTTTCAATTACTAAACTGTTCTTATCTCAACTGACAAGTTTTATTTTTGATTCTCCTCATTCCACTAGGGTGGGGGGAAAAACGGGTTGTGTGTGTAAACAGCTGCGTGGTGCTTAGTTGCCATCTGGCCTTAACATGACACCATCTCAGCATCCTTTATTCCTGGTGGCCCATGCTTCCATGGCTCCTTTCCCCTTCCTGTTGCAACACAGAGGCAAGCTTGTAAGATACTACAGAATACAGCAGAGAGCAAAATAGATCCTTGTATTCACACTTGAGGAAATCTGTGATATACTTGAATGCCCCAAATAGTAGATAAAAAGCGGTACAAATGATTGGTTTCAGTGGTTTGAGAGATATGGCAGAGGTAGAAAAAATCAGAGCAGTTGAGATGAATGCATGTTGACAGTGCTGATGATTTCTGGCTGATGGAGATCTCACAGGGAGGTACAGGATACAACTCCATGTTTTTCTGTTCGTGGTTTGTTTTGTGCTGGGACATGCACTGTTTGTGCTCAGCACAAGATAAGATTTTACCCATGTTTAAAGTTTTCATGGGAATGGATCCATCACCAGGGTAAGAACTGTCAGACATAATGTATTGGGATGCAGTTTCCATCATGTGTTTCCTACCTAACAGGACTTTGTTATTCCCTTATGTGGATCTTGAGAAAAGAGTTTTATTGTATTTTTTCCCTTTAATGATGATGTAATTTTAGTGAATACCTCTGAAATTAAAAATTACTGGACAGAAGCAATTACCATCTGCCAGCAGATAATTAAGAAAAAGACAATAATAATTATAATAATGACAATAACGATAATGACTATAACAATAATAATTATTATGATTATTATAATAATAAAAACAGAATAATCACATCACTGTTTTTCAAATATGTCCATATGTTCTAATCATTTTGTGTTAAAAAACCTCAACCAAACAATGAGTTTCATAGAAAATTCCTAAGTGTTTTCTTTTCAGGATGACATGAAAAGGAAAATTCCATTATCATACCCTATATATACAGCTGAATGAATATTTCCCACAAAACTGCCATGAAATTTAGTTTTCAAAGGCCTCGTATCCCATCTCATTCTTATCCTAATATATCTTGATCAAGTCTTTCATGGATACAGCTATGTTGAAACTTCTATCATCCATATTCATAGATACAGTAATTGCTGCTTTACATGCTCCACAAGGTTTTATAAAATATTAATTGCCTATTATTCCTATTGCAGGTGGAAACACTGGAAAGATGGCTCCCTACTGCAATATAATAAACTCATTTTAAGTTACTTTATTACACTCTGAAACAGAGATGTGTGCACCGAAACTTGGCACAGTCTCAAGATATATGATGTTATTCTGAATTTCTGTTTCTTCAAAGTTTAGATTCTGACAACTTTAGAGTTATTAAAATTCTAATAACAGTGAGGTTTTACTCTAGGTGTGACTAGAGCGTGAGATGGGTGTATGACATCAGATTCCTCAGGCCATATACAGATTTTCCAGAGAAGAGGCCATGGTTATGCACATGTATTTTCTTTTCATGGTAATAAGATCATGAAAAAAATTATAGTACATTCATGGTCTTCTTTTGACATGTAAGTAAAACATGTTCAGGGCTCATTCCTTCCACATGGATTCGCTTCAAAAAAACATATGGATAAAAAACACAGAAAGCCCTTGTACTAGAGGACTTCATCCATATGGACTATACACAGTAGAATGCCTTGTTAGACATGTGGCAAGAGAAGACAAAGCTCATTCTGAAAGAGCCTGGAAGATGAGCTGGTTGAAAAGGAAAGTGGTTGTGTCCCTACTTGTTGGTTAATACAAAGATTTGAAAGGATAGTTGGGAGGGTGAAGACTTTGGGAAGGAACACTAGGATTGTAGATTAATTAGGGCCTGGATTTTGATGGGAAGTATTTTAACCTGTGAAAAACATGTACTGACCTAACTCTTTTCAGTTGCACATGGGCATTCAGGCTCTTGCATTGGACTATGGTTATTCCAAAGTAAAAATCCCCTGAAATGTGTGCAGTCTCCAGGACCTACTATGTCCTTCTCTTGCTGCCCTTCTTTAAATCTGTGCTACTTTTAAATGTATGACATTATAGAACATTTCTTGTGAAGATTGTTGATTATGGATTTTTAATTCTTTCTGGAAGAATGAAAAAGGGAACCAGCAATCTACTGATCTCTCTAGGTGTCATGACCTGTGGGCTAGGCTTATTCAAGCAGCTTCTGTCACAAAGGTGTGCAGCATCAGTAGTTGAAATTTCTCAGATGGAGACTGCAGAGATCTCAAAAAAAGAAGAGATTACACAGTTCAAAAATGTCAAACCTTAAATTTAAAAGGGATGTTACGTTCTGAAAACATAGCCCCATTGAACAAATAAGTCAGCCAATGCACTCCAGTGAAGTGTGAAGATTTACAATTACCTAATCTGGCTCCTGGTGTTGCCAGTATAGGGACGGTCTAAACACAGACACAGGGTCCAGTTTAGAAAGAAGACACTGTTTATTCTGCACAGGGTGCAAGGTGGTAGTTTTTCCACAAATCAAGCATGCTGATTCTCAAAACCTTATGCTATACAGACACCTCAGCAAACAAAGACGTCATTTGGTTACAACTTACCTAGTTCTCTTATTAATTAGTACTCTACCTGCTATTGGTTAAATGATTCTCTTGCTTCTCATGCTAATTAGTCTGCAATTGTTCTCTTTTGAGTCACTGAGTTTCTGGAATCAGTAGTTTGTGAGCTGCAGGTCACAATCTCCCACTGCCAGACTCCAGAGGCCATGAACTGGGATCAATCCTTTTCATTACAGAAGGCATGTGGACCTTGGTGCCAGTCAGGTGCCAAGAGACATAGCAGGAGCCCACAGCTCAACTGGAAGACCCCAGACTATGCAATAAAAGCACAGGAGGTCCTTAGTTAAGGTTCTCTCCTTTGAGGTTACAATGCCTGTTTCACTGATAGAAAAGACCCTTTTTCACAACCCTCATTCTCTGTAACTCTCTGACAGAATTACTAACTTTTTCTGGCTCTTAAGATACCAACATCCCTATAAACAATGCATTCACAATCAAATATGAGTTAGGTGAGGTCCTACAGAAACAAAAGACTCTCTTCTGCAATCACAAAAAATTATGTGTAATCAGGTGTGCAGCAACTGTGAAACTTAAGCAGTCCAAAACTGGACATTTCAGCATTACCAACGTGAATCTCAACAGTTCAGAGAAGGCAATGCCAAAAACAACTTTTTATTCATAATGTATATTTTATAAATTCTCTGGAATCAATGTTGCTAAAGCAGAAAGAACCAGAGAGAACAGTGATGATAATTCAAATTCATAGAGAGAAGTAAAATATATCATTCTATGGGTTATAATTACCAAAGTATCTTTTTTTTTCTCATTTTTAGTTGTAGATCTGATATCTGAAATTAAATAGATGTTTAAATCTGAAACTTCTGAAAGGAACATATAGGAAACCTCTTCAGTCATGACTGATCCTCTGGTCAATAATGTTTATGAAAAATCAAAAGCTAAGAAGTAGCCAAAAAGGTGTAGCTACATTTGGGATTTATTAAGAGTTTTTTCGAGGTTTTTGGAATCCAAGAAAACATTATCATTACTGAAGTACTGAAGTAGATGTTGCCGTTCTCAGTCATTGCATCCTTGAACGCTGGTGCAGGCCTTGGTATCAACTGCTGTAATCCAGCTGACTTTGCCACAGCAACAGAGATCATAATCTAGTTGGTACTTTATATTGGGCTTAAATGCAAATAGCTGGAAGAGCTATTAAATTTCTTTAGGGAGGAGATTATATACTTTTCTTCTCAATGCAGAAGCACACTACATGTTTGGCAAACAGAGAAATATATAGATCTGAATTTTTTTGTCTTTTACATCCTGATACTAGAAAGCCCTTTGTACTTATATAAAGTCAACTTCTCTGGATTTCATTTAGAAGCTTTGGGGCTATTCATTCTTCCATTAATTCAGGAAATTTTAATGGGTGGATTATGCCCAGCACACAGAAGCTGCCTCAACAAAAGAGTAGATTTTGTGGGGTCTTTTATAGTCCAAATTTTCCATTACTGTGGTTTACCTAATCAGCTGCATTGATCTAGTGCTTTGGTAGAATAGCTGTAGTACATTAAGTGCTTCAACATGCTCCTAAAGTGTATTCAAATTTAAGATAATTTACATCACCGATCTACTCTTAATAACAAAGATATAATTCAACAAGATGTTACAAAGGCTTGAAGATTTAGCATTAAAAAAAGCTTTTCTGAAAATATATTCTTGGATCATCATGTAAATCTCGGACAACATGAGAAATCCTTTCCAGATTCGTAGCAAATGAACCTGTCAAATTGCATGCCACCTATTTGAAAGTTAAATGAGAAGCTTTTCTCACAGGGAATATGCTCATTGATTATCCCTACGAATACAGCTCTTTTCTGTTAGCAAGAAGTCTGTTAATAGGTTTTCTCACTGTGATGGAGCAGCAGAATTTGAAGTACATAAGAGCTAACAAAACTGTGTATATTATAAACCAAAGACATGCAAAAAATAGTGGAAGAAAACCCTGAATAATGTGATGAAGCAATTCAAGGAGAACTCAAAAATTCCCCTAGCATATATTTCCTTCATAATCACAGTGTTGATCCAATTCTACTTTCCCTGAACACTTTAAATTACATTGTTGCTTATTCAGTCATGAAGACTAAAATTTGCTTATAAAAAAAAGAAGTTCAAGCAACTTTGGGACACATTTTATACAGACTTTTAATTAAGGTTTATCCAAAGTCTTGTTTTGTTCCAGAATAAAATATGAAGTCAATTCTACTGTTAAGTTTCTGATTTGAAGTTTTCTTGTGGCTACATGAAGTATTGACTTCTCAAATCTTCCTTCAGCAATGTTCTATTTTCAAAAAGTTGAGAGAGAAACTCCTTTTCTGTTGGAAATAAGAGTCTATGGTTGTCTTTCTAAAATGAATTTATTGTATTTACATTTTTATTAAAAAATGTTTTTTCTGCCTCAGTCAGAGAGCTAATGACTGCTGAAAAACAGCATAGTAGATATTCTAATTCCTGCTTCTTAGAAAATTTGGATTTTAGATTTCATCATAGCTATGAATTTTATTTATATATTGAAATAAAATGCAATAAGTATGAATATTGCCCCGTCTTCCTCACTATATTTATTTGTGTTGCCTTTGAGGAAATAGCAACACCAAAGAAACAATGCTCAGCCAGCTCACCAGTCCTGAAGTTTTAATGCACTGCTTATGCTTAGCATCATTGATTCTTAGAAATGTTAAGATTGTAAACACCCTTTAAGATCATCCAGTCCAACCATTAACCCCACACCAGTGTGTTCACCACTCAACCATATACCCAACTGTCACATCAACACACTCATTGAACACTGTCAGAGGTGGTGATTCCACCACTTCCTTGAGCAGCCTGTTCCAATGTTCTGCAATCCTTTTGATGAAAAAATTTTCACAAAATCACAGAATCACAGAATATCCTGAGTTGGAAGGGACCCACAAGGATCATCAAATCCAATTCCTGGCTCTATACAGACACCCTAACAATCCCATCCTGCCCCTGAGAGTGTTTGTCCAAACAGTGCTTGAACTCTGTCAGGTTTAGAGCCATGCCCACTGCCCTGGGGAGCCTGTTCAGTGCCCAACCACCCTCTGGGGGAAGAAACTTTTTTCTAATATTCTTACTCACACTTCACTGGAGAGAAACTTGGTTAATATTTACTCAGAATGCATTTCTCTTGATCCATTATTTTCAAGAGAGCATATCAGAGGGAGATATCCCATCATTAGGTAGTAGGAGAGCTTTCTCCCTGTTCAGGGAGACAAGCACATTATGATCATTCAGACTCCCGTGCCCTCTTAGAAGGTGTTTCCCATGCTTTGTATGGACCCTCTCCAGCTGACCCACTGAACCTCTCTCTTTTTTTTTCCCTACAATAGAGTTAATGTACTTTGTGCAATCATTAATAATATCAGATCTGTCCTTTCCTACCTGCTCAAATATCATCCAGTGCACTCATTAACCTCTCTCTTTTATCTTTCTCTCTTTTTCTGATTGTACCCATATCTGACTACTATTTACCCTGGCAACGCCCTCTGGATTCAAAACCTAAGAAAAATTCTTTTACATTTTATCTCATGCCTCAGTGTTACTTCTTGCCACTATTCTTATTTTTTCATTCCCACACCTATATGAGCCTATGGTACCCACACAGGACAAAAATATGACCCTATCTAGAGTTTAGCCCTCCTATCCAATTTGTTCAATTTAGTTTTCCTTTCCTGCATAAACACAGTATAGAATAAAGAAGGGTGTTGTTAATAAAGTCCATAACCAACAAAACCAATATAAAATACCTCCCCATTCACTTGCTGATTTCCTTCTTAATATTCCAAAGCATATAAAGAAAAATAGATAGGAAATGAACATATTAAGATTCTGATCATGCGTGCTAATCTATTTTTTTAATACTAGGTAATTCCCAGATGCTTCTCATAATTACCTCTCATCATGTAGTAGTAGCACAGGAGAAAGACTTGCAAATTTTCTTGTATTCACATCCAATTGGAACAAGGTCACTGGCTAGACCCAAGGACAACAGCTGACAGTAAAACCTTTCTTCCTTCCACTTTTCTATTTCTAGGAAAAATAATACTTACATTTTTGTCTTTGTGAGAAATAAGTGAAAGCTAAGATATTCTGTTACTTTAGGCCTCTAACAGGATATTTAAAAACCTAGGGTTTTGCTTTTATCCTTTTTATTTTTCCCAAAGTCTGAGTGTAGTATTTCCATAGTCTTAATATCAGATGTAACTCTCGCATCATAAGAGACTTGATCTCCACAAAGTAGGCCAAGTATGCAGAAAATTAAATACAACAACACAGAAAATATAACAAGATAATAAACCTTACTGTTTTAAAATGCATAAAGATAACCAGTGTTGTTATGGTTATAAAAAATTAAAGGTAAATAATTTAAGGGTTATATCCCTGATCTAGCTTCTGCAAGATACTTCTTATTCCAATAAACAAAATCCTAAACCTGGAATTAGTAATGGAAATTTAACAAGATTTTTTTTTTTTTAATCATTGTGTATAGTTTTAACTTGTCAGTCCTTTAAACAAAGGAGCTTTGCAGCTCATTAATTCTTGCAAATGATCATTCACATGACTTACTTTTACACACTGGAGGATATATGCTCTTCTTTGTGTTTGAAGATGTACAAGAATCAGCCTCATCAGGACTAATGGCAATTACGAAGGTACATTTTCTACACTCCCTGTTTTAACCTGGGTGAGAATAACAGTCTATTAATATTAAGATATCAAAGGCAAGCACTTTGCAGATTGATGAATAGAGTCAATATGGAAAAGCTGTGGCTGCCTTTTGACCTTAAAACAATGCTTAACTTTAATGGACTTAGCACTTTACTTCATATGGTCAAAATTTCGTATAAGACATTAGTTTCAATTCTTATTCTTTCTTTAATGTAATCAATGAGATACTATTCATCTTTGGAGATTAAAGTATTTTGAGACCATGAGAGAGAAGTGGTATGGAGAGTTCTTGTATGATCTAGTAGGTTCAAGGGAATATCAAGGAGAAAATGTGCAAGAAAAATAAGGGCCAAAAGTGAGAATGAGTTGTTATCCACAGGAGAAGGAAAGAAAATAAAAGGAGTGGGGCAATGTATAGGAAGAATATATGAAAAAATGTGGCACGAAGACTTCAGAATTAAAAAAATCTATTTTTAGGTAAATGTTTTAAAAATTATGCATTTTCTTAATCAGTAGGTGGCCAATGTCTTATTAATCTCTTTTTGCTGTTCATGACCTGCATTCATCTGAGTTTTCTCTAACAAATCATCTGATGACATAAGGGCTTCCCCTATCCTTACATTTAATGGGGTCTCTGTATGTCTGGGTATGCCATTTCTCTGCATTTTTTCTACTATCATGCTCTGACGAACCTTGTAAGACCCATACTGATGAGAATTTTATTATTTCTTTGTGTGATTTTTTTGATTATCTGAGCCACACCTGCTCACCCAAACATGATAAACCCATGACTTTGCTTCTTTCACTGCATTTGATTTTGTATCCCTTACTGAGAGACTTCTGCAAAGGCTGAAGTTCTCAAATCTCTTTTTACACTGTTCATTCACTGGGAAGCATGTAGAGAAAACAGGGACAGCCCCACAGCAAGAGACTACCTGCACACAGACTAAAACATGAGACAGTCTAAAATAAGACTCAAGCCTTTAAGAAGTGGTAGTGGGAAGATAAAGAACAGAGCCGCAAAGCATGCAGATAAAGAAACAAAACACCCTGGGATAAATGTAAGGACCTGCTGAAGTGTGATGATTGGAGAGATAAAACACCATGCTCTCTGCCAGCTTCTTAAGAATATAAAATACTCATGCAAAATAGGTAGGTGGATGCCAGTTGAAGAAGAACCTTGAAGATGTGAAAAATAGGCTACGCCCTTTGTTTTTCATGCTGTTGCAAGAATTCCCATCAGATCACCAGCATCATCTAGGTTCTTGGAGTATGTGGTGACAGGGAATTGAGAGCAAAAAGTGTACAATTTCAAAATAGAATGACTTTTCCATTCTATTCAATGTTGCATTGATAATTACTACCTTGTTGCTGCAGTGCTGAAGCTTTATTGCCCGTACTCCCCCTTGCTGCCAATCAAACTATTGACAGGCTCTCTCTAATAAATGTGTCATGTTGCACAAATTAAATTGAGACAGTTTGTGGGGTCCATAGCTGAGAGCACACCTTGATTTCAAAATGACCATGGGGAGGAGAACAAAAAATTAGTGAAAGTGCAAGAGAATGAGAGAAACAGAAAAATCTTTTATCCTCTTTAATTGGTAAGATCAGTGAGAAGATCCTCAGATAAGCAACATCAGTAGTGTTATAGTTGGTCAGCCCAAATATTTTTCTCATAGGACCTGTCTAGTTTCCATCAGAACCTGTTCATTAGCTTATGCTTATGGTGCTATTAGCACTAATTGGCCCACACTTGATCAGGTCCAGGTACTGTACAATGATTGAGCAGCCTGGTCTAGTGTAAGGTGTCCTCCCATGGCAGGGAGGTTGGAATTAGGTGATATTTAAGGTCCCTTCCAACCCAAACCATTCATTAGTTCTATAATTGTTTGTTGAGCTTTGTGCTTACATATTATTCAATAACAAGTGGAAATGTATTCAACATTGATTGTGCTATCTAGTAGATTCTAACCTTATAAACTAGAACTATAAGGAAAAGAGTCAGGAGACTTTAATACTATGATGCAAAGCATGAGGAGGCAGAAGGAAAAGGGCAACACATGCCTAAGTGGAAACTACAGGATTTAGGGACCCCTTACCATGGGAATGGTTAGGGCACCTAAGGCACCAGTATTGCAAAGCCAGGGCTGGCTCACACATGAAAGGTGTATCACCTGCTAGATGGCACCCTGATCTGCCTTACTGATAATAACATGATATCTGTACTGTGCTCTGCCTGTTCTCCTGACTCTTACATAACCACAGAAATACTGCAGCATAAAAAGAATCCCGCCCTTGCTCCTAACAGCCAGCTGTGCTGTCTGCTGGAAAATAAGCCTTGCTCAGCCTACCCCTCAATAGCAAAATCTCATCTAGAAAGGTTTTTAAATACAACATTAGATCATTAGAGCTTCAGCAGCACACATTATTGACTTCTTGGATGCATTTAGCATATTCAGTATGTTCCTTAGCAGCCTTTCTGAAGCTGATACTCAGATTACACATCCACTTTGGGTCTAAAGGTTCCAAAGAGTGTGTTGTCTTAACTTTGCATACTTCTCTGCCACGTTTGTCAGAACTCTGAAAAATGTGCCTGCACCTGCTGCTTAAAATTCAGAGGCCTGAAGCTGATCTGCAGGACAAGAAGTATTTAGATAGTTTGTTTTCTTTGCACCCTGGAAAGTTGTCAACTTTCTATTCATATGCTGTAGTCGGTTGTACCAAATGTTTCTGGGATTCAGAGGCTTCAGAGTGGGTGAGCATTCATATGCAATGTGAGACTCCTTTCACTTTGTGGTACTGGCAGGTCGATAGGGGACCTTAGGAGTATTTCAGAAATCAAAGGACATTAGCCATAGTGTACCCTCATCCTGATCATTCCCATCACATTCTTATTTTCAGTTTTCTTGTTCTCTTCCTTTTCTTCTTAAATAAAATGAAACATTAAACGTTCATGTATTACAGATTTACACTACATGGAAAGAGGTAATATAGAGAAGGGACATACAGTTTTCTTTTTGTACATGACAGGACTGTCCCATCTTCAGCAGAAATCAAAGAAAATATATCTGTTATTAGTTTGGCTTGCTGCTCTTTTTCAATGTCCTTACCTCAAATACATGTAAATTCGTGAATTATATTCCTGAACCGGTTCTTTTACCATCATTTCACCACTGATCTCCTCAGAGAAACTTGCAATCCTCCTTGATGGATTTATTATTTTGTTATTTCAATGGCCTATAAAGATTAAGGGGAGTTGGTGCAATATGGTTCAGAGTCCATACATGAAAGTTCTCCAAACTTCAGCTTGTCCTTGCCACACTTTGAAAAACTACTTTCTCAGCTGCTACAGTGCTTGATAGTAGAGCTTTCTCCTCTCTCTTCTCACCTCCCCAACAGAGCTTATCACCATTGCTTTAATATCAATAGTCCTAATGTGCCTACTCAGCTCAGAATATTTAGATTTGAAAATATTTAAATTCTTTAAATATATGTGGAATGCCTTACTGCATAACTAAGTGGTGCAGCGATCCCTGAGCTGGGTTGTTTCCAATAATCCCACATCCTTCTTAGTGACTCCCTATTTTTTTTTTTTTACTGGCTGTGGTCTAAGATGTGATTTCAGTAGGGCTCCTGTTATCACATGTATCTTTTTCCAGTGGCTTGTATTTTTCCACTAGTCCTGAATTTCCCAGGATAAGTCAGCTTCCTTTAGGATTTGGATCAGGTTTTCTTTTTCCTATGTTGGATTGATTTTCCTACTGACATTCCCATAAACCAAAGAAAAGACCCTTTCATAAGTTTTGTCTTTCATTTAGGAGTTGTCAATGTTTCCAATTACAAGTACAGGCCGATGTTCATGGTATGTCTTGAAATTCTCATCTCGGCTTGCTAATAGGACCTGGATAACTTTCTCAACCATCCAGTCCATTGCCTCTAACTACAGAGTCTCTCTGTTCTCATCCAAGCTTTCCCAATAAGGATTGATAAAGGTTTCATTCTTTTCTGTTTCTCATAAATGTAAATTTAAGTAAGCTCTAAATACAAATTATATTCTTCTTTTCCTTGCTTCTGTTCACATGTGCTCTGTTTACTTTAGAAATCCCATTTTCCATGTTATCTTAATCTGGCATGATGTCTTCGTTTCTATGTACAGCCTTTTTTATCCACTATCATACTGCTTGCTTTACTAAAAGTCTTGCGTAAATGATTAACTTTTGCCGCATTACATGCACCTGCCAAGAGATAGCAATATGAGAGAACTTCATTACATCTAAATTATGCAGCTTCTTTGGTGAGAGAACTATTTTCAGGGAGGCTGTGACCATAGCTCGAAACGTCAGTATGCAGGAGGTGACTCACCTCTTACTGCTGCCACTAGAAGCTCTTCTTTCCTACAGTTTCCTCCTAGTGATGAGTTTTACCACTCCCCCACTCATTCCTCCTGTATTTCCTTCATGGAATCACAGAATGGCTTGGGTTGGAAAGGACCTTAATTATCATCTCATTCCAACTCCCCTGCCATGGGCAGGGACACTTTCCACTAGCCCAGGTGGCTCCAATCCCCATCCAATCTGGCCTTGGACATTTCCAAGGATGGGGCAGCCACAGCTTCTCTGAGCAATCAGTGCCAGGGCCTCACCACTGTCTGAGGGGAGAATAATTTCCTCCTAACATCTAACCTTCCTCTGCATTACGTTTTACAAAAGAAGGAAATAGTGATGTAGATCACGGCTGCCACCTACTTTTTAAGCTCTTGGCATTCAATCTCCTGTTCATAATCATGATTCATTTATCTGGACAGACTGCTGTATCTATGCAGATGTCAGCAGAAGGTCATGTGTGGTAGAAACTGCCTGCATGGATACCTCAAGATTAGGGATCTATAAAAGACCTTTCAGGTTGCCTCTTACAGTAGGTGAGGTTTTTTTATATACAAAAATCATATGGGACACGTCTGATGCCTGGTGCTATAAACTGTTGCAAAATATCCCTTATTAACAGGACAAGGTAATGTTAGGATTAAGTCATGATGATACTGGTGGGGATTATTCCTCATGTGTTTTCATTTATGGATTTGAGGTAGTACCCTAATATAAGAAATGCCCAATTTCCTGAACAGACGTAGTGTCATTTTCCTGTTATCATCAGAATTAAACTTCACCAGTTTTTTCCTCCCATCTACAAGAATATATCTTTTTTACCTGTATGACAAAACCAAAAAACCCTCAAAAAAATCCCAATGAAACAAAACCAAAAACAACCCATCTAAAACAAAGAACCCTAAAACAACAACAAAAAAAACCCCAAAAAATAAAACCCAAACAAGCCCAAAGCAACCATAAAAAAAATAAATCCCTACTAACAGCTGAAGACGATTGCTTGTTTTCCAGACATTGACCATAGCAAACTGAGCAAAGAAAATTAAGAACATTGGAATTGCTGGTAATAACTGAGTGGTTTCTTTACTCCCCACATTACTTTTTAAAATGAACAGGAAATATGATTGTAATGGATATGTTCTCACTTCAAGAAGTTAGGTAACAATATCAAACTAAGGCTACCTAATGCAAGTAGTCCCTGGATCTTACAAATCCAAATTCTTGGCAAATTCTTGAAATAATTTTTTCTGCTAAAAAGCTCAGATTTGCTGAAACAGACAGGCTGGCATGAAGTTAAGTGCACAGGAATCTTTTTTTTTTGTGGTTTTTTTTGAAAACTGTTATCCATAGGGTTGGGAAAAAAACAGGACACTCAGTAAGAGCTGAACATTTCCTCCTTGTGAGAACACCAAGTACCTAAGTGTAACTTTTCTGTGATATTTGAGGTACTTTGGTGTAACAAGAAGATCTGATTGGGATAAGAGCATCAACTCAGAGCCTCCAAGAGTACCCCAACCTTGTGCACAGCCAACTGGAGATGCAATGCTCTGCAGTATACCCTGTTTCTTTATAGTCAATCTGATCTAATACACAGATAGTGCAGATACCTGGATTTGTCTTCCTGAATACCTTCCTGTACCCTACTGTCTAAACCTACGTACTTTAATCTGTAGCTCAGGTTTCCATTCCCAGGACAGGCACTGGTCCACTGTGGCAGCCTCTCAGAACAGTGGTACCTGCCACAGATATGTGACAACTGCATCAGTGGGAATACTAGGAGATGCAGCAGCTGAAAGAAGGGGAATGTCAGAGATTATGGCAAATAAATAGAAAAACTTAATGTAATATTCATTAGAAAAGTCCCCAGTGGTTGCTAAAAGGAAGCACTGGAAAAGCACCCATAGATGCTTCCCAGAGTTCACAGATATCAGCAAAAGAGAAGAAACACTAAGAGATTTAACATCAAGAATAGATCTTACATGAATCACTATCCCTTTTCTCTGCTACCAGCACCTCCATCACTCTGTCTCACCTGTAAAGTTTTAGGAGAAGAAATGTCCATTAAAGCATGTTTTCACAGAAACTCTTCAATAACTCCTGGGATCTCTTGTGCCAGTGGACTGGAAACTATATATAAAGTGGCATTCATTAGCAAAAGCCCAGTGATGTTTTTCACACAGATGTTCTAGCTGAACATAAAAATCAGAGCCTGAAAGTCCCCAGTGCAAGGACATAAATGCATTCATGTGTTTCTCAGATCTGACTCTCCATCACAAACATGAAAGATTTCTCTCAAGATTTGTGGAAAAGGAGATGCAGAATCTTATAAATAATATTTACAGGGTTTAGTCCCATGTTCACAGACTCTTTGATGCATTTTGGTGATCTTCCACTCCCTATCACTGTGTTCACATGCCAGGTTATTTTTTATGAAGAAGAGCTAAGCCTGTGTTATGGAGACCACTTTTATAAGATATCCTTGTTGGTTTTTTCATTGAAATGAACATGAAAATTGAGGAAGAATCAGAATACCTATCACATAACTGCCAAAGGTTTGAGAAAAAAAATTGCTTAAATAAGGTCATGAAATGCAGCCCTTAAATTAATTTCTGTGCTGCTATTTTTTAAAAAGATCTGTAGGCAGGTCAAATGAATTGCATTTTAATGTCATTCAACAGACATCAGCTGAAAAGGTTATCTCAGTATCATATTGTGAAATATCTCCCTCAAACCTATAAGGTTATTTAAACTCTTTCACTATTAGAGCTAGGGGTAGAGAGGGGATGGGGAGGGAGTGAACTTTTATTTTTTTACTCTTAATAATTTAACTGAAAAAAGTGAACCTTTAAACTTTTAGATAGAAACACTGTTACCATGAGGAAGATGATGGATAACAAAAGTCACCCATATCTACTTCTCACCCACAGAATTCAATGCTTGGAGCCTTCCCTGAGTGATATCCCATATTATTCCACATTTTCCATGAGAAACTGGGAGTTAATGGTAAAGACAGACAGATAATGAGCCTGGATGGTAACCTGCTTCCTGTTGAAACTTTTTTGTAATTTAACAGAAAAATATTCTTCAACCTTTTCTGCCCACTCTCCATATCACTGTTCTAGTGTATTTAAATATATGCTATTATTTTTAAGTAATTGTTGTTTTAAAACATTGTGTTTGTTTTCAGTTATTTTTGTAATTTACTGTATAAATTTGCAGCCTATTCACTAAACTCTTGATGTTCTGAAATGCTGGTGGTCAGAACACAACAGTGTGGAATGAAAATGTACTAAGACAATAATTTCATCTGAAATGTAAGACTGATTTGGACACTCACAAGGAGGTGGCAGATATGACAATACACCAGGAAGAAACTTGAGTCCTATCTCAATGCCTGACAGGATACCTGGAACATGTCAAATATCCTGGTGTATCTATGTTTAGCCAAACAGCTGCAATGATATTAAAAATAAATTAAAAATTTATTGCACATTCAATACATACTCATTTATTTATGGTACCTTGAGTAGACTCCGAGTGTCCACAGACAATTTTACAACAGAAAGATGCAGATAGATCCCCCTCCCATATTTTGTACTGTTATCCCATAAAATCAGTACTCTTTCAGCAACAATTTATCCAGCTGCCAAGACAAACATCACATTTTCTGTTTGCTTGAGTACTTGTAGGTGACTTGGAAGCAAATAGGAATTCCTGAAAGTAAAATCCCCATTATACTGTTTCATTTCATGACACTGTTTAATCTTAGAGCATTATCTGTGTTTCAATAAGTATCCTCAAAGTAAATTGTATCTTACCCAAAACACAGCAAAGACCATTTTAAGACCACTCTGAATGGCAACCCATGGGTGTATGCAGGATGCATGTGTCTATGTTTGTGTGTGCGTGTGTCCCATTCAGGCCACCAACTTCCCTACTGTGGCTGCAACACATAAATGCCCAGCTTTCTATCTGTGAAACTGGTTGTAGATTACTGCAGAAAAGATTCTTCGTCTCCTTTCACTTTGCCTCTTCACGTGTCTGTGTGGCAGTCCTCCAGTGGATGATGTCCTCAAGAATTGGTTAGACGGGACTTCGAGCATCTTGGTCTAGTGGAAAGTGTCCCTGCCCCTGTCAGGGGGATGGAACAAGATGATCCTTAAGCTCCCTCCCAACTCAAAACATGCTAGGATTCTGTCTGAATGTGCATGTGATAAGCTACACCAGTTCCTTGCTTTAAGTAAAAATTAATTAATTGCAGTCACTTTCTGGCTGAAAATTAATCTGAGTGGCAGTGCAGCTGCACAATGGCAAATGGAAACTCAAAGGAAAAAATAAAGAAGCAAAATGTGTTTTGTGCCTTTAATCATCTGCTTGCTGATTGCAAAGACAATAAACCAGCTTTTCATCTCTGTCCTCTGATATTTTCTTAGATGTTGCAATCAGTTGTGCATTATTTTTTGTCTTATTTCAGATATTTGGAAAATCAAATAAAAATACAAACCCCCCCAAACAAAACTACAGTCAGAAAAGGAAAGATAAACAATTCACTCATGTTTAAATGTTTACATCCTCTTTTCTAGGTTTCCTTCATATTGAATCAGCTACATTTTTACAGACCTACTCTGCAGACACCAAACACTGAAGTGGTTCTTTATCTGCTTTTCTTTTACCCATCAATTGAAGAGCCTAAGGATTATTTTATAGCTTTTCCTGATTTCTGGTTAGCAACCTTATCAGCTTGGCATATCTGAGTAGTTGTAGATGTGGGTGGTTATTTGCTTTGAGGAATCTCATTTGATTAATGTTTCTTTCTTGTGCTTAAAAATACACATCTTTTATAATCTGCAAACAAGAAATCCTGAATGGCCATCTGCATTCGATTTTCACCAACAGTCTCAGCCTTTAGATTTCCCATGACGTAGTTTCTTCGCGTGTATTTTTATGGAAAGGCACAGAAGGGCCACACCTTGTGTGAAGTGGAGGACAAAACCTCAGGCATGAAGTCTCCTCTCTGTATTTCACCATCTGGAACAAGATATTTTTTTAAGGACTGACTGCTGAATGCATACTGGTGGTTGAATGGAATTTTTAAAGTAAGACAGAGAAGGTGAAGGTAAACAGAGCTTTGAACTGCACATTTCCACACAGCATTGCAAAAGGTTGCTTCATGGATCAATATGTTTCATGTGGAAAACAGCATTTAGTTCTGGCACTGGTGATGTCTCACATACCTACCAGCACAGGGATCACAACATCTGCTGTGCAGCAGCATTGCACTGTGCACTCAAGGCTCCATCTGCAAGCAAACACAAAAAGTTTGCTGAATTTCCTAAATG
This sequence comes from Sclerurus mexicanus, assembly GCA_013396755.1. Taxonomy (NCBI): domain Eukaryota; kingdom Metazoa; phylum Chordata; class Aves; order Passeriformes; family Furnariidae; genus Sclerurus; species Sclerurus mexicanus. The sequence goes on along the minus strand of VWZF01003471.1, from coordinate 49,649 downwards.
CCAGGGTTCAAGATCTATTTTTGCTCCCAGGCATGGAGGCAGAAGAATTCAGCAAGTCCCAGTGGCAGTAAATGACTTTTCCATAAGTGGTGTTTTCATTGCACCTTGCTGACTGGAATAATAATTAAAAAAAAAAAAAAAAGTTAAAACTTGCAGTTTTTTCTAGCCCAGTCCCATAAAGACATCAAAAGTTCACAAAGATAGTAAAATAGGCAGAAATTACTTTTTTTTATTGGGGGTTAGGGAAATGTGAATAATGCAGGTTTTTGTGGGTTTGGGTGGTTGGGTTTTTTTTTTTTTTTGTTTAACTTATAGATCAAGGAAAAGAAGAAAATGCACAAATAACCACAGTTAAAGTTAGTAAGGTTATTAAACATTTATACTCTGTGACAATGCTTTTAATACTGTAGCCATCTGTGCTTGTCAACCTAAATAAGAGTTTAGGTAGACTTCAGCAGTTTTAAGACATAGGTTTATTTTATGTGTTTCTAAACATTAAAAACCATCCCCAAACAACACCCAAAAAACTCCAAGCCCAGATGTAATTTTGAATTAACATAACTGAAATAATTAATGTAACCTTCACATGAGATACATATCAAGAGCATTATGATAATAAAGACATAAGCTTTGGAAAGGCTGAAGATATGAAGTTAAGATAATTTACATAAATATTCCATTATCTCTGATCTTCATTAATTCACTTAATGGCAATTTTGAGACATGGAAATTCTGACCAAAAAACTGATTAATGAAGTTGTACAGGCAGGCTCTTTTGACATTGTGGGACATGTCTTCCAATGAGAGCTAACACTGCCATAGAAGATGTATGAAGTAATTTTTCAGATGCATTTGAAGTTAGGTTTTGTAGTGTTTATCTACTGTGTTTGCATGGATTTTCAAAAATAGAAAAATACTCAAAAAAAATTGATTGTTTGGCTTTCCAGAAATCAATCCTAAAAAAACCACTGAAAGAAACAGCATGTTTTAGATCCTGGTTTGAAGTGCTCTTTAAATATTTAACTCCTTTCTGCAAGTCCTTCCTTTTCAGCCACAAGGTAGCCCAGTATATAACAGACACGATGAGCCACACTTAAGAGTTCTGAATGCAATTGTATTAATAAATATTCAAAGCAGAAGAGAATAGACAGGAGGGTCCTTTGAAGTCCAGCAGAGATACATGGCCTTTGTTTCTGGGCAGTAGTTTCACTGCAATCCTTCTCCTCTCAAACAGCTGTTCTGTTTCTGTGCACCCCAACAGAGCACATCAACACCCATCACTGTAATTGTCACAGCTCCTCTTTACAGTAGCACATGAAGGATTCCTTTTTTTCTGAGATTGTTGCTCTTTTTAACATATGCCCGGCCCATGAAGCTCCCTCTCATTTAATTTTGCATATTGTGAAGCATCCCAGGCAACAAAATCTCAGTACAGCTCTTGATTTGAGAGGGTTTGGCTCCTTGGATTTATGATGCAGCTAATGGCACCTGAAAAGCCAGCAGCAGGCCATTAAAGTGCTGCTGGTTTAGACCTAAATACAAAAGGAGATGTCAGGAACTTGTATGCCTCCATGGAGGGTTGACATTAAGGTCCCATAGGTATACACAGCAGCTGCAGTAAGCAGTTTAAATTCTCACTGCTGGATATTCTCAAGACCATTTGCTTGTCCCTGGCAGCACTGAGCAAATAAACCCTGGCTCCTTTTCAAGTCCCATCAGGAGCCACTAAACAGTGAATTCCTGACTTCTGCAGTTACTGGAGCCTGGTGTCATCACAACATAACCAGACCATACCCACAACTCCATTCCCCCTCTTTGCTTGCAATTAACCCCACAGTCAGAAGTTTCACACAGTGTTTGTAAGACCAAGAGACAAATTTCACTCACAGCCCTGGGAATCTGAGTCAGTGTTTCCTGCTTCTCTGTGGAGAGTGGGCTGGAAAAGAGAAGAGTTTTGCTCAGTTTGTAGCTAAAATTTTGATGGGAGTCAGCATTTTGATTGTGAAGAAGAGTGCTAATTTAGCAGCTTGAAACCATATAGGTCCTCTGCCTTTGCACAAGAAGTGTGTTGTGATGAGGGTGGTGAAACCCTGCACAGGTTGTCCACAAGAAGCTGTTGATGCCCCATTCCTGTAAACTTTCAAGGTCACTTTGAATGGGGCTCTGAGAAGCCTGATTTAGTAGAAGGTGTCTCCTCTCATGGTACAGGGGTGGGACTGTGTGGTGGTTTATTTTTCTTGGGTTTGGTCTAGGCCTTCCCTGGTTACAGGGTCATGGCTGGGGAAGTATTCCACACCATTCCTTTACGTAATCAGGTGTAAACAAGACAAGGAGGGAGGTTCTTCTCTATCTCTTCCTTTCGGGTGCATGGAGGACAGCAGGTCTCAGTGTGTTGACCTCTCTCTTATCTATATGAGCTGGGACCTATCTGACAGCTGTTGTCTGGAGCCACGCGGAGGTGGAGGAACTGTTTTCTTGAGGGAAGTTGGTGAGAATTTATTGTGTTAGTTACTTTATTGAGCTATTCTGAGTTTTCAAGTGTGTATATCTGTTTTGCTTTGTTTTTACTCATTTTTCTCCTTTTTACCCCTTTCCCCCTTTTCCCTTTTGGGGTTGTTTGGGATTCTTGTTCCGTATATACAGAGTGTTTAATTGTGTATAACTGTAATACATGTGAATATATATATTTTTTACTACAATTTTCTTTTGGTACCTTTCTTTCATCTCTTTTGGGAGGGGAAAGTCTGTGTGGCAAATGACTGGGTTTGGCAGGGGGTGAAACCAAACCTCCACGGACTGAATGACCTCTAAAGGCTCAGCCCAACCTACTTGATGTTTCCATGATCTTTTGTGTACCATCTTCTCTTTCTGGAAGCAGCTGAACATCTTTCATCTACTTCATGATCAGAAGAGGACAAAGCTGCCTCTGCTTCTCTTTCCACAATCTCAAAAAGACTCTTACAGAGGATGCAGCATTGTTGTGCTCATCATTTCTCCTGATGCCTCCATAGCACCCACTGACTGATAACATTTAAGAATAAACATATTAACTGTTGCTTGAAACCCTATGGCATCCAGCTGCCTTGAAGTGATTTTCTTATGTTGTCACTTAGGTTTGCCTTTTGTCAAACTTTTCTGGCCTTCTGCAACTCAGTTATTTATTGTCCACAGGTCACCCAGTTGCTACTCGAAGATGGCTCCTTTGGTTGTCTCTGTATGTTAGCAGGCACAGTACATAAATGGAAAAAAAACCAAACAAACCAGAATTGGAAATATCTGGGCATACTCAACAAATGAAGACGGAAAGAATAGGAATTCATCAGGAGCAAACAGTGTAAAACTAGGCTAGTAAAATTTAAAACCATTCACAGATATAGTGAGACATACCCCACAGCTGCTACTTGGACATCTCTTAAGCCCTGTTGTGATTGTCCTTTACAAAAGCACAGAGTTTTATACCTCTTGCACTCCATTTGTAAGATAGATGATCCTTTTCCTCGGGAAGTTTGCTCCCCCTTTTTGGTACCTTAAGAGAGTCTTCCCATGCCACACATTATTGTGGCACCTATTGCACAAGGTTCAATTTGGTTTCCCTAACAGAAAACCTATTACTGTGTGCCAGCATAGTGTCAAGTGTGGCCTAGCCAGCATCAAGTGCAGATGTTAAAATGTATACTGAAAAGGTTTTTGTGTTGCATACTGAGCCACAAAGGTATATGCATATTCATGGTACCGGGTGACATGGTTAATCACTGGAGGACAGATTTTTATTGAATTTGGTCTTTATCCTCTATCAGCCAAGAGACAAAGTTTGGGAAGAGAATATAAGAGAAGGAAGGAAAGCTTTTCTATCACTAGCAGCAGCCTGTAAAATTATGCAGCTTTCCTTCAGCACTATTTTTTGGGGCTCAGTAAGGTTTAGATGGACTTATATACTTAACTCAAGATTGTGAAATGAAGCAGCCAGTAAAAACCACTGGGGTTTAGAAGGGAGAATCTGTTCCTGCAACTGCTCCTGATCAAGAAGCTATCCTGGCACATACTGCATAGATTTTATTTGCTGAATTACTGTCTGGAGGAGAGAGCAGCAGTACATCCATGACGTATGTTAACTGCTCTTACAGTACACATGTATCACCATTTTTATTGCCCTGAAAGCATGTTTTCATGTAACAGGGAATGAATGCTAACAGTGTGGTGCCTGTTAGAAAGAACAGCTCCAATCCACTAAATTAATTTAACTCTCTTGAGATTTACAGAGCATTAGAAGATTTTATTGCTATTGATTTCTTTTTCAACCTGACTTTGAACATAATTTTGAGATATGATTGTGCTGATGTGACCCTGTTAAGCACCTCTTTTTGTATGGACATACAAATAGACAGGCTGAGAGTGTTGGAGTTGTTCAGCCTGGAGAAGTCTCCAGGGAGACCTTAGAGCCCCTTCCAATGCCCAAAGAAGCACCAAGAGAGCAATTTACAAGGGCCTGACATGACAAGACAAGGGGCGAAGGCTTCATGCTGACAGAGGTAAGGGTTAGGATATTGGGAAGAAACTCTTGAATGGAACAGATTGCCCAGAGAAGCTGTGGCTGCCCTTGAAGTGTCTAAGGCCAGGTGGATGGGGCTTTGAGCAGCCTGGTCTAATGGAAGGTGTCCCTGCCCATGGCAGGGGGTTGGCACTGGGTGATCTTTAAGATGTTTTCCAATCCAAACCATTCCATGATTCTATAATAGCTGCTACTGCCTGCAGAGTTGTGCAGACACCTTATATATCTCTAAACAGATTGGTCCAAGTAACAAAATGGTGCAGCTCAGCATGAGCAGATTAAGCCATTCGACAGCCCAAAAGAGAGCTCAACTGAGAGATCAACTCCTCCTTATGCAAGGTGGGAAGGCAGTGTCATTTATGACTCAGGCATTGCCTATGAAACAAGCCCTAGTGAGGTCGAAGTCCTTTGTCATTTTTCTTTACCTTCTCTTTCCAGTTACTCATTCTAAAACAGATGTATTGATTAGGATGAATCTTTGCTGTGCTTGTATGAAAGACATATGTAACTATGGTCATACGAAAGACATATGTGACTCTTTGTCACATAAGAGGAGGATCAGTCCTTCACTAACCTGTATCCAAAACGTGTATGAATCAATGAAATAGTGAAACTACTGATTTTGTGTGAGAAAAAAGGCAACAAATTTTTGCTGGCTCTGTCTCTTCCTCCCACTCACCAATAGATGGTGGCAAAACTCCTTCCTCCTGGTTGTCAAGGGCTTGAGATTGTATCAAGGCGATGTATCACTGCTTCCTCCAGCACTTTTCACCCTCTGATTGTATTTTCTGAATATCATTAAATCTTTTTCTCCCTAACACTAGTCTTACTTTTTTCCCCAGTTTTCCTTAACAAAAGCTGTGGGGAGTTTCCACTTTATTTTAATCTTCTTTGCATGTAATACTCTACCTATTCACCTCCTTCTCAAGCAAAGCAGGGAAAAAGGATGCAGCGATTAATCCCTTTAGATTTCCCTGCATCTGAAACCTCTGGGGGATTAATCATTTTAACAACTGATGTAGGTATGTGGTAGATAGTTTGTGTCTTTAAAGCAAATTTAAAAGATAAACTGCAGCTCAGGCAGACAACACAGCCATGCTTCAGGGATCAGGCACACTAATTCCTTGCGCTAAATACACCAGAAGTCAGGATGGATTATCTGAGTATCCTTGGGCCTCTTAAAAAGTGGTTTTGGATAATCGCTCCCTTCCTTTATACAGAAAGCATTTTGAATAAGTGTTGTGATCAGAAACTCATGTAAGAGTACATCAGCATCACGCATCTCTTTTTTTTGTGGTAAAAGTTTTTTCACTACAGTATGGAGAGGGCATTAAAGGACGTTAAAGGTATTAACAGGCACCAACTTATATTGTGGTACAACACCTGCATCAAGCTGTTGTAATGGTCATGTGAAAGTTTATCATGTTTGGGTTTGTTTTTTTTTTAATATAAAAATACACATCTGTTTCTTAAAAAAAACCCAAACACATCTTAGGAAGGTAAAGTTGTTTGTTCTAGAGAGTGCATGTGAAACTGCTTTTCCCTCAAATGGATTTCTTTGTCTAGAACAGAGTGTTTATGAATCACTTTGCAAAGTTTTACAGCCATCTGTTTGGAATCTACCAATTTTCATTCTTCCACTTAGTTCCTTGAAATCTGTTCCCCTTTGCCTCTAATCTCATTTTAATCTCACTGAGCTGACACAGTACAAAATAGCAAAAATGAATCTTCACTGTAGCCATGTAACAGTTGCTCAAAAAATAATATTTGAAGACAAATAATTTATTCTGTAATCTTACTGTCTGGGCAGATTTCCCACATTTTGTCAAACCAAGAAAGTAGAGAACTGAAGACTTGGGAATAAATGTTTAAGGAGTACTATTAAAACAATACAACTGGAATGGGATGAATAATAACAGAAACTAAAATAATGCCTTAATAAATATTGCATTGGAAAGGTAATATTATAAATGTCATAGAGTCATTGTACAAACATGAACTCCTAAATTTCTTCAGTACAGAGGTCCATGGAGCTCTGAAGTTGACATCTGATCAGAGCTACACTCTCACTGGCAATCTCCTGAGTTTACAGGCACATGAGAACATACAACACAAGGTTTACCAATGGACCACTACTAGCACAGGAAAATTAGGACTGATATGTGAATTTATGGACAAGACCAATCAGTAGGAGTGTTCTTAGGTTTTTTAATTAACAAAGACTCAGAAGTAAATAGATGTGTCAGGATAATTCATTACTATCAGGAAAAATAAAATGGCAGAATTATTTGCATTATTTCTTGCTTTGCGGGTTTGTTTTTTTTATATGACAAATTTGTTATGCATTTGTTTCACTAGGAAGGAAAAAGGCAGTTGGAGGTGTTTAGGAATGAGTTAGGAGGAGTTTTTTAGCCTTTGTAATAAGCAAAAATTTCAGACCAAAAGTTGGTCCGAAGCTTTGTCGTGTTGCTGACAAACAGAGAAGAAATGTGAAGAGTGCAGCCACGGGGCTGCAGGGTTTGTGGGTTGACAGACTTCAGCATCCAGAGCAAAGCTAAAGTAATGAGAAGACCAGACCTTGCAACAACAGGTTTTGGCTTAATAGACTTTGTAGCCAAGATAAAAACTCATTCGGTTCTTCTTGACCAAAAGTATTCACAGAAACCTGTGTGGCTAAGCAAAGTTTCTTAATTAACTATTAGTAAAATGGAGGTGGAAACACGAACACAAAGGAAGAATATAAATCATTGCTTGGGCACTAGAGGATGAAATCAGGATGGCCAATGCCCAAATCAAGTATAACAAAGTAATTCAGATGCTCATATTAGACCACTCTACTTGATCTTTCAAAGGTCATGGAAATCAAAGGAAGCCCCTGAAGACTGAAGAGGGTCTGAAGGGGGTAAAGGGGGCAAGAGTGATGATTTATATAGGCATGACATCCTCAATTTGATCTCCAAGCAACTCATGAAGCACGTTGTCCAAGAAGAAGAAGGAGAACAGCTTTAACAAATATAATTTATGTTTGATTTTTCTCAATGAAAAAATCATAGAGCCATACAAAGATCTGAATTGGAAGGGACCTTAAAGACTATCTCATTCCAGTCCTCTGCCATGGGCAGAGACACCTTCCAATAGACGAGGTTGCTCCAAGCCCCATCCAACCTGGCCTTGAACACTTCCGGGGATGGCACATACAGTTTCTTTGGGCAACTTGTGCCCAGGCCTCACCACCTGCATAGGAAACAACTTAGTCCCTATATCTAATCTAAGTCTCTCTTCTTTCCATTTAAAACCATCCCCCTTTGCCTGTGTAAAAAGTCAGTCCATCTTTTTTATAAACCCCCTTTAAGTACTGGGAGGCTGCTATAAGTTTCCCTGAGAGCCTTCCCTTCTCCAGGCTGAACAATCACAGCTGTCCAAGCCTGTCTCTATGGCAGCGGTGCTCCAGCCCTCTGAGCATCTTCGTGGCCTCCTCTGGACCCCCTCTAAAAGGTCCACGTCTTTCTTGTGCCAACCACTCCAGACCTAAAGACTCCCTTCATCTTCATTGATGAAGGGAAAGTAGAGGGACTGAGACAAATCGTTACTTTGCTAAAACTTTATATAAAACTCTCCCAGCCCAGCCTCATTGATAAGCTGCAGAAGCACATGCTGGCCAGACTCTGTGATGAGCTGACAACTGTCCAGACTGCTGGTCTCACTGAGTGCTGATCAATGACTCTATAGCTGTTTGGCAGCTGGTAACAAGTGGAACATGACAGACATCAATACTTGGGCCAATACTGTTCAATATCTTCATCAGCTGCCTCAGTGTTGAGAAAGTGTGATTCCTCAGCAAATTTCTGAATGATTCAAAGCTCTGGGAGAAGGAGATGGTAAATGAACAGTAGATCTCCATTTCAGTGAGACCTTGCTGCAATTAAAGACTAGATCATGAGAGAACCTTTGAAGTTTGGCAAGGAAAAGTGCAAAGATCTCCTTTAGGACAAAACAGGCCTCCCTGTGATTGGAACAGGCCAAAGACAAAAGAAAAGGACCTGGAGTAACAGTGGGTGCCAACACACATGTGAGCCAACAGCATGTTTTAGTTGTGAATGAGGCAAACCATGCACCAGGCTGCATTGGGAAAAACACAGCCATCAGATCAAGGGGAGTTACAAGCTCATTTTGCTTGGCACTGGTGAGGAGTTCTCAGAATGTTTTAAAAATAAAATACAGGTATTCCTAAGTAAAGAGGTAGGCACCTCATAAACATGTTGCTTGAACTTTTGGCCATTGCGTTTTAAAGTAACCTGCACTCTTCTTCCCTTAATAACATTTACAGGATGAGTGAGTGGGTGTCTGGTTTGTCTCAGCATCCTACTACTGACAGTTTATGAGGGAAAAAAAGGTCGATGTATTCAACTCTGAATCATAGCAGTGTTAAAAAAAAAAAAAAAAAGGGATTTTCTTGCATTTCTGGATTTACATATGTCCTTGGGGAACAGACATCTATATGCCAGCTGTAGAGTTGTCTGCTGAAACCAGCTAGATTTACCTGCTAATACACAGCTTGCTTAGAGGAGAAGGTCAAGGCAGCTTGTGTTAATTACAACTTATATTAATTGCATATCTGAGGTTGTATGGTAGCCATTCAAAAGCACCTGTCCGTAGCAAAGGCTGTGGTTTTTAAAAATGAAACAGTATTCCAGGCAGGGGCAATTATAATAAATACCATTTGAATTAATTCTGATGAGACATTAATGAGATATACTGCCAGTATTGCTACTACTTTTGGTTTGTTTAGCCTTTTAAGCACAGTTTATCTGAGAATCTCAGAGAGATTAAGGTCATTAATCACTTAGACTTCACAGAAGCTCTTATAACTTTCTTTTGTTTAAAACTGAAACTTGCTGAAGGTTCGTTTACAGGAAGAACTAGAAAAAGTCATGTATAATCCATGCTTCAGTACTTCCCATGGGTCAGTAGTATGTACTCTTGCACCCAGGGTTGGTACCCGTTCTCATTGCTGCAGTTCTATCTGCCTTTAAGTCACCATGGAGCAAGGGAGAGGATCCAGTGGAGCAATGCAGTCAGCAACAGTTTTCCAGTAATATGTTAAATCACATCACTGAAGAAAAAGAGCAAACACAAAGAAACAAAAAATCAGAAATGAAAATGAGACATTTGAGTATCATTTACTTCATGCTGGTTTTATAATTAATATAAAACTTAAATTAAAGACAAACAAAGACATTTCCTTGGGGTTGGTTGCATTTTATTTTTGCTAAGAAATTGTTTCTTCTAGACTCTGATGAAGAAAAAGAATATAATAGGGATTGCATATTAATGTTATTCACTAAGCTAGGCTAAAAACATTACCTATAATACTATTACACTGTTGTTCTTCCTTTTGCTTTATAACTGCAGTAAAACTAATTTTTCAATCATGTTGTATAAATATTTTTGTAATCCTGAAAGCCTTACTTATAAACCCAGAAAGTTTTACAGATAAAACTATAGATATAATTTTCATTATAAGTTAAAAAGTCCTTTCAAATAAGCTAAAAATCCCCATGGAGAATGACTGAAAGCTTAATGAAATAACAAGACTTTTATACAAACTCATATAGTTAATTTCCAAAATAAAGCATAATATGACCTCTCATAAACCACAGACTCTAAGAATTCTTTCTGGACATGAGCATAGGAATCAGTAACTGATTTTTAGCTGGAAACATTTAATGTGAAAATAAGCAATCACTCCACATTCAGATTTTTTTTTCCTGACAGTTAAGTCTTTATGCTTTAATCTTAGTTTGAAATTATCCTGTTTTTTCCTTCCAGTGGGATTGGCTGGGGTATTTTCAGCAAGAGAGTTCAAACTGGCAGTTCTGTCAATACCAAAGTAGGTCACAAGCTCTGATGGAACACGTGCTGAAGTCCTGTCTTCCTTATTTTTCCAATATAGTGAAATGCAATTGAAAAATCTCTTGGACTTTTAAAAGGAATACGGTATTTCAATAGCTTCCTATTTAGGAATGTGTTCTGACATCCATACATTGCTACAGAATTTGGTAGCTGTGACAGCCCTTGGTCTGTGTAACTGAGATAACATGTCTACTTTCAGCTATGAGATATTGCCATTTTTCTGTCCTAGGGAAACTCCACCATAGAACAACAGAGCTCAAATTTTCTTCACATAGAGAAATTTACATTAGTAGGAATCACCTCTTCTTTAATGATTGAAAATTCAACCATTTATTTCAAGGACATAATTTTGGCTTCTATTGTAGTGAGCAGAGAAAAGCAAGACACTCTAATGAATGATTTTTCTTACATCTTCCCTGTCTCTAGCAGTGTAAGCGGGGCAGGCAGTTTAGGAAAACCACCTAATTGTGGATGGATTAGCTGCCTGAACTCGGCCAGATGTTAATTCAGCCTTGGGTATTTCCCGATAGTAGATAGTACAAATCTCCTCATCTCTTAGAAGGTCATATTGCAGGGTTTGCCTTTCTTTGCCCTCAAGATTTTTCCTGTGAAGATCTGTGTAATTGAATTTAAGCTTCAAGGACAAAGCCAGTGGCACAGTAAAAGTACAGTGTCTGTATCCGTAAGACCATTGTATCATACAGTAAATGCAATCTGTTTATTTTACCCACTTACTTTATTTCTCCATGTGAATTAAAGCTGTATACACTGCTGGAAATTAATAAACTAATGTCAGGCTACCGATTAAAAGCTGATAAATGTCGTTTGCTCTGTTCAGGGTATTACATGGTCGCTTTAATCTATCTAAAATTATCAAGTTACCAAGGCCTTGACAAGTTTTGATTTTTATTTATCAAACAGGCTATCCTTTTTCTCACATTTTGATTAAGCATTGGGTGTTCTCCCATCTTGCATAAATGCGTCTCCTCATGCGGTTGGACTAATCAATCTTAAAAGTAAGAAAACCAGACGAAGTTGGCAGATGCCAGAGTATTTCATTACAGTCAATTGTCTGAAAAATGTGGTACATTCCTTTGCCCCATTACCAATGAAATTTGTGCACTGCTTGATGACTGTGAACAAACTAGAAACTTTCCCTCTTTGCTTAGCGCCTTTATTTGGAGGGGAAGGCAAAAAAGGCAGTTCATCCTCCGTCATTTCACAGTCAGTAGAATGGTCAAGTTCAAACTACAGTTTTACATCTAGACTAATAGACAATATTCAGAACCTTTTCTCCTCTCAGCCCATCCTCATGGCTCACTAAAATACTATCATTCCAAGTGTGAAAGACAGCTGAAGATGGTAAGACAAGCAAAAAATTCTAGAGTCAATGAATGAATGGGTTAACTTTCATTGTTTTAAGTAGTTTAATTTTCTTTCCATCTTCTGATATCACAGAAAAATGCAACTGCAGGCCAAGGAGCACACTCCATCACTGAAATCAAATTCTAGACAGATAAATACTGTAATGCACTTAAGCATATTCTGCACAAAGACGAGCTGAGGAGATGAGCAGGAGGCGTGAGTAACATGACCTAAATCTATAATGAAAGCCTGCACATCTACAATGCTAAAAGCTTTCAGTGAGTATGACATGAATTCTAGGACAATGAATTACATCCTCTCTCTGTATTGTGTTTTAGTAAGACTTGATAAGTTTCCATTAAATGGGAGAAAATGACTGCATCATGCTCCAACATGGAAATTACTGATGTAACAGAGCAGCTGTGAAACAGTCAAAATGTTAAGTCAAAAAGGGTACATGGGGCAAGTTCTCTAATGAGGAACATAAAGTGGGATTTGGTTGATTTGAAATCCTGATTTTTAAGTATAAGAAGAGTCTAAAATCACTTTTGTGTTTACGTGATTTGTTTATGGACAACAGTAGGAGTGACCTAATGACATTAATTGACCTATATTGCCCTTTAGTTCCATGCCAATTTACAACAGCTATAGATTATCAAGAAGACCTAAGAGTTGCTGTGGGTTTCCTTTTTTCTCTCTGTCTTGAGCTGTCTGTTTTGTTTCCCATGTCATTTGAGACTGGTGACGCAGTACAGTTCATCTGTTCATTATCTGAGACAGGAAAATGCTACTTTTGCACTGCTTCTGCATGTCTGAGAACTGAAAGAATAGATCTTAGTCTTCATTTGCAGCAGGACTTACTGCAGGAAATGCATGTCTCTGCATCAGGCACCTGACTTCAAATTAGAGCCAGTCTGTCTTCCTCAAGTTTGTGTGTCAGAAATGCTGATATTTCCACCTTAAGCCAGTTTCATTAAAATATCAGTGAATAAAGAATGGAGTACATATAGGTAATGGAAAATGATTTGGGAAACACAACAAATTTTATTGAGACTGTGCTGGAATTAATACAAAACATTTACAGAGCTGCAGATAAGCCTGAAGACTCAGATAAAGCCGGAAACAAACACAGAGAACAAAATTCAATTAGCAGTAATTTGGAGTAGAAACTAATCTTCAGTTGTTACCATTAAACAAGTCTTGAGTGAATAGCAAGAATCCATTTAGCTTTTCTTAATTATTACCTGCAAAGTCAATAGATGTTTATTATCCTAGGGAGAAGAGGCTTGTTATCAGTCCCCTTTCTTAACTCCTAATGGAGCCAGCTGTTTATTTTGGATAATAGTGCACTTCACAGCACACCCCAAACCTTCATGCTGAGATGCAGTTACACAGATCTCATGTTCCCTTGTTCAGGCAAAAGCCGAGTTTGTTTAGATGAGGTGAATGATTTCACACACAGCCTCAGAAATGAGAAGCCAGTAGGTGATAAATCAGCTCATTCTCAGACTTTACAACTGTCAAAGTAACAGGTTGTGAGGGGGTTTTTGTGTTGTATTTTTTATCTTGGAGAGCTAAAGGGTACACAATTTGAGTGTAGCATGGGGATACAGAATATAAAGAGATAAGCTGTTCAGCAAGGGAATTCTCTAATTAGTTGTCATACATCCATATTTATTATCACGCATCCATATTACAAGGAATATACAAGATAACTTATCAGGTTACCCTCTAGCCGACTTTCTTACATGATATATCAGGAACTCCAGAGACTCCATTAAAACCTAAGGTAAATTTTTGACATTCGTGTAAAGACAGACAGTTACAGCTCCCTTATCCCAAAGGGGAACTTGAAATCCTCTGTGAAAAGTCCCTGTGTAGTCTGCAGAGCATGTCTGATGTCTCAGCAGTACCCAAATCATTCTGGACCAGTTCCCACACCACAGCTTCAGCACTCTCCTCCAGCAAATAGGGACAGGTGGAGACATATTGAGTCTGAGATGACTTTCTTCAAGCAACCATAGATGAAAACAGCTCATTTCCTAAACAAAGACGTTTCCAAAGTTAAAACAGGCATGGATGTTGTTGCTGTCATACCATTGAAAAGGTCTGATTTTTAATGGGGAAGGAAAATTGTGTTTTCCCAGTACTTATATGAAATTTTTTTTTGCTGTTTTGTTGTTGTTGTAATTGTTGTTTTGTGTGTTTTTTTGTTTTGTTTTTGTTTTGTTTTTTCCCCATTGTTTTTTTTTTAGTGGTTGGTTGTTTTGGTTTGGTTTTTTTTTTTGTTGTTTTCATTATTTTTTAGGTTTTGGTTTGGATTTTATGAAATAATAATTCAGAATGCACACAATGGGTATAGTTTCAATTTTTTGTCTCTTGTCCGTGGACTATTTCCTAATCTCAGAAAAAAGTTAATTTGAAGACTCTTTTCCATAAGCCTTACTTTGGAAACTTACATTGCACAGATATTAAGGCTCTCATGGCAGGAGACATAAAACTATGTTCAGGTTCCTCCCTTAGACCTGTTTCTGCATTTTACATGATTTAGCCAGAAGAATCAGTGATGTAAACAGGAGACAGTGATATTAACTAATTCCCAACTGAAAGTTCTAGTCTGCTTCAAATCTGACCTAAACTGAAGCAAGTCTCAAGAAGAGCTTGAAAGACTCCTTTGCTTTGATCCCAGTTGATCATATAGAATTTTTAATTCAGCACTCTGAAATAAATAAAATTGTTTATGTAGATTAGTTGTTTGGCTCATATTGTTAATTATACTCCTGTAAAAGAGAGTAAGGCAGCCAAGATAAACACTGGATTTTTAATGAAAGAGAAAAATAAGTAAATAAACTTGGGTTATATAACTTTGTTATATATAAATATATATAATTAAATAACATATCTATGTTATTTAATTTTGTTAGATAACATAATAAATTCAAACCAGGCCAAAATAAGAGCTACTCCAGCAACAGAAAATGTTCTGAAATATCATATATTACCACTTCTAACAAGGATAAAGGAAGTTGTCTAAAATCACAGTTTTATCCCAACTACCTCTAACAAAGCAAGTAAGTAGCAGCACATTAAAATGCTCAAATACATTTAGAAGCATAAATTCATTTCTGTATCATTTTCTAAAGCCACCAAAATACTCATAACATTTATATAGGGGCTACTTTGAACTACCATTTTTGAGCATATAAAAATATTCATTATTGTTTGGCTCACATTGCCCAGAAATTAGTTCTAGATGCAAAAATACTAGAAGTAGGTCCTTGCTGTCAGTTAACAGGGCTTGAAACAGTTTATAAAAATAATTTTGTATGAATGTCTTTCATGATAAGGGGCCATTCTTAATGTCTTCTAAACATTTTGGCCTCTTCAATCCTCCAAGAGGTAACTGTAGAGCTCAGGGAGATTAAGACTTCTGTGAGAGATATATCTAACACAGGAATATCTTATTCAGAGCTGTTCTGAAAATCCTGATGTTTTCCTGAAAATATGCATGTTTTCACATGAATACCAGTGTCTGCTGTTCCTCTTGCAGTTCATATAACAGAAAAGATTCTCTTGTGACTTCTGATACATTTGTCTTCAACTGTTTACCAGCCTTGCTTGCACAAAACCTATGAACATCGGGAAGGGAAGTTGCTGCATTATGTATTTTTTTTAGAGTATGAAGTTTCAGCAGGTCACAGCTATCACCTTTCTCATAGTTTCTTCCCTGTGAGGGTGGTGAGGCCCTGGCACAGATGCCCAGAGAAGCTGTGGCTGCCCGATCCCTGGAAATGTCCAAGGCCAGGTTGAATGGGGCTTGGAGCAACCTGGTCTAGTGGAAGTTGTCCCTGCCCATGGCAGGGGGTTGAAAGTGGATGATCTTTAAGGTCCTTCAAACCCAAACTATATACAGTTCTATGATTCTTCTAAAGCCACAAAATTCAGAACTAAAGTGATCGTTAACAGCATAACCGGTGGACAGAACATTGATATCAAGTTGAACAAAAGTGACATTAGGAAAAACTGAGTGGTGTTGCAGTGATCTAGATAAGGGTGCTGTTGCAAAGACTCTTGCAAAAGGGACTCCAGTCACTGTCTGGACATGGATTTTCTACCCTTTAGAAAGATTGGATACTACAGGTTAGCACTGCCTGATGCTAGGATCACAATACATTAATTGTTAATAAAAAAGTCTCTTCATGAGTTTTTGTGCAACACCTGTACCTTCAGCATGAATCTTCACTCTCTGTTTGCTGCACATTTGCTGGCTAGTGGGCAAACAGAAGGTCCAGCTGGCTTCACGACAAACCTCCTGTGCACTGGCTCTTCCTCTACTTCCTGGCCTGAGATCAAAGATTTCAGTACAGTGAGTCCTATTGTCATATGTCTTTGAACTTTACAATAAGTATCAGCACATCAGAGTGAGCATTTTAAATACATCTACATGCTTACTAGTTTACTTGGCATTAATTTTCACAAACACTTTCTTCCCAGCCATTTCTCATAGTGAAAAGGATTCAAAGGGTTATTACATGACATTTTCTAACATTAAAGAAATATCTTCACTTATCCTTGGTGATCTCACTTCCTAATATACTCCGGTCAAAAAGGTTGTGCAGATCATCTTTTGTTGATGAAAATTGCATTTCTAATGGCAATCAGTTTGGCATTACAATACTTACATTACAATGAACAAAATGTGAGGTCTTGTGGCAACCTAGCTAAGTACATTTTTTCATGAGGATAGAGGAATGATGAAACTTCTCTTCAATTTCATTCTGACTGTATTATCTGACTTGGTCATCAATCATCACATCAACTCAGCAATGTTTTTCCAAGACCTCATTCATTACTGGGAAAAGCTAACATTTAAAGGCTAACAGCTTAAACATTTGAAAAAAAAACCCAAACCAAACAGAAAAAAACAATCAACCAAAAAAAAAGAAAGTAAAACAACAACAAACAAAACCCCCCACATTTTTCTGTTGTCTTTTCACAATAAAATGCCTTCGCAAATCACCCAGATTGCTGGATATAACATGACAACTCATATTAGACTTCGCTGTATGAAAAAGAGACTGCTTTGGAAATATGCTCCATCAAATCCCTGCTTTCTGAAATGTGTGTTACATCTACAGGGAGTTCACTTCATGTTTAATGACTGCTATCTGCTGGTATCAAGCCCCCTGCTTTGGGCAGGTGGCTCTGAACTCCATGTGCAGATGAATTTCCATTCATGCTCTTACTGAAGGACAGGCTAAACATTGTGATGGTATTCAAAACAAAGAAGAAGAACATATTGACTATGCAGTAACTATGTTTTTTTTTTGTTGGGCTATAGATGTGCATTATTCAACTAAATCATATTGCAAGGACTTAGGAGGAAAAAAGACTGCAGAACATTTAATATTATTATCCCTTAAGTCTTAAAAAAAGTTTGGCAAAAGTGTACAGCTACTTGTCAATGTCAAGGTCATGACATATATATGAACTGGGAGTGATCTCTGTTTGGTCAAAGTATTTTGCCTAAATGTTATCAACATAGGTGTCCCCTGACTATAGCAGGAGGGTTGGAACTAGATGATCCTTAAGGTCCCCTTCAACCCAAACCATTCTGTGATTCTATGATTCTATGACACTAGGCAAGATTTTCTCCTAGTTATGCTCTAAATGCAAAATTTCTTGCCCAAAATCAAACCTTGTGCTCATAGTGTAGGGATAAACTTCACAATTTATCAAAAACCTTGAAAAACATCTTCAAAAAACCATATCATGTTTTATAAGGTAAAATCACTCTAAACATTATTATCATCTTACAACATTTACGACCTTTAAAAATGCATATTTTCACTTCTGCTTTTGAAAACACACAGATATATACCTTTTTTTTTTTTTTTTCCCCAGAAACAGGATTCTGTGGAAAGCATCAAAATTTCTGCTCTTGACCAGGTGAAAAGCTGACAGCAGGGAAATTATCTCTGACCAGAAAGAAAGCAGTGGAACAGTATTTGGAAATTTATGTCCTTCTAACAACTTTGCCTTTGATTGTACACAGTCGCTGACACCTTTCAGTGTATTTATCAGATGCTACAGACAAGTAGAGAATAAATAGACTTGCAATATTTCTTTAAAAGAGCACATATGGGTATAAGTATGAAGCAGTGCCATAAACATGACTCTTGCAATCCTCCCAGCTCAAGATAATTATTCAGAAAGAATTCAATTTTCATGAGAAACACTATAATTTCTTTCTTCTGTCATTTCACAGAACCATAGAATCACGGAGTGGCTTGGGTTGGAAGGGATATTAAAGAACATCTAGTTTCAAGCCTTCTGTCGTGGGCAGGGAACCTGCCCCTAGGGCAGCACTCAGAGACCCATGTAACCTGGTCTTGAACACTTGCTCTAAGAACTTAGGTAACTTTGAAAAGGGACTTTTCTATCTCTTTTTGAGACAAACAGACAGACAGACAGACCCACACACGCATTCGTATCTGTTTGTTTGTCCCATTTTCTACAGACTACATAAACTGCTGATGTGGTTTATTTGTATAAATTTAGTATTATGTCACAAAACCCCATCAAAACAGATGTATAGGACAAAAGAAAGAAATTATCTGTGCATCTGCTTCTGCTTATGAATGAAACTCACAGTCTAGACATGAGGAGCTCTCTTCTAATTAGAGCCCAGGCTTCACCCTGCTCTTTTCTGTGGCACAAGAGTTCTGCTGCTTTGGAGCTTCTGCCTTATCACAGCTGCAACTCTCAGAGCTTTTTCTCCTTCAAACAAAAGACATTGGCAGTCTCATTTTCCCTCAGTCAGAAGGACAGCACGTGTGCCCCATCAAACTGCTGCAGGGAGAGTGTGGGCTGTGGCTGGTCATTTGAGGCAGATGAAATACTCCCACAGGGATTCCTTCAGAAGCAAAATGTGTGTATTATTACCCAATTATGGGAAACAGATGGGTCAGAAATAACCATCAAGTTTATTTGTCAGTGTGATTTCTTGATTTTTAAGCAGATATATGTGGACTGTTTCCACATTTCTACATAATTGCCATTATGAGTTGGGTTTTTTCCCTTGAAAAAAAAAATCCAGATGTTCTAAAGTGTGGGATTTTATTATTCATGAGCAATAGAAACTCAGTGTAACTTCTTAAACAAAGAACCACAAAAATAGGAATATATAACCAGAACATTAATAATAGTTTTGTTAGTATTTGCATATTTTCCCCAAAGCGGTGAACTATATTTATTTCTTGTAAATTCAAATTTTAAAATGCTCATGAATATTTATTTCCTTTTCTTCATCTATTGTCACAATTCATTTGAATTATTTTTTTTCTACCAACAGATAACTTGGCATTTCATTTTAGATTTTACCACCATGTAAAACAAGCTAAAACTCCCAAGCAATACCTGATCATTTCATAAAAGGAATAGAAAACTAATGGAATTAAATGGAAAAAAAAAATCATTAAAAGACTGAAAGGGAGTGGCATGCAAAGATCAACCAGTTTTGAATTATTTTAATTTTAGATTTGTCCATCTGCCTGACACAAATACTGCAAACTTCAGAAAGTGGAAGAGTTGACCCATGTATTGGAAGCTAATTTGATCTGCTGGGAGATTCTCCTTGCTGAGAACATTCAGGGGGCTTGGAAAGAAAAGTGTTTGGACTGAATGAGAGTTCAGTACTAACTTCAACTAGTGGGTCAAAATACACTCAACTGTACTCCACAGTTCCTATAGTATCTTATTAGTGTGCCATATTTGTGCAGTCATTTAATAAAAAGCAGTATAGTTTTGTTGAAAGAACTTGGAAATAAGAATAGGAAAGTAGAGATCTGTCCACTTCTTTTCCTTTTGAAAGATAGGGAGAGGCTTTCTAGGTTTTCATAGCTCTGACAACACCTTCTCACCATGCTCTGCAAGCCCATGCTCAGTCATAAACCCAAGGATGTTTTCCCTGTTTTTAAAATTGTTCCTCACTTGTGTGGAGTCACACACAAAAATGAAGGCAAGATGTAAAAATGTAAGTACTCCAGAGTCTTGTTACAGCAGCCCAGATTGTTTTTAGGCTTTAAAAAGGAGGTAACAACTTGTGACAGCTACTGGTAACCAAGGAGTCTCCTAAATCTATAACTGAGTCATCAACCAATCACTCCAGTCCTCCAGACAACTGGATGTGCATTGGGAGCACCTCTCCTGAAGGTTGCCACAACAGCTTTGTCAGGGAGCAATGGGATCTTAGTGGTTTTCTTTGTTCATGTTGTCTTTGGAATAAAAGGTTCCTCTGGTGTCTGGAGTTCCTGAAGATTTTGCAAACTCACATGTAAGCCTTGGCATACTCACATGTAATAAACACAGGAATAAATATAAGGTACAAATAGAGGAGGCAGAATGACAAAGATAGACTGGGCACAGTGTTAACAGTTATCTCAAAATTAATATGAGGTTCTTAAAATGGGACCTGTGCCTTTGACAGACTGTAATTTGGAGAAAGCAGATATTCAATCCCAGCAAAAGAAGGAAAATATGAGAAGCTGCTAGAAAACTTTTTCCCTTTCCCATCCCCCTGTATGTGTTTATCCTCCTCCCTCCTTCCCCCCCGCCTCTTCCCATGGGAAATGAGATCTCTTTTCAGTCAGCCATGTGAAGTGTAACACAGACTTTGAGCTATGAGGAATAAAGACAGAGAAAAATAGAAAGACATAAAGGAAACAAAAGCTGAGTTTTGGGGTAAAACATTGCTAGGTTTTCAGAGCTCCTTATTTCATACCTTCTTGTGTAATTATCTAGGGTAACTAGCTCAAACATAAACCTGTACAACCCTGAGGTCTATGCTCAGTCAAGTGAATCCTCTCATGGCAAACCATAGGGCTTAAATGTCAGCAAAACACATCTGAAAGGGGAAAAATGCAGTTTACTGACATTTACGGTCTTACTTTTTAAAAATCCTATCCATCCTTTTCAATTATGAGGAGTGTCATTTTTATTTGCCAGTTATAACAACTGCACAAAAATTGACATCTTGCATAAATCTTTCCTAAGCTGTTTGATTGGACAGCTTCACTGACAGCTAAGAAGGTGCAGTTTGTTTACTGAGTGGAAAAGCAGGGCAAAACCTTCAAGTAACTGGTAAAAATCTGAAAACAGCTTGAAGGAGCCTGAGTGCTCAGACATCTTCTTATCTGATCCTCACATTTCGTATTCAGAAACTACTGAGGTGACAAAAAAAAAAAAAATCTGTCTAGCATAACTCAAATATTAGAGGTGACTTTTAACTGTGGTTCCCCTTCAGTCTACTTTAAATTTTTAAGTTACAAAGTTTTAAGTTATATATCAGTGGATCAATTCCATCTCACTCTGTCATGTGTATTAATAGAAGCACTCACAAAAGGACACAGGAACTCATAATCATTATCCCTAACATTCTGTTCAACTACATCCTCAGAGCTTGAAGCACTTCAGGTGATTTTTGTTTGTTTGTTTGTTTAGGTGTTTTGTTTTGTTTTTCCATGCTTGCTCCAGGTAATTGTTCTCATCTAGAAGGTAGAAGAGCTGAAGTCATGTCTTAAGCACCAGCCTTAGCCATGCACACCAGTTAACACTCAGCACATTACCTTGGAGGATTTTGTTCTGTTCCAATTATCTGTCTTCTGGAAAAACCCAAACATGATTCAGGGACTAGAGTGAGACAGGCTCAGTTTCCAGTAAGTGTTGTGGATAATTGCTTCATATTTGTCATGTTTTCTCCAAAAGCACCCTAGCTGCCATGGTACCTCCTGGGCATTTACAAAAGATACTTATTGAAATCAAAAAAGGTTTTTTTTGGTGGTGTTTTTTGTTTTTGTTTTTGTTTTTGTTTAGTTTTTGTGGGGTTTTTTGTTTGTTTGTTTTTGTTTTCCTGAAAAAATGTTCAAAAAGGAACAATACTTTAGCTGAGGGTACAGCTTGGAAAGTCCCCAGACATCTTATGAGGTTATAGTTCTGGATTCTGCATTCAAGAGGCAACCAGCACATAGTTTTTCATTTTGAGCTAGCTATTTTTCTATTATTCTTATCCCTCTTGATTAAACAATGACATTTATTTAATTTGTTGATCTTTTCTGTTCTTAGACACCCTTTGTTTAATTTTCAAGATTTCTAGAGTTATGGTTAATGTCCTACTTTCCAAGCTACTGACATCTGGATTTACCTGTTTAGCTGCCTAACAAAGTTTGAATTGCTCATCTGTGCAGCTTTAAATGGTTATCCCGATTAAAAAAAAATAATTTTATGGACTAAATAAACCAGTTCTTCTCTGTCATTTTGTTAAACCAACATCATCAACTTTTTCTTATATCAAGTATCTTGAGAACACCATTAAGGGAAAGCTTGCTTTTGCACTTTTTTAAACTAGGAACTGTATTATTGCTTTGTCCAACTCCAATTGCTGGGCAATAGTTACCACACAATGAAGTATTTAAGCATTAGAGAAATAAGAAAAACCCTGATACCTGCCTATTGATTGACTGATCACATGGAAGGCATAGAAAGAGGCTCAGTATTCCAGCATGATCGAAGAGTAAACTGTTGGGCATTTAGGTCAATCAAGCTAACAAAGTAAATATTTGAGCATAATAAAAGCACCTTTTATGCAGGTGCCACAAATAATAATAATGAGGTGAATAAAATAAATTACATGATGACTGTTGATCAATGCTTAGAAATACAGTCAGTTACCTGTTATATAAAAGTGGTCACATTCACAATGCACAGCACAACATTTAAACTAGATGGAGCAATGTTATTACCCAGTTCCTTCCTTTAATGTGTGAGGGCCCTTAATAACTTCCAGCATTCAGAATCATGGTATGTATCAGCAGACTTCAGTCACCTTTTGGAAAGAAGGCCCCATTTCTCCATAGGACAAGTATTTCATCTGTGCAGAAAAGAGTGAACATGGTATGTGTCATCATAAAAGGAATCTTAAAAGCTAGCCATTCTTTTTTAAGTAATAATACCAGCATTTTTTTTCTTAATTAATAAGTAATCATAAAATCAGAGAATTATTTGAGTTAGAGTTGGCCTTCATGATCATCTTGTCCCAATCCCCTGCCATGGGCAGGGACACCTGCCACTATCCCAGGTTGCTCCAAGCCCCATCCAACCTGGCCTTGAAGACTTTCAGGGATGAGGCAGCCACAGCTTCTCTGAGCAACCTGTGACAGTGCATCACCACTCTCACAACTGAAAGTCTTTTTCCTAATATTTAATCTAACTCTACTCTCTTTCAGTTGGATGCCAATCTCCCTTGGCCTGTCACTACACACTCCTTTACATGCTCAATACTTTGGAGTCCTCCAGAGTCTCTCATTTTGCTACTCTTACAACAACATAAACTTAGTTGTAGAGTTTAAGCCGTATCAGAATCATTGAATTTTTCTTTGGTGGGACAAACTTTTTCATTATGACTGCTTAAAATATTGACTGCATTTTGGTCCTTGCCACAGCCCACACTTCTAGTAAAGCAGTCAAATTACGGTTCAATAAGACCAAGTGCTGAGTCCTATGCTTTGGCCACAATAACTCCACACAGAGCTGCAGGTTTGGGGTAGAGTGTCTGGAAAGTGGCCCAGCAGAAAAATACCTGGGGGTGCTGGTTGACAGCAGCTGAACATGAGCCAGGCGTGCCCAGGTGGCAAGAAGGACAGTGGGACCTGGCTTGTATGAGAAATAGTGTAGCCAGCAGGACCAGAGGAGTGATTCTTTCCCTGTGCTGGGCACTGCTGAGGCTCCACCTTGAGTGCTGTGTCCAGCCCTGGGCTCCTTAATTCAGGAAGGACTTTGAGGTGCTGGAGCAAGTCCAGAGAAGGGAAACAAAGCTGCTGAAGGATCTGGATTACAAGTCCTATGAGGAGTAGCTGAGGGAGCTAAGGGTGTTTGGCCTGCATAAAAGGGCAGTCAGGGAGGATTTTATCACTCTCTATGACTCCCTGAAACAATGCTGTAGCCAGATGGGGGTCAGCCTCTTCTTCCAGGCAACAAGTGACAGAAGAAGAGGACATAGTCTTAAGCTGCATCACGGGAGGTTTAGTTTGGACATTAGAAAGAAGTTCTTCACAGAGAAAACGATTGGGCATTGAAATGGGCTGCCCACAGAGGTGGTGGAGTCACCATCCTTGGAGGTTTTTAAGGAAAGACTAGATGTGGCAGTCAGTGCCACGGCCTAGTTGACATGGTAGTGTTTGGTCATAGGTTGAACTTCATGATCTCAGTTTTTCCCACCTTAATTAATTGTGTGATTCTGTGAATAGTCTAGACTCCACACAGAAGCTTTCCAGAATTAACAGTTAAGAGATATATGGAAGAGAGGAATGTCAAAGCCCTCTTCAGTCAAGTCTATTATACTCTTTCATGCCCATCTTTAATTTCTATTCAGACTCCCAGTTTATTGTATTAATATAATTATTAATATTCTGACTTGCAACACTTCATAACTCCTCTATGTTTCAGTGAGAGTTGGCCTTAAAACAATGATCAAACAAGTTGGGATTTTTGCTCACACACCACACACCACAGATATGTATTTGATTTTTCAAAGCTTCTGTACAGATATCAGACAGATTCCTGACAGCATTTGCATTTCTTGAAAGGGCTTACTACGCAGTCCTTCTCCAGACAACACAAATACAGTAGGAGCTGGAAAAAGGGCTCAGATGAAGACATTAACATCACGAGACTCAGGAGAGACTAAGGAGCACCTTCCTTCATTGTACAGTGATTATCATGTAACCACAGGGACATTTTGAGGATGGAAACAGGAGTAAATTGCCTAATACAGAGGTCAGACAACATGGTGTAATACTTCGTGTCTGTGACCATAGATGTCTATTCTTTACACCATTCCTGTCTGAAATTCCTGAATCTGTGGAACAAACAGAGGAACAGGAATAACTTGTATGACTTTGAGTAGTGTTGCAGACCAAGGAAATAGCATTCTTACCCATGTCTTTCAATATTAGGGATGAGGTCATTTCATATATCTATTTACTTTATTTCCCAAATCCAATAATGTAGTGTGAAGGGCTTCAAAGCACAAGATAAATGTGTCTGGGCCTCAGAACTAATCATGTCAACTGGAAAATAACTGTATCTGCATCATTACCATTTAATGTGTTGGGCAAGTCTGAGTGCACCTGAAAGATAATAAAGAGGTGTCAGTATCATTCATATATTTTAATTGCTTCCATTAGCATTTCTTTTCTGTTCCTGAGGGCAAAATAGTATCACTTCATTGATTATCCAGTGGATAGAGCAGAAATAATAGTACAGAATCAAATATACTTTTAACCACCCATTGCCATCTTATAGCTACAAGAAAAAGTATAACTTGGCAATAAAGCCTATTTACTGTTAAAATTAAAATTGCTTTTAACATTTTTACAGCATGCAAACAATTAAAATATTTCTATCAGGCAGCAGCTGTTCTTTCACACTTGTGGAAAAGGAATGAAGAGAAAAAGACTGTAGGAAAAGTTACAGTCAGGTAATTTCTTACTCCAAGAAATGCCAAGAAATGGGTAAGTTTCTCTGTGAGTGGTGGTTATAATAATAATGGGGGTAGGGATAATGTAATGATATGAGTTTGACTTGGTGATCATTATGTGTCCCTTCCAAACTGAGATATTTTGTGATTATAGGAAATAATTAAATCAGTTTTGTATGTATTTTTATTCTAGACAAATAAGTCTCATCAATAAGAAGATGGCTTCTGGTATTAAATTATTAAATAATCTCTAGAACCTCATCTATGATGGTACCATACCACCAGGGCCTTACTTCTTGAGTCCCATTCCTTACTTTATTGTGTCTGATGATGATACTATTCTCACAACATAAAGCTGAGACCTAAGGACTCCAACACAGGGCACAGGATGAAACCAAAGCCCCATTTCTTGAACCCTTCTGTCTGTCACTGGCCATAATAAAACACCTACAAGAACAAGATAAACATTAGAAATGTACAACAACCACCTTGCTGTAATAAAAACACAGGGCATGCTGACAGGTTCAAGTAGCCTTTTCCTACTGAAGGACAACTAAGAGCATTTATTCAAACTGAGGCAATAAAACCCAAGAAGAATGAGCAGAGTACTGGAAAAATTAAATGCTGCAACTCTATGGTTCACAGAGAAATGGCAAATTATAGAGTCATAGAATGCTTTGGGTTGGAAGGAACCTTAAAGATTATCTAGTTTAAATGCCCTGCCATGGACAGGGACACCTTCTACTAGACCAGGTTGCTCAATGCTCCATCCAGCCTGGCCTTGAATTATTTCACCTGGTTTTACTTACTTTACCTGCTACTTGAAAACATGAAGATTAATAAACATGTGAGAAATACCTTTACAGTAAAATCTAGATCTTTCCAGTGCTTCTTATTTTATTTAATTTTTTTTTCACTAAATGCCTAGGAAGAACCCAAAGAGATTGATAACACTGACTAAACCTGAGCTGAGTCCTTAACACACTTAGAAACCATTTACTCTTTACAGATACAGTTGATACATTGGTTTTGTATTTTCTTCCTCTGACTCCTTCTGGAGAGTTTAGAGGCTGTAGATGCATATTCTGTGATTTCTTTTCCCAGGGAAGTGGACATAGTCCAAGAACCTTTTGGACAACTCTCTCAGGCACATGGTGGGACTCCTGGGGTTGTCCTGTGCAGGGTCAGGTGTTCGACTTTATCATCCTTGTGGGTACCTTCTAATTCAGGCTATTCTATCATTCTATTATATTGTCTGTCCCTGAAGCAGGGGATTGAATTCCCCCTGGATCTTGGTTCCATTATTGACACAAGTCCCCAGTTGCTGGGAAAGTGTCCCTGCTTTGTGCACAAAGAAAGTAGAAATTTCCATCTCTGTGTTTGATGGGAATGAGCTAAAACATTTTGCTCCTCTTGCTCCAAAAATCTTGGGAAAGCTGTATATGGGCTACTCTGACTCAAAGGTGTAACAAACAAACAATTTTTTCAGCCCTTAGCCTGCTGACCTTGAGATAATGCTTCAGATATTGCTCTGGGAAACTGGACTAAAGCATTCTCCATGTGAAGGTATATTTGATCAATTATACTGGCGCACCATGTGTTTACACTAAAGGTGGTTCAGTGGCCTCTGATTTTAATGACTATCCATACTAAGAGAGACTGAAATTCAGGATCAGTGTGAATCTGACGCTGTGTAAAGTAATTTTTTTCTTTTCAGCAAAAACCAACAAGCACCCCTAGCAATACTTGCATCAAATTGTCCACTCAGTACATCCTATCTAAAAACCTGTTAAAACCTGTACAAAACACCCCCTCACCAAAAAAAAAACCAAACCAAAACCAAAACAACCAAAAAAAAACAAACCCAGGAAAATTCATATTTCTTTGTTGTTTTGTTAAGCTGATTGTCTGCACCTGACTCCGTCTGCAAATTAGTACCTACATATTAGGGATTTTTCCTTACACACAGTAAGGGTGAAACTGTTTAAATTATGTAAAATAAATGTATGGTCATAAAATGTAATAATCCATTACAAAACACTTTCATTTTTCATTTTATTACCATGTTCAAATAATTATCGACTTTTTTTTTGCTAACCTGAACAAATAGATATTCACTGAAATATTGTATTCCATTTGTATTATGATTGCAATAATGAAGGTTAAATCATCTTCCATATATTGTATTTGCATTAAATATTGCATTTGCAGAAGATTAAAGATGCAACCAGAAATCCTATTTTTGATAGCTCTATTTTATGAATTTTTGTACTTACCAGAGTGGAAATTCAGTTGTTCAGTATTTTGTATGAGACCAACAGAGACTGTTTGAGAAATGTGGACATTTGTTTAACCCCTTCAAACTCAACACTTTCTGATTAAAAACTATGCAACGATGTGCCTGTAACTGATTTATGTATTAAAATTATTTTCTTCACATAGTTTTTGTCTTTGTTTTCTGTGTTCTTTTAATTGTATTGGTTCGATAATACATTTGCAAGCTTAGACTACAAAAATTTTGGGGAAGAATATCCTCTTTAGCCTAGTATTCTAAGGCAGAGTGTTTTTACTGTGCTGAAGCTACATAGGTGTGACTACTCTTTCTGGCAGCTTTTGAACTGAACATTTTTTAATCAACATAATTTAACAAACAGAGGTTTCTAAACAAATGTAATTTCTATCTTTTTTATGAAAATTACAAGGTCTAATAGAGAAAAGACACTCTGTGTTAGTTACCAGAGAATCCCTGTTCAGAAAATAGTAACATCTTCATTGTTTTGTTATGAAAGAAAGTGCCTTGCCTGTGTCTTAGCCACCAGCAGTGATGATACTTTAAAAAGTACAGATATCCATCTATTTTCCCTCACATTAAACAAGAATTAAACCATGGTTCTATATGTCAGATCCAATGTCCACCTACCCCAAAAACTGATGGTATCCAATAAGAGAAAATTGAGAAACCCAAGAATATGGTAATTGCATAACAGTATTCCAATTACATAGTCTCTCAAAATATAGAAAAATATGTTTGCTTTAATTCAATAACCCCTTTACAAAATAATTTGAGATTGTCAGTAGGACTAAGCTTAAATACATAGAAATATATGACATTGACAGGAAGGGCCGTCTAAACTCCAGTTTCCAGCTGCTATAGATAGAATTGTTTTGGGGGGGTTTTGTTTGTTTGTTTGTTTTAAATTGATGTCTTGGTCTATTTTATTTTCCGGTTTCTGAGTTAACTAAATAAAATCTTCAAATGTTCACCCTGAGTTTATTCATGGTTACTACTGAGCTATTTCCTTCTATGCCTGTCTTAAATAATAAAGCTGAGCTCCCATCCAAGCTTTAACTTGGCTATCCATATTGTTTCTCCTCCGTTAACTAAAGAAGTCACATTTTCTTAGTCTACTCCAACAAGGTGGAATTTTCACTCCACTGACCTTCTGCTCCTGTCTTCCCTGATCAGGGATGTACAGATTGTTCCGGAGCAGAACTTACCAGTTCTTTGTGCAAAGGCAGTAACACTTTTCCATTGCAAGGGTCTCCCTTGAGTCATGGTTCAACATCATATAAGATTAACTGCTTGATTGATTTAGAGCAAAAATCCTCTCTGTCAAAACTAATTAAAAAATTACTAGTGTCCTTAATGGAAATACATGTGCACAATAATCATGATAGCTAGAGGCATAGAGATAAAGCTAACAATTAAAGAATCATCATCAAATTGAGGACAGGTACTAGAACTGTAAAAACTTTGATGAAATTTTTGAATTTTACTAAATTAGGCATCATTGACAGTATTAGTGTGAACTAAAAAGAACCAATGTAACATGGACAGAGAAATTGCAAATAGAGAAATAATATAATCAAGCTAATATTGAAAATAATTACGTTTACCGATATAGGAACTAGAAAGAGAAAATGTGTTAATTCAAAGCTGTGATGTTGCAAGTTTTTCCCTCTTATGCAGCTGTAATTGTGTACATGCACTGCACTATTCCAGCACTAACATTTTGACTCTCCAAATCCAATCTGAGATAAAATCTGAAAGTACGGCAGTACCTTTCATCATGCACATATACATTTTGATAGTTAAACAGGAACAATCCTTCTACTGAGGTCTACCAAAGTATCTGTACTCCAAGTCTACAGCAACAGCATCTTTTTTGGATAGAAGCTTATAGGGTCTTAATGTGAAGAGAAGAGCCCATCAAGAGAAAAAGAAACTATCACTATGCCAAACTTAAAAATGAGACTCTTTGTTAAGAACTGAAAGCTAAATAAAAAACTGATCTCCTATTTTGTTACCAGAGAGTTTCGTCTGTGGGTAGCTACATAGATAAACAGTATTCATACAAATGAAAAAAGTCCTTCACAAAGAAAAGCTGATCAATTATCATCAAGGAGAGACCAGCCAACATTCCATTTGACTAAATTAATTTCCCTGGGTTGGGTCTGTTTTTCCTGTGACAGTAATTGGTGAGTGATCACTCCCTGCCCTTCTCTCAACTCACGAGCCTTTTGATGTATTTCCTCTCCTGCTCAGACGAGGAAAGCAGTGACAGAGGGGCCTTGGCGAGCAGCTTTGTTGACCACTGGGCATCCAGCCAGGGTCAGTGCAGCACAAGATATCTTAGTAAAACCCCTAGGTAATTTCAATTTTAACAATATCTTTACTCAGATGCTAGAACTCTGAATACAGTAAATAACATTTGAAAGACCTGGTGTATTATCTAAAGGCATTACTCCCCCCAAAATACCCTACTTTCATTGAATAGATAGCCAAATCATTAAACTAAGCTCCATCAATGTTATTTCAAAAGATTTCACTGGGAGCCTTTCCTACTTCTCTTACCAAAAATCTTAATTATGACTTCAGATTAGCACCTCTTTAACTCAAACCTTGAAACTCCTACAGCCTTTGCGCTGGTTATCCTGCTTACAGCTGCTGCAAAACACCTGTTCACTGTTGGCAGCTGCAGCTTTTTTGATGGTGCTGACAGAAGGACAAAAATTCAAATCAATATTTCTTTTCCTTTTCAAGAAAGGTTGACCAGTATTTATGCTTCTGTATTTCTCTTTTCGTGTCTTTAGGGGACAAACCAGTACTTCCAGTAGGTGATAGTGAGATCAGTTTAAGGAGGAATGGGATTCTATAGGTGATGAACTATTTGTTGCCAAGTTTAGCTGTTCTGCATGATAACAGATGTTCTATGATAGGGGGTTTAACACTAATGAATCAATGCAGCATAGAAGCTGTTTGTTGGTTTGTGTTGTTCTTTTGGGGTTTGTTTGTAGAGTTTGTTTTTGTTTTTTTTTTTGTTTTGTTTTGTTTTAAGGCATTGATCTCTTGAGAAATTACTGGAAGGTACCCAAAAAGAATTAAAATTCTGAGATTATAAAGAAATTTTAAAAGAATTAGGATTTGTTAGAACACTTTGATTAGGTTCAGCATGTCTTTCAAACCCACTAAATTGCCTGTCTCTTTAAGCTAGCCCTTTCTCTACTTTAACAAAAGAGAAATATGCCCGATTGTCTTTATCTTCTTTGTTTTATCATCCACTGATGACAGGAATCATAAAATCACTGAGCTGATAGCAGTAGCAGAATAATGTTTGCACATCACTCAAAGTTAGTGCTCATACCACTTTAAAGCAACTAATTAGGTATCATTTTGATATAGTATTAATTGCAGGTTTTCTATCAAAATATGTCTAACTTGGAAAAAAGAAAAAAGTGAAGTAAGCCCTTCAACTATTCTTTGAAATGAAATTATGTTCTCATGGAGAAGAATAGAAGTGCTGTCATTCTTGTCCATTAGAACTCTGTATGGTTTGAATTTTCATGCGATCTTTTTCTATCCAAACTAAAATGGGTATTTGCTATACATACAGCAGACTTTAGGACTGCAAATTATTATTAGTGATGCACAAAAAAATGCTTACAAGATGAGTAAATGAACTCTACAAAGGAAAGACAAAACTTTAACTTAATAGAAAATTATTTAAAGGCTTTATTTAGCATCTTCTAAAAACTGTTAAAAATGTCTTTTAATACAAAGGCTCTTTAGAATAAGAGTCGCTACATATTGCTTTCTCTCAGTTGAGTTATAAGGATTTCTTAGACTAGTTTCATATTTCTAATTTCAACCTTGGCAATAAGAGTCATGTACACTTCTTGAGTGATGCTGTGTTTTCTTTCCAGTAGAAAACAGTTGATGAGCTGTCATTCATTAAATTAATTCCAGATATTTTTAGACTTCTCTTGATATACTAATTAAGAACCTTACATTTAAATCATTGCATACATTTGAAAGATTTAAAAAAGTTGCTAATTCAGAGCTTTAAGGCAGTGTGAGACCAGATTTGCCTAATGATGGGTCCTTTCCACGGACACTTAAAAATTACTTTTCTAAATGCCATTGTATTTAAAGATCTGAGTCCTTCTATGCTGATATTTTTTTTGTTTGTTTTTTTTTTGTTTTGTTCCTGTAACCTATTCACTTCTTTCTTTGTAGATTAAATTTTATAAGCAAAAATATCTGAGATGTATTTGCATATTAATATAAACTGAGAAACACTAGTCTGTTCGCTGTCAATTTTGATCTATTAGCCATGTTATGCCTCATCTGTTGTAGGTAGATAAATGCTTCATATTGTAGGAAAACAAAAATAGAAGCTTTTTCTCTTTTTCTCCTGACCCCACTTTTTAAACACTTTCTTTTTTTCTTTCTTTTTTTTTTTTTTTAAAGTAGCTAATCAGATCCCATAGATTGGATTTGAAACTTTGATATGGAAAAAATGACAGAAGTTATATTAGAAAAACTGCTGAGGGCCTCTTGAGAAGAGCATATGTTTCAACACATTTAGGATTTAAAATTTTAACTGAAAATGTTTTTGTAATTTCTTACCATTTTCATCCATGAAAGTGGAGAACTGAAATAACAGTATTGTGATGGGCAATTGAAATTTGCTTTTATCTTTAAAGAAGCCAGACTCTTTCCAGAATACCAAGAAGGATTTTAACAGCAATAATGCCTGCAACACAGCCTTATTTTCATGATATTGGCCATTGATTCTTTTGTGACTCAGACTTAATTTGTTACCCATTTCTTGGTTCATAATAAAATATAGTGCAGAAGCTTATAGATGTGATATATTGAATAAAAATCTCCTGACATATGTATATCATTAAATTAAAATGTGGCACTTTGGCATTCGTAAGTCATCTTAGCTCTAATGTAAATAAAGATCACTTACTTGTGGAAGGTCTGTTGGATAACCATAGCCATTACTCTTGTGTTTATCTGCCCATAACTCAAAAATGTTTATGGTGGCAGATCTTTCAGTCTGAGTTGTGAGTTCTGTGGTTCCAACAGTTATGAAGCAGTTAATGACTTGCTGAATTAATTATTGTACGGTTTAGATAACAACGCTAAACAGCTTTATTTAAGCATAGGCTGGTTTATTTCTGTCTTTCAAAGTGACCTACATATGTCCTCTAAAAATAGTGAGATATTGCCTGTCTTCAACAAATTGAAGACATAGCCTCAATTTTATTTAATTTAGAACTAATAGATTTTTTAAAAAGCTTTTAAAAGTAAAGAAATTTAAAAGTAAATGAGAATAATACTTCCTTATTTAAACCTAAACTAAGATTAATTGAAAATTCAGGTTCTGCCCTACCAAGAAGCATATATCTAGATTTTGCCACCAGCTACTTACAAAAGAAATGTCCAGTGTTTTGGACAGTTAAGCATGTGTAGATTGGTTTGCGGTGAAAGAATGCATAGAATAAGGAGCTAAACTCTTTCAGAAGGAAAATGAACTATTTTAGAGACAAATTAAAAAAAAAAAAAAATAATATGAGGATGGTTATATGTTCCAGCAGGGAATCAGAGAGCTTGTGGAATCTCTCAAGATGTTCAAAACTGGACCAAAGAGAGGCTTGAGCAGTCCATTGCAATCATGCTTGCTCTGGGCAACAGGTTGGACCAGATGACCTCTGGAGGTCCTTCCAGCCTGTGGGATTGTGTGGTGCTGTGGGAAGTTTCTGTACCAGTGACTGTAAGATGCTGAGAGGGTATGACAGAGAAATAATCACTCTAGAATTGTCAGGTTCATATGTTTGTTAATAATGATTTTCCTATGACCCACTTAAAAGAATATTATTCTAGCCTAACTCTTCATCCCTCTACCTACTTGTTTTGTATTACCTTTGATATGGCAGAATTCATGTTTACTCCCCATATAAGCCTGTGTTTTTTCCTTTGCCTTTCATTTCTGTTAAAAGAGAACACAGTCTGACACATACTTAAAGGGAAGCTGTTGAAGAACAAGGAGTTATAACTTAAATTTATAGCCATGTTGCAAACATCATAATGAATCTATTTTGTGTCAAACCCAGGAAACTACAGTGCCTTTAATTACTTCAGCTCTGAGTTTCTGTTTTACAACATCTAAACAGGTTAAAATTTGTGACATTTAATACAAATTTTGTAAGCATCTCCATTCATTTTGTACTGTATGAATAAGACCAGACGCATTCTAATAGTTTGAGGGATTTCAAAGTCATGCCTGACTTAACAAAGGAATTTTCTTTCCTATTCTCATTTGTTTATCAGAAGTCTTCCCACTGTATTCAATGCAGCTACGACTAAAGAAAATATGTTTATATATTCCACCTAAATTGCTTCAGCCCATCATGTTTCAGAACAGAGAAATCAACAACATGCCAAAGTGCACGGAGAAAGGAAGGAAATTGTAGCAAATTATAACAATCTGATAGTTGAATAAGTAAATTAGTCAGGACTGTATGTGCAAATTTGCTGACCTTTTTAAGAATAAAATCCAAAGGATAATACCTTGGAGAGATGGCTATTCCCATTCCTCTTAAACTATTACAAAGAGATAAGGAAAAATTCTGAGGCAGGAAGAAAAGTTTGGAGGACAACTATCTGTAATTCCATGAACACAGTACCATTTCATGTTGTGGTAATTTTGAGCTATGCTCCATGGTCACAATTTTATGCATTTTATCTCCTAATTCTAATAAAAATTCCTAAGTGATATCTAAAACACAAAACATAACATAGAAGCTCCAGAGTGATGAGAAAATATGGGTTAAATATTGTGGATTCTATCTGGTTTTGATCTGTTTCTGCTGTGTGTTGACCTTGGATAGGTGCCAGGTGCCCACCAAAGCTCTCTATAGCTCTGCCATCTCAGCTGGACAGAGGACAGAAAATTTAATGAAAGGCACCTGGGTCAAGGTAAGGACAGGGAGGGATCGTTCACTAGTTCCCATCACAAGCAAGACTGACTTGACTTGGGGTGGTGATGCATCACGTCCTCTCCTCATTCTGCCCCAGGATCACAGGAGTGCTTGTTAAGCCTCAGCCTTGATGAACAGAACCTGTGCTAAGCTCCTCCTGAGCTTATCAGAAACACTGCTCCTAGGAACTAGTGCTGGCTAACAAGCTTCAGTTTCAACAGACAGCCTGAGAAACTTGTTTTCCTTGCCTGAATAGCAGCTTCAAGTGGAATAGCATTCTTGTCATCAAAATTTCGAAGACAGTTTCTGATTGGAATTGCAGCCAGGATGGAAAATTACTCTGTGTAAAACCAGCTATTCTTTTGGTGGATGAGAAGCTGGACATGAGCTGACAATGCGTGCTGGCAGCCCAGAAAGCCAAACATATCGTGGGCTGCATCTAAAACAGTGGGGCCAGCAGGTCAAGGGAGGGGATTCTGCCCTCTGCCCCACCCTTGTGAGACCTCACTTGCAGTGCTGCATCAGTCTCTGAGGTCCTCATCACAAGAAAGACAAGGACCTATTGGAATGAGTGCAGAGGAAGCCACCGAGATGATTAGAGGGATGGAGCATCTGTCCTATGAGGAAATGGTGAGAGAATTGGGATTGTTCAGACTGAAAAAGAGAAGGCTTCAGGGTGACCTAACTTCAGGCCTTCCAGTGCCTGAAGACAGCTTACATGAAAGATGGAGGGAGACTATTTACAAGAGCATGTAGTGACAAGACAAGAGGTTACGGCTTCAAACTAAAAGAGAGAAGACTAAGATTAGGAGGAATTTCTTTGCTCTGGGAGTGGTGAGGCACTGGAACATGTTGCCCAAGGAAGTTGTGAATGCCCCAACCCCGGAGGTGTTCAAAGCCAGCTGGATAGAGAGCTGATCAACCTGATCTAGTCGAAAGTGTCCCTGCTCAAAACAGAACAGGATGGTTGGAATGAGATGATTTTTAAAGTCCCTTCCAACCCAAACCAGTCTATCATTTTATAATTCTATGATCCTATAAACATCCTGGAGCACTGCAGGCTGTGACCAGCATCTGCCTCTGAGTGGTTACACACCTCAGAGCCAGTTTGCCATATTCAGAGGACTGTCGCCAAATGATGACAGATCCTGGGCTGATACCCCCACTCCTCAAGGCTCTTTGCCCTTTGAAAATATACAAAGGCATCTGACCTGAGTACTCCACTGAACCTGATGGGAATTTTTCACGGTGCATGCTCCTTTTGGTCTGTTTGTGTATGAGTGTGACCATGCCATAGATAACGTACAATGAATATTGCTCTCTCAGACTCTTCGGTATTTTAGATTTATAACTAAATTAGGCCTGTAACTGAGTCTATCTCTCTTGGGACACAGTCCTCCATGAAATTCACGAGTCCTCCATGAAACATGCATCCTTCCCATGGGCTGCAGTTCTTCACAAGCTGTTCCAGTATGAATGTCTTCTACAGGGTCACAGGTTCTGCCAGGAGCCTGCTCCAGAACGGGATTCCCACAGGGTCATGGCCTTCTTTGGGCAACACCCTCTTCCAGTGTGGGGTCCTCCACAGGCTGCAGTGGATCTCTGCTCCCCTGGGGACCTCCATGGTCTGCCAGGGGCACAGCTGCCTCACGATGGGCTGCACCATGGGCAGCTCTGGCAGCTGGAGCACCTCCTGCCCCTCCTTCTTCACTGTCCTTGGAGGCTGCAGGGCTGTTTCCCTCATCTACTCTCACTCCTCTCTCCTGGATGTTGCTGTGCATTAGCAGTTCTCCTTCATAAATATGTTATCCCAGAGACATTGCTACGATCACTGTTGGGCTCAGGCTTGACCATCAGCAGGTCCATCCTGGAGCCTGCTGGCATTGGGCCCACTGGACATAGAAGAAGCTTCTAACAGCTTTTCAGAGTAGCCTCTCCTCAAACCAAAAGCTTGTCATGGAAAGCCAATACAGTTGGTCTTTTATGCAACTGTAACTGAGAATACCTTATCACCTTTCAGCTAGAATTAATGACAGATTCGTAAGGGTTTTATTTTCCTTTTGTCGGCTCAAAGTTCATGGTATGTGGTTGTTTACAGTGTTAATGCATCTTTTCTTCATTTGCACTTGTTTACCTCTCCCTGCACTTTTATCAGCAAGTCTCATTAAAAATGACAGGAGATTAATGGGGCAAGATAGTGTTATATTCCATCACTACATAGGGAATACATGCATTGATTTCAGTTTCCTTTGGTTTTTTTAGTGAAGTTATAACAGTTACAAAGACCATTCACAGAACCCACTGTTTTTAACAAACTGCTCAAAATTTTGCCGTTAATTGTGACAGATACGTAGTGTCCTTTTGCATGGTTCTCTCAGAAAGCTCTGTTTTCTGAGTGAAATTTTTATTTCTGAGCAGTGGGTCAGCTGACCTTTTCTCATTGTTTAAGACCGAATTGGCAGTGCAGAGCTTTGTTAGATTACAAAATGTTTTAGTTACAGATATGTGTAAGTTTTGCAAACTATACAGCAGTTCAGAAGCAGTGTGGGTCAACAGAGTGAGTCCACATGCACATCGATCTGGGTGAGGATCCTGGGGTCTATCTTTCTTCAATTCTCTCTTCTTGAATCTCTTGTAGTCTTTCTTAAGTTTCTTTTTCACTCTCTGCCTCACATATCCCTGGAGTCTTTTTTCTGTCCTTAACATCCATTCCCAAGTGACCTTGGATAGCATCAGGACAGGGTTAAGAATATCTGATTTCTCTTTGGCTTGTTCAGATTCCCTCA
This sequence comes from Sclerurus mexicanus, assembly GCA_013396755.1. Classification (NCBI taxonomy): domain Eukaryota; kingdom Metazoa; phylum Chordata; class Aves; order Passeriformes; family Furnariidae; genus Sclerurus; species Sclerurus mexicanus. The sequence continues at coordinate 12,229 of VWZF01003471.1, read as the reverse complement.
TTTAGTAAGAGCTGTTTGTCACCATCACTGGTGCTCTCTGTCTGGTCCTTTGGAAGGCTCTGCAGAATTTTCAACCCTCACCATGATGTTTAGGCATGGGGTGTTCCTTTATTCTTATAAGAAATCTGCTACAGTAATCTGTTTTGTTTAATAATTGTTCCTCTTTTTTTCCTTGAAAATGGAACACTTGTGATGAAAAAGATACATTATTTTCCAATATTTTTTTCTTATTGTTTCCATGTTTTCCCAGTCTTCAGTCAAATCTTTGATTCCTGACCCATGACATGAAAGATCTACAGCCTTAAAAATAATGATGGCTCCTTACTGAGTTATAGACATTGAGAAGGTCTTTATATGATATGTTTCAAGACTTCACCATCTCTTTATGACAGTGTGTCTGGATGTCTGGTCCAACAAACTTATGAAAATAAATGATTGTCTGGTAGAGAGCACTGAACACCTACCATGCCAGGGGCTATGCCTATAATCATAGCATATGTTTTGCTTAAGATGTGAATTGTGATAGTTACTAAAAAGTAAAGAATGAAAACATGACTGTCCACAATGTCCCCAGTCATGCCATTCAGGGTAAAAAACCACACCAAACCACAACATTTGCATTAACTAGCCAACACATTTTAGCACATCATGGGCTTGAGCTGCAGTTTTTCATTAGAATATGTTCTGATCTTTCCAAGAGAAAGGGTTTCAAACTATATTTTGAATGAGCCTCCTCACACATTACACAGCTTTGTATAAACATATTAATGCAGCATCATCGAAGCATTCTCTAGGACCATTTAAGAAAATGTTGATAAAATGTTGACATCACCCTTCTCACTGGGAACAAAGGGCATTCGGCTGCAACCTGAATCAGCAAAGAACATTTCAGACAATTCTCCAACCTCCTTTGAGCTACTTTTAAAATTGCTTGAGTACAGACTATTATCAGAAAAAAAATTGGTTACTGATGAAGACAGTGCTATTAACAAGTGGCAAAGTTAAAGAGAGGCAAATGATGTTGTTAGATACTTTCAAGAGAATATGTCCATGTAGGCAGTGGTTTCTGCTGGGGGGTCAGGACTGTTTGGATACGTCCGTTTCCACTCTGAGTGATGAATGTGAGGAATGAGCAAATTATCTAACAGTGTTGTCCTTAAAATAGAAGGGGAGACTAACAAAATTATTGGATGAAAATCTTCAAAGAGTGTCGTATAGAAGGCTGTGGACCACCACTACAGGGAGAAGCTCTTGTGGAAACAGGCCAGTTGGGAGGGGAGAAGAACAACTTCCCTGGGCAGAGGGAAGCACTGTATTGATGAAAAATGGGAGACTCTTGGGGTATGGGCATGATACCATTGCAATCAGGTTTCCCTACTTTGTTTTCCTGCTTCCCAGAGTGGCAAGTGTATTAGGAAGCAGCAAGTGCTTAGAGTGGTTTGTGGATACTGGTTCTACCAAGTTTGGGAAACGCTGTATTGTTAACTGAGAACCTGCTCTGTGCTGTGTGTGGAAACACACAACAGGGGACCAGTCTGGAAAGTTTGCTACATAACAGGGTTCACATGGTTATCATCTTGGTTATTAGCAGCTACTGGATACTTGCACACAAATTCAGTTACACAGTCAGCTGAACTGACTGCTTTCAACCCCACCTTCCAGGTTAGCCCCTTCTTTTCCCTGTCAAGAACCCTCTCCACATTCTCACATGCATGCCACAGAGAGGCAGAGATTCCCAGTATGTCCTCCTACAACACTTGCCTGTTTCCAAAGCTTTTTTTTTTTTTTAAACAGAATAAAACCTTTCTTGCTGAAAACATCGCTAATGGCCTTGTGGAGAGAAGCAGGGTAAAACCAGGCATCTTTGATATCTTAAACTGTACTCTTTCCTGTTACAGAGCAAAAAAAAAAATGTGATAGGGAGTGCAGGACCGACATCATACATAGGTACAAGCAGAAAACATTGCATACTGTGATTTTGCTGGTCCAACAGAGAGAGAACAGCTCTTAGCATAGAGATCTGTAAACTTATCAGTTGCTGTGGAGAAAACAGGTTCTGCAAACCATGGTTTCAAATCCAATGCCTTGATTAGCACTGCCACGGTATTTTCCAAGAACAGGTTGGGTTTTTATCTTGCTCCATTCAGGGGAAAAAAAAAAAAAAAAAGGAAATAAAACCATGTGACCGATCATACAATGATCATGCCAGTAAACATGAGTTGGTCAAAGTTCTTGTTACACTGAGGGTATGTTGCACCAGACTGGGGAAAGGAATCCCATGACAGGACCATAACCAGCCACAGAACATGTCTGTGCTATAAATAGTCATTCTCAAGCTGCTCCTCTGTCTGATGATCTGGAGAATTCAAAGGGGTGTCAGGGGCCAAAGTAGGTTTCAGGTTCTTCTGTGAAAACCTTGTCACAAAAGTAGACAATAATATTTCCATTTTGCCTTCCAAATCAAACTTCTCTGGATCTTTCACAAGGACATAATTTCTCTGCACTGCTGAAGACCCTTCTCTGCAATGATCATAACCTTCATGTTCTTGAATCTGATGCAGTACTGGACCATGTGGGAATAGACTTAACAGTAGAAGTTTTCTCTGTATTGTAACATGGATTCCCTGTCTTTTTAGCCTGAATCACCCTTCTTCTTCCCAAAACCTCTTGGGAGAATTCTTATCTCCCTCCTTCAGTATGCAGGAATCCTTTCCTGCAGAGCTAGGTGAAGTCCCCCCATTGGCCCTTAGTTAACCGCTTCCCCACTGGCTGTTAAACCTTTAAATACCCCGACCCATGCTGTATAAACTCTCTCTCTGCACCCTCTCCAGTGGTCTCTGTGTGTCTCTCTCCTGCAGGACATCTGGGGGACCACGTGGGCGGGGGGGAGGGTGTAGGGGGAGCGCTCCCCTCAGCTGTTGTAAATGGTGCCCCGTGTGAGGAAACTGACTGATCTCTTCTGTGAAAAGAAGGTCTTTTAACTCATCAGGACCTCAGACGCAGAGGACAGACCAGAGCCTCTGTGTTCCTATGACAGCCCCATAACTCAGTGGTCCGGAGAGTTGACAGTTAAACTGTTGGATATTCGTCAACCTACCTTGCTGGCAGAGGTGGGTGGCAGTTTCGGGAATTCCCCTGACCCCTTTTAAAAATTCATTAAAATGGTAACTTTCCTTTCCAAGACAGAAAAAGAGAACTATCGCAGCTTAAAAAAATATATTAATTAACAACGGTAAACAACCTGATAAAACTGCTCTGAAATGCCTTTCCAAGCTCATTACAAAAAGTGATTATAAAGTTCCTTTTTGCCTTACTGCTGATGTCTGGGAAGTTTTGGGAAAGAAAATATGGCGTGTAGCTAATGCAAATAATAAGGCAGCTATCCATGTGAATTTAGCATGGGCGCATATATTAGTAATACTAGAAACTCAAGAAAAAAAGGACAATTTGAAAGTGTTTGTAAATTCAGCAGCAGGAAGACCTGCTTCTCCTTTAAATCCAGCAGATCGAAAGCACCCCATTTCTGTGGGCTTCCCCCACCTCGTGCCAGCCGCTGCGCTGCTACAAACTGTGGGGTCTCCACCCGCCCCGCTGCGGAGCTCCACCAGCACGGGCGGCACCCCCCCAAATGAACACCTGCCACCGTTTCTCGGCAGCGAACGAACACTGTGGGAGCACCGTGAGCCGACTGCCCCTCCTTACGAGCCAAGCACGGCTCCCGCTACCCCACCCGCAACATGGGAGCACCCAGGAATAGACGCCTCTGCAACGCCAGGGCAGGGGCCAGGGTTTCCCAGCGCCATGCGTCCACATCCGGAACCATGCTGCGCAGTGCTTCTGGTATCCAGTTCTGGTCTCGCGACTACATCGCCCATCTACCCCTGCGCCGAGAAACACGAAGTGACGCGTTCTGCCGCCACCAGTGCCACGCCAGGACTGGACGCAAGTGCACACCGCAGCACACACCCAGAGACGGAGGCATGCCAGTGCAGCGACCAGCCCCTGGGAACGGGACACGGTGACCCGATGCGAACCACAGCCGTGTGGGGGATGGGTGAGCACGTGGGTCCCAGCGTTCCTGGTCCCCCAGGAGCAGCAGCCAGTTGCAAGCAAGGGTTCCAAACCCCTGCCCAGTTCAGTGCTACGGTGCCTGAGGCAAGGAATGCCTGGAATGTGCCCCCCCTACACCATGGGATGGGAGACAAGAACGGCACCTGGAGAGGCACAGGGATCCCTGGAAACAACGCACAGCCAGAAGGCACAGAACCAGAAAGCAGCAGCTCTGCCCACCGAGCTCAAAACATCACATGCAGCTCGAGCCACATGAAAACAATGAAGCTCCAGCACTCCTTCAAATTACACAGCACCCGGAGAGACCAAGTATGAGGATATCGATACCCAAAACATACCTCCTGCAGTTTGGAACTCTGCCAATTCAAACTGCATGTCTTTAAACACACAGAAACTTGAGAACCAGCCAAACTGCTCAGAACTTCAGCTTTTTAGCAGTGACCTTTCTAATAATCCATTTTCAAACTTATCAATTAATGCAAAATATCAGTTTTCTATTATTAATCTGTTTTTTCCACAGGCAATTCTCGTGTGAGCAAAGGGGACTATACTAGCAATACCACAAATGATGTAGATGTAATAATGGCAATTCCTGTGTTTTATCAGCTAAACTACCTCCTAGTGAGGGACCCCATAGCTGTAGGGCTTCTCAGAGATGCTAAGAAAGCTGTAACAACTTATAGTTTCCAAGTATCATTGTTTTTAGATGAAAGGAGGGTTGTAATTTAAGTATGTACATTTCCTGACAGGAGAATGGCTTGGTCCTGTCCTTCTAATTGTAGGGGGAAGGGGCCACGCTTGTGTTTCCACA
>VWZF01003470.1:4915-21010 GCA_013396755.1 Sclerurus mexicanus | reverse complement strand
TGTGTTTACAGAGGAATATAACTGTTCCTACAGAATCTCTTTCTCTTCAAAAAATAGTAAGTAACTCTTTTACTCCTTAATAACCTATCACACTTCAGTATTTTATAAGTAATTGGATTCCTGAAGGTCTTGAAAAATATATTTTCTTTGTGGTCTAAGGTCATGCTCGTTGCATGCATTGTCTTCCATGTGTTTCACTACATATAAATTTCTTTTTACTTTAGATCTGGATCCAGAACAATGATAATATTTTTCTTGCCAGAGAATTTGTGACACCTAATTAATTTGTTTACATGCAGTTAACTTGAAAGTGAAGCCATGAAACAACGGTGACACAATAAAAGCTTTTCAAAATAATCTCTGATATAAATAGTTTCTTGCAATGTTACGTTTGTAATTAAGGAAAATGCCAAATATAGTGTGATTTTCCTGGCCTACCTTTTCCTTCCATTTTTCGGAAGAGGTGATAGTCTTATTCTGCTACATCCAGGCATTTGTTACATACAGGATTTTATGATTTTGAACCACAGTATATTCCTATGAATTTCTCATCTTAAAAACTTTCTCCTATTTATAAACCTTTGCCTGCCTTCAAGTTACAATTTCTGATAGTTTGTGAGGAAAGCTGTGAAAGAAATTCTCAAAATCATGACTGCTGGTAGGTTGCAGACAAATCAGGGCAATCACACAATAATGACGTGCCCTAACCTAGAGCCTCATCTCAGTAATGTTAGTACTAATGGCTAAACAGAATATGGAATCTGTTTCTCTATATCCTAAAGTTCTACAGATAGAGTCACAGAAAAACAGATTAACACCTTTATACATTTACTATACATAAGTTTTCCTGAATTTTACAGGAGTTTATTGTGAACAGAGATCATTGTTTATTAATACAGTATGTTTAAATAGAATTCAAACGAAAGAGTCAGAATTTTAAAAATAAACCAACTATGTATCTAATATTTAATATATATTGCCAACACATATGCAGCAGGATTGCTATTTTTGGCATTGTCATGACTACTGATCACCCTCTACAACTATTGAAATGCAAATTTTTATAGTGCTTGAAACAAGTTCATGTGCTTTTTGTGGCTTTCCTTAGCATTACTGTGTCTCCTTTCTCATTCTATACAATAAAAATGAACTATCGTCCAGTTTTGCCAGTTCTCATACAGCACCTTCTCAACTGAACATTTGTCTGGGTTTAACAAGTGACATCCTACTCCCTGGTGGTAAATACGCAGTGAAGGTGCAAGTAAGGCATCCCTCACTCACAGCACTTTGCCTGCAGAAACTACAGTGATCTCAAATAATCTAAATACTAAATACTAAAAGCCGCCCTTAATACCTTTCTTCAGATATAATCATTATGTTGTCGTTGAATGAATCCTCTCAGTTGACTTTTTCCTATGCTTTTTCAAACTGCAGAAACTTAGATGAACTTTTAAATGAGCTGTATAAATAAGTTTGAAGCTCTCTGTTACAGGACAGAAGCTAACATATCTAAAGCAGCCAACACTATCCTATTAATGAGAGAGCACTAAGAGATCACTAGCTTATTGTCTTTATTTGCTCAAAGATTTAATTCAGCCCTTCATCTTAGAAGAGATGAAGGAGGGAAGTATTTCTTTACCAAATTGCTCCCTGGGTTGGGAGCAGGAAGCTTTTAAATTCTTTCATGGAATGCATGAAAATCAATTAACTGTACTTCAGTCTTACATCCAGCTAGAGGGATCCAAATTTTCTCAGCTACCACAAACCCAAGAGAGCTCTAGAATTTCACACTTTGTGGCTCAGACACAAGCCACTCATGTCTGAGGCCAGCGTAAAAAGTGAATTACAAGAATATCAAAAAGGGTTGCTAAAGACAGCTTTATCTATATATACAGTCATGTAGGGATCAGATTTTTAAAAACTTAGATACAGCAAGTTGTGGGTCATAGATGACTGCTTTGTGTCAAGAGCAACAAAATAAAATTACTTCATTTTAAAAATATTACTTCTGCAACAGGTTTGTTCCTATTTACCTGCTTTGAGAGAGATAGTGTTGCATGAGACAAAGATACACAAAGGAAAGAACAGGAAAATAGGGCAACAGCCATGCCCTGAGTCTCAAAGGGCATTACAGATGCTAAATGGCGATAAGCAGAATCAAGTCAAAGTGCTGCCTGATCTACCGTAAGTAATACTTGTAACATCACCAGTTTTATTCTGCTCTGGGGGACAGCTTCTGACTTGACACATTTCTTGAACTTTATATGACCTGGTTTTTTGTCTACAAATTACTGCAGCTGACAGAAAGCTCCATAGTAAACCTCTGGGCTGGGGCTTCCCCCTTTCTCTTTGATTGTCAGTTTCAGTGTCTATGCAGAGTGGTGTAGTTAAATTTTCCCAATATTAAATTTATAGGCTACACAGAAAAGTTGAACCATTCTAGATTTACCTTTAAAGAAAGTTTAAATGTGGGCAATGCAATTTTATTACTGTTTTAAATAGTTGTAATTAAATTACTTAGAAATTATGTAATTAGACATTTCAGAAATGACACAAATGGATAGATGTAGGTATGTGATATATGCAAATGTAAAAGCATTAAGTACATATAGATTATCTTAAAACATGAAATAGGGATTTTTAAACCTGTCCCCTTTGCTCTCTTCAGAAACCTAGCCTTTAATAAGCTGAGAGTGAAAACAGAAGTTCAGACTGCACACACCAAGGAGAATTGCTATCTCTTAGCTGGAGAGGTGTACAAGAGAAATATTAAAGGTATTTTATATATCTAATTTATGTTAAGAACTTTAAAATGGTTAGAATCAACAGTTTCAGGTTTAAAAACTTATCCCAATGAATGCTGAACAAAAATGATGGCTTATGCCCAAGAATTATTTTCTTATGGTTCATGTTTCTTTTTACCGATGTTTTTTTAAAACATGGTATCATATATATGGTGCAGTAAAGTTGCCTCCTTTATTACCCTTCTCCTCCCAGATATTACAGTGTACAGCTTATGTGAGCATATTTCAGTCTTGCTTGCCTTACTTTGCTAATCCACCTCAACCTGTGCTTGGTAGGATCAACGCTTTCTGATTTGAAAGTATAATTCGTCTTCATCTCTCTGAGTCCTAGACATTTTGTGAACAAAGACTGAGGAGTATGCTATGTTACATAGTTGTGTTAAGCATATGGACTGTTTTCTTCCAGGCATTCAGCCCAGACTATGAAAGGCATTTGGCTTTTGTCTTAGCTATACTGGAACTCAAGTACCTAAGGAATAAAACAGCACTGCAGTAGTTTGTTCAATTCCTAGTTATTACACAGATTTAATAAATTGTACTTTGCATGAGCCTTTGCTTGAACAGAATTACTGGCTGGAACTACTTTTTGTCATCTTCATCATCAGAAATTTACCTATGACTATATTAATATGACACCCAAGAGAAGGCTCAGAAAAAAACCTGGCAAAAGCAAGCTGGGATTGTTCAAAAAATAAAAACAAAATTGTATCAAAACGCTGAAGAACAAATGAAAACCTCACCCCTGTTGTTATTTAAGAGAGCTTCAGTAACAGAGCCAGACCATACGTTTTTAAAATTGGTTTCCTTTCTGTTTTTTGTTTTTGCAAGTAAAATTGTTGTGAATTATTACATGTTGACTTCTACAAAGACAAGTGAGCTGAAGAACTAAGAGGGGGGAAAACAAATCCTGCTTTTTTTCTATTCTTCCTCTGCCAAAATTGCAAGTAGTGTCTTCTATTGAAAGAATGATTATGAAGCTGACAGATTTACATAGTGAAGGTATTAATAAAAAAAATGTTCCATGTAAGTCTTATCACAAAGGCTGAGAGATTTAGCCTGAGATATTTTGAATTTCTGAGATGTTTGGTGCATTATTTTTCCCCTGGCATCAGGATTTTCTTCTGGCTCTTGTTCAAACCTAATCAATTATTGAAAGAAAAAGAGCATTTAGAATGGGACTGAAGTTTTTATTATGCAGAAACTAATGGTGTCTTTACATATAAACATCTGCTCTCAGTTGCTTGTTGTTTTAATTTTTCACACTTACTTCAGGTTTACATGGTACTAGGGCTAGGGATTTTTTTCCCCAGATTATTTTCTTATTTATTATTATTATTATTGTTGTTGTTACTCGTTATTATTGTTGTGTTGTTGTTGTTATTATTATTACTATTATTATTATTTCTCTCTTTTTCCCCTCCCTCACTACTGTAGCCAAGTCAGGCAGCCTACTGAGAAACAGCAAACCATCTGTTAACAGATTTGAAGTTCTGAATTATACTTGAGTATGTTGAGGCACTCGTGCTGAGCCAGAAACATTAATTTTGAATTAAGCTATAAATGCTGTGTAAAAAGAACCATACATTTTAATGTAGGTTCATGAATAAATTTAAGGGAGGGCAACTGCACTCGAAAGTTTTATCACTTCAAAACCTGTATTTTTTGGTGTTCTGTGATCACTTGATGCTTCTATAGTGTGATTGAAGCTTTAAACCTTGAACTCGAGGGGAGATACTTCTTGTGTTAAATCGTTTGCAATACAATTTCATTGCTGGATCTCTGGTGGAACAGAAGCTCTGTGGGTTTTTTTTTCTTAAAAGATGGTTAAAAGGATAAAAGAAAATCTTACTTATTATTAAGTTTTCTGGTACATAGCCAGGTCTCCTAGTTCCAGGCACTTTAATTATTTTCCTTAGTTGCTATCTTTCCTAGTCTAGTGTATTCTATTAATTTTTCATGGTAGGAGAGACAGCCCTGCATAAAGCTTGCATAAGTAACAACGTGGAGAGATTGATTCAGCTTCTCTCTCTACCTGGAACAGACATAAATGTTAAAGGTAGGTTACTCATTTTCTCTAGAGAACTAAGAAATTAAGCTAAATGAAGAACTCTATTAATATCTCTTTGGTAATAAAGTTTGTATTTATACTATTAAAACTGTCTTTATTAAACAACAAAAAATGAGGACTTTAATAGCAAACATTGAGGTAAGATGAATTTACAACTGAAGCATGTTTTACCATCACATTTTCTACTGATTTTTAAAAATGCTGTTTAATTTTTTAAGATGTTTTTCAATAGAATTTCTTGTTTTGAAATCACAAGCTGCCCCTATAGCCATAATGAACACTAAAAAGTAAAGTATTTTGCTGTCTAATGAATGACATTATTAACACTTCAGTACTACTTCTACTGTTTTAAAACTTCCCTTGATTTATAATGCAGACTATGCTGGCTGGACACCTTTGCATGAAGCCTGTAACCATGGCAGCACAATGTGTGTCCGTGAAATTTTGCAACGTTGTCCAGAGGTAGACCTGCTCAGTCAAGTGGACGGCGTGACTCCTTTGCATGATGCACTGTCAAATGGACATGTAGAAATTGGCAAGCTGCTACTTCAACATGGGGGTGAGTGCATTTATTCTAAACTGCTGTAGGGAAATTATCCATATGAAGTTCATGGTGTTTTTCTTGATAGTTGTTTAAAATACAATTTTATTGTGGAAGATGTATTTTAAAACATTTTTAAGCCAAGCTGGTTTGGTTACAATAAAAATAATACTGTTTTCACACTTATCTTGGTCAGCTGAATATGAAATTAACCAGCATTTTTACATTTTTTCCCAATATGTTGATGTTTTATGATGATATGTTTTATCATGATAACTGCTGTTTAGGGATAATAGTGGGAACAATGCCTTAGTTTCTAAAAAAAGATACATTGCCCCTTAGGGAGGCACATGATAAATGTTTTAAACACATGATAAATGTTTTAGACAATATTTTGTTCAGAGACAGGGTATTTGTATCTTGTTTTGAAGTATGTACTGTATGTAACATAGCATATTTAAAAAAACCCACAAAACCAAACAACTGCAAAGAATGGTCTTGAGTATCAACTCTTCCTTCTTTTAATTAATTTACTAAAATGAATGGTTTTTGGTATCTGTACCATTGACCTACTGTGTCATCATAAACTCTGTTTTATGTGCCAGGTCAATTTTTTCAATAAAAATCGTTCTGTGTATAGTCATGAGGCAGAAGAGTGCACTGTGTTGAGACAGCCTATTAATTAAGGTAGAGATACAAAATTTTATTTCATTCTTGGCTTACATACCCTCTGTATTTACAGTCTTCTCCTGCCCCCTAAAGGCTATGTATGTGTCTGATGTACGGCTACCAGATCATAATGATCATAATCAATACATTCTTCTGCAGTTCTACCTCTATGTTGGAGGAGCCTCAGTTCTGTGTCTCCCAGGTGTTTTATTATATCTACTGAATGGTAGATCTGGCATGCCAAGCCAATACCTGGGCTCAGTTCAATAGATTAGTGATGCAACAGCCAATATTACAGTAAGCCAAACTCCTCAGCTGGGAATGGTATTGCACTGGCAGGTGTGCATTTTTCCTAAGCTGTTGTGAAGAATTAGTAGAGGATGATCTTGTTGTCTTAGAGCAAGAGGTCTATTTGCACTTGCATTCATCAAGTTTTTCTGGAAACTATAAGGCTGTGTGTATCCTTATCTTTGCCTGTGTCACTCTCTGAGTTATGGCCTGGTAAGTAACTAACAAGACTGTGATAAAAAGCATCTTACCCATTCAGTGTGGATTTACTCAGCTGAATTAGAGCACAACTCTCTAAAAACCTACTCTGTCTCTAAAAACCTTCAGCTTGCAGAAGATTTAATGATGTTGAATAATCAACAATAATACTGCAGCTTAAATCAGGGCAAAGTTAACATGTCTGGCAGGGATATGTAGTGCAGGGCTTTGCCTTTTGTCAATAAATGTATTTCTGAAGAAGTATTCTAGTTAAAGTGACATCATTACTTTAGCATAGTAACCCAAATTTATGTAAGTAGATTCCTGATGTGTTTGTCATTGAAAAACACCTGTAGAGTCTTAACAGCCTTCATTTTTTCTTACTGATGAAGCCTTTATTAAGCTTATCAAGAAATGTGTAAGCTGTTCAAATATTAATAGGTCCATTGCGCTATTGAACAGGAAATACCAAAAGAATGCAGTATAGTCTGAAAAGTAAGTATGTCCCATTCACTTACTTCAATTATATTTATTAAAATAATTATGTTTTGCATTTCAGAAGTCTGTCAAGACCAAATTTTGAATTTTAGGGGAAGACTTGGATTCCTACCTCAATAGGTTGTTTATCTTGCCGCATAGCCTGAGGCAAGATTGACCACACCATCCAGAAAAGTAAAATAAAGACCATCACAGTAACATGCCTTTAATTTGAAATCAGTGTCAGTAAAAAAACTGGTATATAAAGTACTTAATAGAATTTTGCAACAGTAATAACATTATCTTTTTATATACTCTATGTAAGTTAAGACAACATCATAAAGAAAATGTTACGAAGTGCTTCTCTACGTGTTCTAGATTGTATTGCAAATATGTAACTCTTCAGTTACATCAACATAACTTAGTATGGAAAGGAGCTTAAACAGACTCCTAGCTACTGGCAAAAACCAATCCAAAATCTTGTTTGCCATATCGAATGTGCTGCTGTTAATAATGTTTATATTTTCCCTGCAGGACCAGTCCTTCTACAGCAGAGGACCTCCAATGGAAAATTGCCACTGGATTGTGTGGAGTCAACAGCAGTAAAGGAAGAACTTTTGAATATTGTTCACCCAGAAGAGAGCATTGAAAGCTTTTATGAGTGCACAGAACAAGAGTTTTGCAGTCAGCAGAGAGAACTGTGTTTGATTTTATTTAATAAGATGCTGCTGAATTTTTGTTCAGTTTATAATCTGTCTTCACCCTTGACTTTAACTCTCAGAGAGTTTGCTTGTTCAAATGTACTTCCAGTAATGGCTTATGGTAACTCTAAGATGAAAAATACATTTTCTGAAGATTGGTTGGTAGATACATATTTTAGAGAGCTAGAAACTTTTCAAAAGCTACCACAGTTTCTTCAAGAAGTATCTGCAATCATGTTTTTCTTCCCTGGAGAACAGATGAAAGCCTTGTTAGCAACTCTGGAAACTATGGTAGAAGCGTATCAGCTCTTAAAAACTTTTTAGCAGTTAACTTCCAAACAAACCACATTGGCTGAATCTTGGTATTGACCTAACTTTGACAACCAGTGAAGTACAAATTTCACAGCCCTATGCAAGCCCTACATGTTGGTATCTCTGATATTGTTCATATTTTCCTCTTGCATATCCTGGAAGTCAGATACACTGATTCAACACATTTCTAGGCAAATTTTTTCCAGTACCAATGCCTTCTACTTGCCTGATATATTTGGATGTCTGTGATCTTCTTAGGAGAGTGCTATATCATTTGCACTAAGTTAAACTTTGTATTTTCTGTCTTGGAAGACTTTGTTACCTGTCTCATGCCATAGATCACTTTGGTTTACAGAGGTAGTGACCCTAAATTTAAAACCAAACAGTTGATTATTTCATTCCTTGAGAAAGGCTTGTGCCTACATATTTTAATATCCTTTAATAAAGCTAATGTTGTAAATTTTTTTATGAAATAAAAACATAACAAAAAGCAAATTCCTTACAGCAGTTTTTGTCTTATTTATCCTTATAAAAATTAAAATTATGTTATGTAAATTAATTCTGTCTTGTGAAATTCAAAACAGAAGGCACTATATCTATATTTACAGAATCAATATCGTAGCATTTCCCATATCTTTGGTAGAAACAGTCACACAAAGAGGTGTGGGAAATCTCATCAGCACCATGTCACTTGTCACATTCATTTGTTCAGTGACCAGCTTGAGGAGACTGGCTCAGACACCCAGGTGATTTACAAAATTTCAGTGGGTACCACTTAGTAGAGCTTTAAAACAATCAAGTCATTTTGCTGCTTCCCAGGACAATGATGTTTTGAAGGGCCAAATCCTCCCTCAGCAAAACTTGGGGATCTCCTTGGCTCTGCCCTAAATCATGTTGGCTCAAAGAGATTTGATAAATCCTTTACACTGGCAGTGTATAAAATGATCTGGTAACACTCCTCAGATTCCGTCAATAGAAGATGCCGGTGAAAGCAGTGGCACAAATCTAGTTATGTTGGCAGGGGAATTTGCAAAGGATTAGATAAGACAGCTTATGTATATACTGGACATTAGATTCTGACATGAAGTATTGATCTTCTTAAAAATTACGTCACATTTAATATGAAACTTTTGTTCTCCATTCTGTGAATACATGAAAACTGCACATGATAAATCCTCTAAATTAATCCTCTAGCCTAATTTAGGATTGTGTGCTACATATTCTATCAGATGGTCCTTTTAATTACTAAAGAAAAAGAGAAATTCCCATACTCTTCTTTAAAGGTATTGAGTCTTGCAAGGCAGCTGAGCTACCTAGTTATGCATATGGTGTTGCAGATGCAGAAGAGTTAGGTGTTTTGGAGAGCCCTTATAGCTCATTTATACAACAACAGCTACTCCTGCCTTGCCTTTTAGTACAAATCCAAACTAGTTCCACACTAGGATTTGGGAGGAGAGATTTTCACTTCTAAGAGAAGAGAAGGAAGCAGTGCATTAGAACGGGGATAGCTGGTTGTTTTTTTTTTTCTAGTAGATTCAGTACTAGATCAGGACTAATTTTAAATTTTAGTCCTCAAAAGGTAGGTATTAATTAGCAACCCTTCCAATTCCAGTTTTGTAAAAGCAATTTATAATATTTTAAAAAAAGAACTCTAAAAGAAAGGGTGTGAATTATAGCTGCTTCTGAAGTTGATGTTGCTTGACTAGAAGAAATAATTCCATTGATGTATCTGTCTTGCAGCACTAAAATTTCCATTTAGCCTTTCTGTAGTTGAGATACATATATCACGTATGGAAGATACTCACACTGAGTTGATCTTGGAATCAGACCTTCACTTCAAATATTCTGTATTTATTAATGACCGCTCAGTGGATTTTTTTCTGTCTGTGCAGTTTTAATTTTTCTCTGGTAAGAAAGCAACACCTAAAAAACCTTTGTTGCATATGAGGTGGACAAATAAACAATGTTTCCTGTTGGAGGACACAGTGAAAAAAAATGTGTATATACTTTGTAAAGAATGGAAGATTTATGTTTTAAGTTGGCAATATTGACATTTTCTTAAGAATTTGATACATAATTGAGAATTTAAAATAACTTGGACTCAGAGAACCACAAAAAAAAAAATCTGGTGTATCTGGAAAACAAATGCTTCAGAATATTTGTAGATATTCATACTCTTAATACACCAGTGACTGAAATGAAAGTAGATAAAGCTTTATGTTGGTCTGATAAAAATAGCAACTCTTATATAGCCAAGATATTCCCACAATTGTCATGTATGTCATTTAGAAAGGGAAAAAGCACATCAATCTTATATGAGTCCTACTTACACATTTCAACTAATTTCAAGTACCTCTCTGAGATATTGTACAGAAAAGTAGGTAACATACTCTAAATTAACATCATTGCAAAATGAAACAGTCAAAAGTTAGCAAATATGTTTATTAATACTCCACATGCAGTCCCGACTTAAATATTGTCTGTGTGCATCATCAGTCTTTAATTATATGGTGACAGTTCTGTTATTTCTAATGTTCTCTTAGTTTAAGGATCATATACTGAAAATTTTCCTGTCATTTTCCAGTTATCACAGTTCAGTTTTCTACATGCTCAATTTTAGATATATTTAAATTTGCAAACTCCATACCCATAAAAAGTCCTAAGTGTATCTCAGTCACATAAAACATGTGTTTCATACAATTTATTAGAGAATACCTGTCCTCTTTCAGTAGAGCAACCTTCCTGTTAAGTCATGATTGCAATAAAGGGAGATCTATTAATAAGTGATTAAACTGTTTGCTTTTTAAAATCTCTCATAGTATGTAGTGCATTTCCCACTTTTTGGCTTAGTTAAAAGAACAAACAAAATGAGCCTGCCAGCCTGCTCACATTTTTCTTTCTATGCCCGTGTTTCACATACTGATGTACTTCACAAGCACAAAGGTATATCTTCATCCTCAGTTGTTTTGCACATGTACCAGATGCTGCTGCTGCAGTGGTGCTGCAGTGCTGCTTTCCAGCCAGGTGAGTAATACTGATTGGCAGCACAAGAATTGAAAGCAGTAAAATAAAAGGTAGAGCAGACTGGGATATGCAGTCAGGAATTTTTGTAGCATACAAAAATGCTGGTCAAGGCTCAAAGTTTCCAAAATCTTGCATTAAGCCAAATTTCAGTGTTGTATTTTCTCTGATATATATTCATTGTTTCCATTACAAGATAAGATATGTGCATCAATTCACATGCAAAAGTCTTGGTGTTACTTGTGAGAAGTTTTATGGTCACACTGACAAATAAATCACTACTGAGTTTGGGCTCAGAAGTTTTGCTGCTGATTTATGTAGGAGAAAAATTTAACATAAAATTTAAATACTACTGTAGCTTCAAAAACCATTTAAATTTTTTTTATAACAGAGAGGAGGTTCAAACCTCAGAGCCTGACCTCCCTTTAAACTAAGGTCTGAAGATCTTCCTGCACCATCTACAATTCTGACTGCTATTAAATACTGTATTGTAAAAGAACAGCATCATAAATGCCCTGTACAGATTAAGCATCAAACCATGCCTCATCCTCTTGCTCTCAACACTTCATACAGTGCTCAGTTTTGGGTCCCTCATGACAAGAAAAACATTGAGGTATTAGAGTGTGTTCAGAGAAGGCAACAGAATTGAGGAAAGGCTAGAAGCACAAGTCATATGAGGAGCAGCTGAGGGAGCTGTGGGTGTTTAACCTGTAGAAAAAGAGGCTTATCGCTCTCTACAACTACTCAAAAGGAAGCAGGAGGCAGGTAGGGGTCCATCTCTTCGCCCAAGTGACAAGTGACAGGACAAGAAGAAACAGCCTCAAGTTGCACCAGGAAAGGTTTAGGTTGGATATTAGGAACAATTTTCTCACAGAAAGGCTCATCAAGCCCTGGCACAAGCTGCCCAGGGCAGTGGTAGACTCACCATTCCTGAAGGAATTTAAAATATACGTAGGTGTTGCATTTATGATATGGTTTTGTGGTGGGCTTGGCAGTGCTCGGTTAAGGGTTGGACCTGATGATCTTAAAGGTTTTTTTCAACTTAAACTATTCTATGACTGACAGCCCCTTTGTCCATACATTCAAGGACCACACAGTGCCTTTTTGCCTTAACACAATGCCATGCTCCCATGTGGTCAAGAGTGCCCACTAAATTCAAAGAGATCCATCTCCAGCTTATTTTCCAATAAGTACAGCCTCCAGCCTCCATTGTGTGGCCTTACATTTCATGCTCAGTGATTATTCCCAGATGAATACAGTTTAAATCTGTCAAATAGCTCCTTTTTTAACCTGTTAAATGTACCTAAATTACAATCCTCAAACTTAGAAATTCATAAATTTATCATCATATTCACCAGGATATGAAATTATGCTTTTTCAGAAAAACACCTCTAAAAATAACTTTGGAAAATATTCATCTCTGTGCTCACATTCAGATAAAGATAGGGAAATACATATAATTTATCAACCAAAGTTGTAATCTTGGAGAAAAATTAAAACAGAAAAAAGGATTCTGATTTGTCTAAGAAGCTGTTTAAGTCAGGATATGAATAAAAACTACTACAATAGCATATTTTAGGCATCTGAGTAAATGCAAAATGCCTTCTTTTAAAAAACGATGAGCTGAGCAGACTGTCCAGCAGGCAGACACTGAACCCCAAGGAGAAGAGATGAAACAGTAAAGGTGCAGTAACACTATACAAAGACACCTATGAAACAGGTGTTTGGAGGCCATAAGTAAATTGCTACAAAAGTAATTTGAAATGTTAAGAAACAATATTTTTATCTCCCTATAGCTGATGATAATATACATTCAAAAAAAGGCAAATTATACTACTTTGATAGTTTTCAACAACATCAGGAAGTACAGTTACTATCCACATTTGAAGATACTGCTGGCTGGAGAGAGAAGGAAAGAAGAAAGAGCAGTGCAAAAAATATTGTGCTCAAGTCCAATTAAGAAATTGTGATTCAGCTTCGAAGTTCTTTGAATGCAAGTTTCGTTAGTCTTTCAGAAGAGCTATCTTGTTGATCTTGGACATTTTCCATTAGTCTTGAATGTAGCAGAAGTGAAAATAAAACAGTTGAAGAGTGAACATTCAGCTTATACCAATTGTTAAGAGTGCTGACACAGAGAAGTTTACCTGTTTTGGTTTGTCACTTGCACACAGCCAAAGTTTAATTAATCTAATTCTTGTCTTACCTAAATGAGCTTGCTACAAGTCACATTTTTTCTAAAGAGTCTCGTAAAGAGATTCTCATTCTTGTTTAACTCCCAATGCACCTAAATCACCTTGCTTTTTTATTTAAAACTAGTGGATGTTTTTCCAAGATATGTATCTATCATGCTTTGAAAAATTTAGCGAAGGCAAAGCTAATTAAAAAAAAAAAAATTCAAACCAAACTAGAGAGATCTGCATTGAAAAGAGTAGAATTGCAGTGTCAATAACTCAGTTTGTTTGTTTGCTTTTTGCCTTGCTTACCCATTCAGTCTTAAAATTTCACATTTGCTACTTCTCAATAATGCTCCAATTCTGATTTTCTTTAATGATGTTATGCTATCTGCATACCTGCTGAAATGTTGCTCTGAGAACAAATACAATCCGGCAGTTTGGGGCCATCAACGAGCCACAACTGTTCAAAGCACACCCTCCCAGTGTAGGATATGTGCTATTTATAACAGCTCTTGAACCACCAAAGATTGAACTTCATATGGATACCATGTGGACTGATAACAGCTCTTCTCTGCTATAACATTCCTTCTCATTTCAGGAGTGTTCATAGAATTTGTTCCCTGATGGGCCTTTGCAAGGTCTGCACAAAAAAGCAGTGAGGGAATTATAAGATTAAATTATGGCTACAATAATCAAAGGCTCTAGCATAGTTGTATTTACAGGGACTTCGCCACCATTATTAAACTAATATTCAGGTTGAGGTGTGCTGTGGTTTAGGACTAGTATTCCCCATTCCATGTCCCTTCTGAGCCTTTCCAAACCATGTACCATTCTTTCAGTCCTCTACTTTTCTGCCTCTCCTTACCTGCTGCAGTGAAGTAGAGACCGAAATTAGAGGTATTGGAGGCAAAGATTACCAGCTGAGATAAGAAGAGTTTATTGGAAATAGCAAGGAGATAAGAAAAAATGAACAGTAGCAGCAACAATATTGAGGGCAGAGGGTACAAGAAAAACAATTCACATGAAAACTCTCCCAGCAATTGACAATACCCTCAGCCATGTTTTCTCTCCCTGGAAGAGAGTCCCTTTCCCCCACCTCAAGCAATGACACCAGATGTCCTAGCCATGCCCTCTCCTGGCTATGGCAAAAATTAATCCTGTCCAGAATGCAATCAGACCATTATTCACCCATTTTTCTATGCCATCTACATCATCCTACACCTTCCAACTACATACATATATATGTGCATGTGTGTATGTATGTATCTATACATGTATCTATATAAAAACACATACACATACATACATATGTATACACAAAAGCACAGGTATCATTTCCATAGTCAATGGCCATCCCACAAAGATGTCTATTGCATTCACTGAGTCCATGAGTGTGGGATATATCCATCCCAAATATCTTCCAGAGCAGGAGGGCTGTTCTGCTGTTGGCTGACTTCAAGCTGCATGAGGAACTCATAACTGGTGTATCTGGAGAAGTCCATACTCATTGTCCATTGTAGTTATGGCATACAGTGACATTCAACAATGACTATAAAAGAATTCAACATTATAGACTGTGCTCTCCCAGCAAAAGTAAAATTCTCTTAAGGGGAATTTTCCAGTCACTCTGCACTACCTACCAAGCACACGCAGGTCCTTGATTGAAAACAATGCCACAGACAGGTTTCCTTTGCTTGAGGCAGAACAAACCCAAACTGTCTTCCCTAACACATTCCTCACATTGCATCACAGGAACTTCATCCCTTTCTAATGTACATGGGGGTTTTGACTGGGTAGGGCCAGCTTGACTGGTAGAGCCTCTAGTGTTACCTAACCAAGTGGCCTTTGCTAAATGTAGATTCCAATGTTTGAAAGTTTCATCACCCTTTGCTTTCAGTGCGGTTTTTAACAGTCCATTGTACCATTCAATTTTCCAAGACATGGGTACATGATAGGTATTATGACATACCCACTCAATCCCAAGCTCTGTGACCCAGGTGTCTATGAGGCTACTTTTGAAATGAGTCCCGTTGTCCAACTCTATTCTTTCTGGGATGCCATGTTACCACAGGACTTGCTTTTTAAGGCCCAAGATGGTGTTCTGGGCAGTGGTGTGAGGCACAGGGTAAATTTCCAGCCACCCAGTGGCTGCTTCTGCCATTGTCAGCATGTAGCACTTGCCTTGGTGGGTTTGCAGGAGTGTGATGTAATCAATCTGCCAGGCCTTCCCATATTTGTATTTCAGTAATTGTCCACCACACCACAGAGGCAGTGTATATATCACAGATATGGATAACTTGGGAGATAGTGTCCTCCCCTTGATCACAAGCCCAACTGTATGTTGCATCTCTTCCCTGATGACTTGAAGATGTTATGGGCCCACTGAGGCAGAAATAATTCACCCTTATGTTGCCTGTCCAGATCCACCGGAGACACCTTAATCCTGGCAGCCCAATTCACCGGTCTGTTGTTCTTCAGTAGCCCAACTCTTGGATACGTATGCATCTACATAAGCTAATTTTACAGCCAACTTCTCTATCCAGGCAGTGATGTCTTGCTGTGGGAGTAGGCTGAACAGTAGAAATTTTCACTGTATTGTAACATGGATTCCCTGTCTTTTTTCCCTTCTCCTTCCCAAAAACCCCTTGGGCGAATCCTTATCCCCCTACTTAGTATGCAGAAATTCTTTCCTGTAGGGCCAGGTGAAGTTCTCTCATTGGCCCTTAGTTAACCTCTTCCCCATTGGCTGTTAAACCTTTAAATACCCTGACCTGTACTCAATAAACTCTCTCTCTGCACCCTCCCCTGTGGTTTCCGGTGTGTCTCTGTCCCACGGGACATG
>VWZF01003468.1:606985-712274 GCA_013396755.1 Sclerurus mexicanus | reverse complement strand
ATGGGATGGGATAGGAAGGGACAGGACAGAATGGGATAGGATGGGAGCTCCCACTGTGCAGCCCAGCACCTTGCAGCCACCACAGCTCAGCACCCAGCACCAAACAGCCCCTTCCAAGCCATCCATCAGGAAAAACAGTGGTTCCACCCAACAGAGAAGGACAGCAGGTTTATTCTAGTGCAGTATCTACAAACTTCCCAAAGCATCCTCATCCTCTCTGGCAAGCAAGTTCCAGGCTCCTTTATGCTGGAAGAGCTGGGCTGGTGACTGGGGGCTGCCCAGGGGCTGGTTGGGCTCTGGGCTGAGCTCCACTGGGAGCTGACACCTCCCTGCACCCCCCAAGGGCTGTGCCAGCCTCACGCTGGCAGGGAACAGCCTGCTCTTGTTTCCTGGCACCCTTTCCAGATTTCATTTCTCTTGCCTAGTTTTCTTGGCAAATTCTTGCAGGGTGAAGCTGTTTAATAATATTTTCGGCGGCATGCAGGCTGCTGGGGAAACACAGCCAAAACACTTTCCCTGCCTCTGCGCATTTGCCACTTTGGGCCAGCCTAAGGGGAAGTTATGACCTGAAATCCTGAGTATTTTTTTAGCAGGGAGATGGCCTGCTGAGCTGCAGGGGATAGAGCTGGGGACTCCAGGTGCCAGGCGGGATGACAACAGGCAGGTGGCAACTGTGTCCCCTCAAAAACAGAGGTGTGAGGTGGTGGGCGCTGCTCCATTCTCCTCCAGGCACAAAGGAGGTGTTTTCAACCAGCTACAACCCACAGGGAGCAAGAAGAGGATTTTTGGGACCAAATACTTTGCTGTTTCAAAGCACAGAGGACATGGAAGCGGTGGGGAAGCCCTTGGCTACAGGCCAACCACAGGTACCTCATTCTTGGCTCGCAGCACTTGTCCCACAGTGTGTTTGGGACAGTCCGTTCTGCCAAGGGGGAAAAACCCTTCCCAACATCCCTCACTGCTCACTCTGCTTTGTTTTTTCCCCAACTCGTGTTTTTGGAGGGGCACTAGAGAGCCCTGATGACGGTGAAATGAGGAGGTGAAGGGGAAATTACCCCCGGCTGGCATCCTGCCACACACTCCCTGGGGAATCCCATCCTGTGGGGTGTGAGCATGTTCCTGGCACCGTGTCCCTAATCCCCAAAAACCTGTCCATCTCCCTGCTGTCACACCAAGACTCAAGAGAAAGACTGTGCAAAGGCCAAGGTGCTTTTGGTGCTCTCAGCATCCCAGACAGGAGAGGGGTGTGTGCTGCCGTGTCCCCCACCCAGCCGGGACCTCTCGGTCCCACATCCCTGCCCGACAGCGGAGATTCACGGGAGGGGGAGCCTCGTTCTTGCTTTACCACTAATTAACAGCTGCAATTAACCAGCCTGGCCAAGCACTCCCACTAATTGTTGCCTTGCAGTGTTTTGCACGGCTGGAACAACAGGAGCAGCCTCCTGGGTGAGCCGAAACCCCCGAGTGGGGTCATGCTGGGATGCTGGGGCAGTGCCGGGATGCTGGGGCCATGCTGGGATTCTGGGACCATGCCAGGATGCTGTGCTGAGGGCAGGGGACCCAGCAGGCCACGAGGAGCTGGGGAGGGGCGATAGGGAGTGCCTGGCAGCCTTAAAGCAAGCGCCCCAGCCGGCTCTTTCCGCGTGGGCAGCTCCACACCCAGGGCAGAGGCATCTTTGGGAAGAGCAGCGATGCCCAGCCAACCCTCTGGGATGGCAAAAGGGGATTTTTCAGGTGTTGCCATCCACGGGACCCTCTGCACAGAGGGTGACCCAGCTCCCTGTGCCACCAGTCGCCGTGTTATTTGGGGGGGGATTCAGCTCAGTCCCAAATCCTCTGCTTTGAACTGAAAGGAGAAGGCTCTGTGCAGCCACGGGTGACTCATTCACGGGGCACGGCCGGGCCGCCTCTCCCTCCGCAAAGTAACTACCGAGACTACTAATAATAGTTAGAAACCAAAAATAGAATTCTTTTTTTTTTTGTTTTTTTTTTTTTCTTCTCTTTTTCAAAAACTCCATCCTCTGAAAATAGCCAGCTGCAATCCGGCGAGTTCAGCCACTCCCCTCAGCTTGTCCAAACCCCACTGCCCCGAAGGGCTGAGACTGTCCCGGTCCCCACTCCTGCCCTGGGGCATCCACGGGTGAGGGGGGTGATGCCAAGCCCGGCTGGTGGCTCATCCCAAAACTCATGGCACGGCGGGGGCCGGGCAGGGGGTTGCAAGCTCTCTCCGCTCCCACTTCTCTACATCTAGCGCAGGGAACCAGCGAGCAGGTCTGGAGATGCAGCAGTGACAGCAAACGGACAGGGGTGAAGGCGACGAGGAGGCGAGGACGGCGGGGGGTCCCCCCGGATCAGACGGTGCCTCCAGCGCTGGGGTGAGGAGGGAGGGATGGGCTGGGGCGGCAGCGGAGGAGGAAAGCGGAGGAAGGGGCCCCGTGGGACCCCGGCCGGGCGAGGGACTGACCCAGCAGCAGTTCTCTAAGTCATTTGATGGGGCGCCTCCAGCATTTCCATCAAGAAGGTGTCGATTGGTGTGTCTCCTATTAGCTTGAAGAAGAAGAGGTGTTCCAGGCATTTCAGGCCGATGGACCGGAGGGCTGGGAGGCGGAGCAGGAGCTTTGCGAACCTGGGGGACAGGAGACACGGCACGGTCAGACACCACACTGGCAGCTCTGACTCTGCCCCGGCCCGCCAGAGCTCAGAAGGGTTGGGAGTCAGACACAACCTCCTGCTGCCAAAGGGCTACACCCAGGGCTGTGCTGAGAAATCATTAATTATGTCCTCAGCCTTGAAGATCAGGCAGCCACGGGGAATACCCACAACAAACGTGCTGATAGCTGAGCTGGGAGAGTAAAACAAGGAATGAAAGGTCTCAGCCCTGGACTGGGGTGCACACTGGCTTTGTGCGTGTCCGTCACCACTCAGTGAGCACCCTGGGATGCTCATGAGGTCCCCACACCACAGCCAGAGGGAGAAGGCACTGTGGGGCCAGTATTGGCACAGGCAGAGGTGCAAACAGCTTCAGCATCTGGATCTTTGGTCAGGGAAAAGGGCAAGCAGCTGGGAAGAGGATGGAGGAAATGCTCAGTGAGGTTAGCTGGCATTTGGCTCAGCGATGCCCCTTTCCAGCAGGCACTGGGCTCCTCCCAGCCAGCTCCACCAGCCCTGGCACTGGGGCTGCTGGCCATCACCAGCTGCTGCTGAGCCCTGGGGCTGCCGGCACTGCAGAAATCCAGCTGATTTGGACCACCCTGGGGTGCCCCCACCCTGCCTGCCCATGCCCTGGGGTAGAGGCAGCAACCCCAATCACCTCCCAGTACCACCTCCTGGTACACAGCCCTTGAGTGAGCGATCCCCACACACGAAAAGCCCCTTTAATGGCCAGGAGCATAGTTATTTGATTTTCCTGCTGCAAAACCAGGGCTTGAACACAAGCAAAGGCCCAGGGAGAAGGGGACCCTCCAGAAAACACACACACAGAGGCATGCACAAACACACAGATATTACACATGCATGCACAATTCTCTCTCCCTACTTTTTTCTCTTTTTTTCTGCTGAGCTGGCGAGAACGGTGGGAGCGGAGCCAGGAAAAACAAATCAGTCCTACCATCCCATTCAGGAAGTTTCACTTTAAACCAAACCAGATGATGGCTCCAGCCCTCGGATATGTTTAACTGTGAGATAACCAACCTGGAGCACAGCGTGCCAGGGCTGGGGCTGGGAGGGGAGAAAACAGCCCCGAGTCCTGATTCCCTGCGGCTGCTGGGTGTCACGTAGGCACAGAGCCCTCCCTGTGGAGCAGCAGGGGCTGCACCAGGGGGAGCGCGGCTGGGTTTTTCCTCTCTCTGCCTCGCTGCTGCACAGAAGTTCCCTTTTCACGTTTACACGGTGCTCCCCAAGCTCTTGTTGGCCAGGGACTCAGCTGAAGCCCCACACTGAAGGGCAACTGAAGTGGTGGGAAGCCCAGTGATCCCACAGCGTGGAGCAGGGAAAGGCACCCATCAGGGCTGGAGCAGGAGTTTGCTCAACCACAGGAAGAACTTGTTTCCAGCCCCAGATGGTGATCACATTGTGCCATGAGACCAGGAGGATGGAGAGAGTTCCTGAGAACATTGTTGAGCTCTTGTGCAACTCTGGACTCCCAGCCCACGAGTTAACCCTCCCGAGCCACCTGGGATTATTTCACCACTGCCCTGCACCATAGGAGAGATGGGGTAAGGTCAGCAGTGCCCAGTCACGGCTCTCAGGACTTCCCTCAGCAAGCAAAACCTTTAGGGTCACCAAGGAAAAGTGTGGGGATCACACAAGGAGGTCCCCCAGCCCAAGGCCAATCAAAGCCAGTGACAGATTAAACTCCAGAGCCCTGGTGCAGCTTCCAGACCTAAAACACTCCCTTACACCTCACTGAGCACTGAGGCAGAGCCCTGGGGAACTGGTTTGGACTGGTGGCTCGGTGACTGTTCTCAGTCATGCATGATGGCTTGGCAGTGGTTTGGGTGATAAGGAGCAGGGCTGTCCTCGTGACAGCCCCTGCCCACTCCCTGCCCACCCCCAGCCAGCCCCTGCCCAGCCAGCAGCATGTGCAAGGGCAGTACAACCTGGCTGTGGACAGCAGGGAATAATCCATGAGAACTGCTGGCCGCGATTCCCAAGGCAGCTCTCCCTGTGCCAGGTATGGCTGGCTGCTCGCTGAGAGCCCCGGGGGGAGCACAGCTCTTCTGCAACACCACAACAGCCAAAGTCCAGGATCTGGCTCTGGATTTGCTTCAGAAATGCAATTTAATAATGCTTTTTGGAAGAGGAGTCGGTTTGAGAGTTGGCCTGGGGTCCACACCAACCACCTGGGGGAGGAGAGAGAACCACCCCTGCTCCAAGCACTGTGCTCATCCCTCACTTGCCCTCCTCACCACGTCAAACACACCCAATGGCACCTTCACCCTCACTCTCCCTGCCACAAGCCAACCATGAACACCCCAGAAGCCCCTTAACAACCCATCTTTCTTCATCTGCCAGCACACTGGTACCCAAAGGAGGGGAAAAAAAGTCCAACGTTACTTCTGAAGGCATGATCTGCCCACTGCATTCACTGCTGGGAAAGCTTCATTCTTTTTATTTAACCATCCAGACACACGAGACCAGGAATGCAGGTGAGATGCAAATCCCAGCTGCTTGGGCTGTTTTTCCCAATATTCACGCACCAGTAGCAGTTTCCAGTGCTTTGCTTGGTTTCTCAAAAAGCTGTCAGTAACTCAGCTGGCAGTTGCCAGCTTCAGGCTGTAACTGGGAAAATGCGCCCACTCAGCTCCTGAGCGGTCCAGGAAAGCATTCCTAATTCCCCCTCCCATTCCCAGCTGGATTGGGGGAGGTGGGGAGGGGAGAAAAGAGCATCAATTGAGGCTTTCACTTCCCAGCAATGATGCTCATCTGCCACTGAAAATTAACTCCATGTGAGTCTTATTTTCGCTGTGGTTTGCTCTCCGTGGTTTCCAAAAGGGAAACGATACCCCTTCCCACATGTGCTCATCCCACTGCTGTGGCCAGAGGAGCTGCGACTCCTCAGGTCTGCCCACCTTGTCCTGGCTGTGATGGATTTACTGGCATGGGAATAAAGACCTCTCTGTACTGCACAGGGGGATTTTCTGAGGATGTTCACAGCTAGAAATGAGGGGTTTATCTGCAGAGAATGTTCACTCCCGGCAGACCTGGGAACAGAATGCCCCAAAGGGAAGGGACCCAGCACCTGTACACTGATGTGGTGACCCCAAGCCCATCCCTCAGACCTGCCCTAGGGATGCAGCACCCTTTGCAGGGGTTTTTCCTGGGATGTGAGGCTGCAGGAGGATGGGGCACAGCTAACTCACCTCCCGGGCTGGTCGGGATATTTGTGTTTGCAATAAGCCTCTAGTGACGCGTACACCTTCTCCCGCAACGCCTCCACTTCAGCCGGGTTCGAGAGACCTTTCGAGTCTGAAAGACAACAAAAGGACCATCAGCCAAAAAATCTCCAGGCTTTCCAGGCAGGCAAGGACCTCCCCTGCACTCTCCAGTTCCCTCCATCCCACCCAGCACCACCAGGCCAGGGCAGAGTGTGGATGCAGAGTTCAAATCCTGGGTATTTGGGGTAGGACCAAACAACTCCTGGGGAGCACTGAAACCCTCAAAGGTTTGCCCTGTGACTACAGATCTGGTTTATTCTACCTTATATCCTCAACCCAACCGTTTTGGCTCATTCCAGTGGTCCCTCATTTAAAGGGTTTAAGTCCCCCTCAAGTCCTGGGCTTGTGGGATTTCTCCCTCCAGCAGGAAGCCTTGTGGTGGGGCTGAAGGAGAAGCCCCAGCTCTGCCAGGTCCCCCGTGACACGGCGAGGATCTGTTTTTAGTAGGGTGAAAGGGACAGTCAAGAAATTGATATCCCCAAGCACATGTGCCACGGGAACCTCTCCAGATTCCCCTTCTTTTACCATATATGGCTAATCCCAAATTACAGACAATAAATTACTGGTGATTACAAGGAGGGGGGGAATTTAAAAAAAAAAAAAAAGTAAAAAAGAAAAACAAACCCAAGAAACAGCAATAAACCCTGCTGAAATGGCCTGGCTTGGATTTGGTGGGAAAATCCAGGGAAGGAGCCGTGCTTGGGCACAAACTGTGCTCCTGTGAAGGCAATAAGGGAGGGGAAGGGTGGCTGTGGATGTGGAGGTCTGTCCTTGGCTTCCATCTGATTTTGCTCTGGACTGACCTGCTCTAAAATACAGAGACCCCCCTCAGCAGAGCTGTGCAGGTACGTGCAGGCTGCCAGCTGGCTCCGGCTGCACAGGGATTTGCTCCCCAAAATGCTGGAGACAAGCCCTGGCACTGAACCTTCTTCTTCCTTTGGGCAGCTGGGGCCAGGGGGGAAAAGTGAGCAGTGTGAACCCTCCTGGAGTCTGTGGAACTAAGAAACCTACGGACAAAAATTCAAGATCTTGTGTATTTTATGAGCACATTTCATGTCTTTCACCCTCTCCAGGTCTGCAAAAGGCTTTTCCAGAAACGCAGGTAATAAAAGCCCTTGGGTGATGAGATCAGGAAACAGAGACAATAATGTCCATGCTCTAGCACTGCTCTAATCCATATTTTTCTTTTAAAGGATGTCTAGATTGAATTTTGCTTCGATTCAGGGACAAATTCCTCAAGCACTGGAAATTTCTTCTCACAGAGTCACTGTAAAAGGGGGGTAACTGATAGAACAAGGGGGAATGGCTGTGAACTGAAAGACAGGAGGCTTAGCTTGGATACTAGGAAGAAATGCTTCCCTGTGAGGGTGGGCAGGCCCTGGCACAGGTTGCCCAGAGAAGCTGTGGCTGCCCCATCCCTTGAAGTGTCCAAGGGCAGGTTGGGCAGGACTTGGAGCAACCTGGGTTAGTGGAAGGTGTCCCTGCCCATGATAGAGGGGTGGAACGAGATGATCTTTAATGTCCCTTCCAACCCAAACCATTCTGTGATTCTGTGAAAGGGAGGAATGGAGAGCAGCACTGGGCACGGATCCAGATCCATCCCTGACCTGCACAGGGCATGCCTCTAAGGTGGCCGATGCACATGCAGCACTTAATTCAACTTTCATCCATCCCTCTCCTCCTGCTTGCCCTGTCCTCAGGAGCTGGGTGCCCTGAGCTATTTGCAATGGAGATTTATAGGGAAGAAAAGGAGCCAAAAGGGCAGAGCATTAGCCAAGAGGGAAGAGGAGAGAAGATACAGCCATGTACCAGGGTTGAAGAGGACAATGGCTCGCAGGCAGCCCAGCTCTGTCTTGTCCATCAGCATGTCTCGCATTTTTGACACGAGTTCTGTCAATACTCTGCAAAGGACACAGAAATCACAGGCGTCAGCGTTCAAAAGAAATGAAAACACCCAGGTGTCAGACCCGGAGCGAGATACTCCGGTCACAGTTAACGAAGTCAGGGCCTGGTGCTCGCTTGTACCAGCTGAGGATGTGGCCTCATCTTCCTCCTCTATCAAAAATAGCTCATTAGGAACACCAATAGTTCCTGTGAGATACAACAGGGGCCATAAAAGCGGGCTTCATCCACTCGCTGAGTGGCTTTGGCACCTGAGAAAGCTGCCTAAAAATAAAAAATAATAATAAAAATCCTCCCCAACAGGTATCTAAAAGTAATTTCCTCTGCCGGTAATTTTTATTGCTCCCTTTGCTCCCGCTGCAGGTGCCGGTCTTGAAATGTTTTCCACTGATTGCCCAGTTTTTCATGTTAGATCCTGCAGCAAAGTCATGATCTTGCACTTATGACCTCACAGGAACAAATGATGTCACCAAGGTCTGAAGAACAATTTCCTCACAAAGCACAGCACCAAAGGTGATTTGGTTTCATCTAAGTTGCTTCAAGATGAGTCTCGGGCAGAGAAATCAGCCTTTCAGCGGCGTCTGGAGCCACACTGTGGGTCAAACGCCCTGCAAGTCTGGCTTTAAAACACTTTCCCAAAGCACGAGATTAAAGAGCCCTCAGGATACACATGTGGAACCTGCTGAGTATTTTTGGTGCCTTTTCATTGTGAAAATAAAATCACGTCTTGGTCCAATTAAAGATGAAAAGAACTGAAGGAGTGGCCTCCTCGTAACATTAGAAGGCATCTGGACCCCATGAAAGAGGCTTTGATTTGCACTGGGCAGCCTTCTCCCTGCTTTGGGCTGTTGGGTTTTGCAGGTTTAGGAGGAGGATTTAATGCTGTTGCCTGCAGCAAGGACCACAACACTTCCATGCACGCCATGGCATGTACACCCTCATCCCGGGCTCCTCCGACCCCTCAAGGAGGATGCAATGTGGGGAATGGAGGCAGTTTGGTGCAGAGACAGAGATGGGGATGTCCAGGCAAGGTGGCTTGAGATACAATCCATCCCTCACTCCATCCATCCATCCATCCATGCATGCATCCCTCCCTCTGCCCACCTGTCGAAGATGGCCCCGACGCCAGCACTGTGCGCGCTGTTCCGGTGCACGTGGAGCCCGGTGGCTAAAAGGATCCCATCTTTCACAGCTATGGAGCGGTGGGAGAAGGAGGCAATTAGGAGTTCATTCCACCCTGGGGAGGAGAAAACAACCAAGGCTGCAGGTTAGAGCCACCTCAGCAGGTTTGGGAAGCAACATCACCTCCTCAGCGCTAAAAAGAGGAGGAAACCGCCTTCGCTAGGAGAACGTGGCTGGATACGGGAAGGGAGAGGGGAGCCAGCCTTTTCTTGGATGTCAGGGAAGGAAAAAACCATTAAGAAACAAATGTACTAAAAATATAACGTTAATAAGGGAAGCAGTTTCCTCTGTAAACTGAGCAGACACCGCAGCAAAGGGCTCTGCCTGCTCCTCTCGCTGTGAACCTCTGCGTGGGTGTGGAGCCCTGCGCGCCACTCTACCCTCGCCCGCTGCCTCCGAGCACTTCCAGACCTATCAACGCTTTCTGTCAGCTAATTGGGCTCATTTTCAGGCCATGCCAAGGCACAGAAGTTCATTCACCACCACTCTGCTCTGTAAAAGGGACCAGAAAAACTCTGTCTTGTGGGTTTGTTGCTTCCGCCATAAATACCGGGAGGGATTGCGCCTGCTCTCTGCAGAGGGGTGTCCCACATCCATGACTGCTCCACTAACTGTTTCCATAGTTGCCTGGAAATCTGCTTTTAGTCTTAATACCTACTGGAAATGCTACTTCAGGATATAGGAAACATGTCCTGTGAGCCCAAATGTAGTCACAGGGAAGGGAAGGGATATGGGATCTCCCCACCTTCCAGCTCCCCTTCCCAGTCCAACACCTCTTCAAATCCTTACATCCATCACCGGCTCAGTTCAAGAATGCCTAAAACAAAGCCACAAGATGAAAATGCTGCAAAGTTTGAATGTGGAAATTCTGGTGACTTTCAACCAAGAGCAGCATCTTTGGTAAGACAAACAGTCCTTCTGCAACACCCATCACATGGCTGGTTCATGTTCTGAACATGTCCTGGAGTTCAGAGCACAGGCCTGTCTGGCAGGGTCCAGAAACATAAGGATATTTGGCTTTAGTGTTTTTTCCCAGTCTGGAAAAGCAACACAACAATCCTTCACCTCTCCTGCCACCGGAACACGTCGTGTCTCAGTGACTGGAATAAACACAAGGTCCATGTGTGCTGTATTTACCCGCTGCTGCAGCGATGGATTGTGCCATTAGAAATGTTGACTAGGAATAAAGTTCACTCTTTCCTAAGTGGCCACAGGATGTTTCCACCCCAATCACGGGAACATTTATTTGGCTATTTACTGGGTGAGGCCTGGCACTTTCACAGGGATTGCAACACTGAGAAACCCAAAGAGAACGGAGGAGAAGACGTGAGACTGCTCCAGGAGCCTGCAGAAACCGTGTTCCCTGGATGGAGAGGAACTCCCAGAGCCAGCCCCACGGGAAGGTGCCAGGGGTGCCTCCCACCAGCCATCACACACAGACCCACAGCAGCTCCACATGCAGCTCCAACCAACAAAACCCAGCGCTGGCTCACAACGTCCAGTCCAAGCTGGGCTTATTCCAGTGAAGGAGAGCTGGATTAATTAACACCCTTCAGCTGAATTGTTCCCATGTAGAGCTGGGATGTTACTGCTGAAATGGGGAGGATGTTTCTACATGAGCTTACAAAATAAAGACAAGCAGGAAAAATTAGGTGTAACCACAGGCAGAATATTTGAGTTAGAGGCCAAACAAGTCTACTCCAAGATTTTTGCATTTCAGCCCAAGCTCTGGAGAAGCAGAGCAGATTCCTTCAATTTGTGTGACTCCTTTCTCGCCAAACAAGGTGGCTGCAGCCTCCAGGGATGCTTTGGCTCCTCTGGGACAGGGAAGGCACTTTGGCAGCACAGTGACCATCATGTCAATCCATCTCACTGCCAAGTTTCCCCACCAGCCTATAAAACCAACTGCAGCTGCAGAGATGTAATGCTCAGCATCCTTTGCCAGGCTGAGAAAACATCAGCCTATTCCTGTCTCGGCCCTAGCAAGCTTGGAAACAAGAAAACCCAGGGAAAACAGGCTTAAAAAGTCAGGTTTCCTTCCCCTCCAAAAAGCAGAGAGGGAATATTTTTAAATGATTCAGGATCTGAGGAAAGCTACTGCCAGCCCATCCAGCACTGCTCCTCCAAAGATGCGTGCTCCACTTATTTTGCCTCCCAGGATGCATGACTGAGCCTGACTGACGCTCTTAGCTGAATTTTAATACTTTAATATTTCATGGGCAGCTGTTCTCAGCAGGCCGCTCTCCCCACTCAATAATACATAGAGCCACTGGTTAGAAGACTTGGGGGAGGTTATCTGAGGGCCTGGAAGAGACTCTTGGAGCAGGGAGCTCATCAGAGCTGCTCCAGGTGCTCAGCAACCTCATACCCATGGGGTTAGAGCCACCACGAAATTTGGGATGTGATGGGGTCTGCAGCCCCTCTCGTCCCACCCAGGGAGTGGCTCCTCAAGCACCAGCACAAGGGAGAGAACAGCAGGTCAGGAACATTCAGCTTTCATTAGCTGCCTTCTGAAGAGAAAGGAAAGCCTGGAATTGTTGTTGTGGGTTCTGGTCCCACCTCACAAAAGGAATTTGGTCTGAATCCAGCTCTTCCTTGCCATATTCGCAGGAAGCCCTCAAAGATTCTTACAGAGATGCTTTCCTGCTCATCCACTCTCACAAGAGGCTCTAGAGACCCTCTTCAAAAACACACTTTTGTATGTTCCATAGAGCAATACTCACACCCACGGAAAATCCAGAGGAGCACTTTCACCAAGGGGCTGCAGGAGCAATCCTGGGAGGGTGCAGGACCTGGCCAAGTCTGTAGCAAGAATAAACTCCCCAAAATCTCCATTCCCAGACCACTGCTGCAGCCACTTCATGGACTGTGACTACAAAAATCTCTTTTCAGTAAAACAAGTGGAAAACACACACTAGTAAACAGTGTGACTTAAACAACCAGACACTCTTGAGGTCAGGGATGTCAGAGAGGTTGTGAGAGGGACGGGTTATCTGTGTGTAGGGCCAAGGTACTGGTTGATATTCAACAAAAAAATGCAGAAAGTTTAAAGATTCATGTACTTGGGCTACAGTCAGCCTTAATAAACAGAATGGTAGCTAGACTTTGTATGGTGGGAAGGGGAAAACACTGAGCCCATCGTCTTCCTACCCTGGAGTCCCTACACCTTCTCCTGAAGGAACCTGGACAGACCTTGGACCAGAAGAGTTCAGGTGGTTCCCACACTTTGTGTTGATGTGAATACCTGGCACTTGGTTCTTACAGCACTTTCTTGCCCAATTTCATGGGCTTTTCTTCTGGGGGACGCACTTGCTATGTAAAAAGTCAGAATGCTGCCATCAAGGTGGATCAGCAGCATCTTGTCTACAGAGACCCTTAACCTGAGGCCAGAACGTTGCAGAGAGAGGAGCCAGACTCTGGCAGGGTTCTCTCCTCTTGAATTCCCTATAAAAGTGAATTTTGGGGAAACAAGAGGAACTTTTAGAACTATCAAGGACTTCAAAGTTCCCAGCTTACAAAGAGCTTCATGCCTAAAACACATTCTCACTGAGCTCTGCTCTTGATTTCTTGCCCTCCACAGTCTTTGTACAGCAGCAGGGGCTTGAATTCACTCGACAGGGGAAGACCCTTTTTACAGCAAATGGCTTTCCACCTCCCAAATCCTGCTCCTGCGGCCCCGCTGCTGCACAAGGAAATTTAAAATAAGCCCAGAGAATTTTATTTTCATCTTGGTGGGTGGGAGAAGGAGGGCGATATATTTTTCTCCCCTTTCTGGTTTTAATTATGATCAAACATTTTAGTTTGATGAAATTTCATGGAGGCCCAAGCCCGCTTGGTCTTTCAAGTCTCTGTTTGGGAGGAAGGCAGAGTGTAACTCCCTTGGTTTAAACCACCCAGCACCCATCTCTGAGCCCCCCACTCATGAGAGATGAAGCCAGGCCATTTTTCAGCTGATTGGCAGCTGGTGAAACATTTTGGATCCCATTCAGCAACATGTCCCTTGAGGCTTTTGAAATCCTATTTAGGAATTGAATGATCAGAGGCTGTTACTCGGAAGCAGTTAAATGCTTTCAAGCTGCCAGGACCTGTCACAGTGAGATGCAGCACTCCCAGGCTCCCCGGAGCCCATGTGGGGACAGATCCCGCTCACCTGCTCTGAGCAAGATGACCTGGTCGTCCAGGGGCAGCTCGGAGAAGTGGGGGATCCTCTTGGCCCACTCCACCAGGGTGAAGAGCTGTTTGTCTGCTGCCTGGCATATGTTTGTCACTGGGTCATTGGGCTGCCAAGGAAAAGAGATGGAAAGGCTTAGAGAAGGCAGAGCAAGGAGAGGAGAGGCTGGAAGGGCAGCTGAAGGGGCTTTCTGACTCCCTGTCACCCCCCAGGTGGATGTAACCCATCACAGGGAAAGGAGGTGATTTGGCTTCTACACCACATGGGTTTTAATAGTTTTTAGCAAGCTCCAGAAAGGGAACTGGAAGAGCTGAGACTCAATATCCATCACAGTGACTGATGGACCAAAGGACCTCCAGCCTAGGGAAGAGCAGGCTCCCCATGCCAGTATCTCCCAGCTCGATAAACCAGCACCAGAGGGGGCATTACAGACAAAAAGAGAAAACCCCATTCCTTTGAAATATTATCCAGTAACAAAAACCATCTGCTCTCAAGGAGGACAGTCAGCCTAAACACACCAAATCCCTGTTTAAAGGAACTGCTAACAGCTCAAGTGGGCTTGTGATTAGGAACTGGAAGAGCCTGTCTAACCCTGACAGAGGCAGAGCTTGCTGGTACAAGTGTGTACGTAGGATTTACCTCTCTGGACAGGGATGTATGAGCCCTTCCACATCTCCCACTGTAATCCCTGCTGATATCTACCAGCTTGGATTGTACAATTATTTTTCTTACATGTCCTTAAAAGAGCAGTTTCCAAACTGGAAGGAGCAGTGTTTACTTCACCCCTGGACTGCAGGGGGAAGGGGTGTGAATCCAGAGGCACAGCAGACACGAACATTGGTGGAGTATCTCCATCCTGCAAGACCATTCCTCACCGCAAGCTCTTTGTGCTCCAGCAAACTCCTCTCCCAGGCTGGGTAGACAAGGACCATGCTGCTAAGTCACCCTCCTGCCCTGCAAAGCTGTGCCCCAGATCCTGGCCCAGTCCCCTCTGCTGTCCCCTGGCAGCAAACCCAAACTCTGTGCCTCAGTGGCCAACATCTCCCATTTTCCAAGCTTAAAATAACCAGGATCTGGCAAGCCCAGCGCACCCGCCTTCGAAGTATTTTCACCTGTTGCGTGTAGAGATGGATGGGCACGGGCTGGCCCTGCTATGGGGATGGTGTCCCCTGCTCTGCCCCTCTCCAGCAGCTCCCTGAGGGGTGCAAGGGCAGGGGAGTTTCACTCCCAGGGAGCTGAGGCTCTTCCCTGGGGAAGGAGATGTGATCAGGGATCAGGATTTTACCCAGCAAAGGGAGAAAAGATGGGATTTCCTCTGGACAACAGGAAAACAGTAAACTGGGTGTAAGGAGGAGCTCAGCAGCGTTGTTTCACTAGAAACACAGGGAATGCTGGCATTTAGAGGTATTTTCAGGAAGGGGAGGAAGAATACCTGTAGTGCAGCCTATGGGAGTGTCTCCAGCTTCAAGCTATCTCAGTTTGGTCAGCTGGAGCAGCCAGGTGGAGAAACCCAGCATCCCAGCTCCTGTGGGATGGCATGGGAATGATGCCTCACGCTCCAGCAGAACCCGTGCAGCAAGGGCCTGCACAGCCCCAAAAAAGGGGTAAATTAGGCAAGTAAGATGTTTTTGCCAAAGTTTTTACCAGGATTGGTGTCTGGGCAGGCTGTCAGTGTCTCTAGGACTCACAAGCTGGGCTCCAGGTGCCCCAGCCCAGGCTGTCACTGCTGCTCCGGGGGCAGCACAGGCTGTACCCAACCTCTGGTGCTCCCTACAAAACCTCAGCCAGGGGCCCAGCCTTTAATTACACCTCAGATGGCAATTCCTGGAACCACCACGGTGCTTCCTGGCAGAACTTAATCACCGTGGAGCGAGAGGCAGCTAAAAGTATCCTCCTTGCAGATCTGGCTCCAGGAGAGGCACAGAGGTACTAGAAACCCTCCCTGTGTATGGAAAGCAAATCCCCTCCTGCAGTAAATAGCAAGGGCATGGTGCCGGAGTGTGACAGAACGAAAGGGCACTCGATCCTCTTGGAAAACTGCAGCTTGGAGGCATCTTCCAGAAAACGGTGACTTGAAACCCAGACATGCAAAGGCCAATTAAGAGCTAATGGGGATAACACCTCTCAGTTACAGGCTTTGCCTTTCAGTGGCCAGGAGCCCATCCGAGGTGGTGCTTACACCACAGGAGCCCAGATTCACGGCTGCCAGGGCCATGGAGAAACCCACCCTCACTGACCAGGGACAGGTATCTGCTCCAAGAGCAGCCAAGGGACCACAGCACCAGGTGACAGTCACAGACATAAGCACATGTAGTGACAGGACAAGGGGGAATGAATTCAAACCAAAAGAGAGTAGGTTTAGATGAGATATTAAGAAAAAAATCTTCCCTGGTACAGGTTGCCCAGAGAAGGATGACCCACCCCTGGAAGTGTTCAAGGCCAGGCTGGATGGGGCTTGGAGCAACCTGGTCTATGGGAAGGTGTCCTTGCCCATGGCAGGAGGTTGGAACTGGATGATCTCAAAGGTCCTTTCCAACCCAAACCATTCCATGTGGAAGAGAAAGGTGTTGACTCCTACAGCACCCTGCCACCTCCACCCTAGCCTGGCACAGCCAGGTGGAAATGTCCTTGCAGGTCACCAGCAGCTTTCAATGCAGACAGACTAAGGTGCAGAGGCAAAAGGGAAAGGACCCAACACACCAGACTAACAGGAAACGGCTTGTGTTTTACCCCATGTCTATTAGGGACTCAATTTGTCTGCCTTTCCATCACCTGGGCTCTCAGGGGAGGGCTGGGAGGAGGGCATCTCCTCCGTCAGTGGTGGCCCAGTCACTGGGAGCTGCTGATCTCATACATCTGCTAAACCTGCTACAAATGTCACCTCACTGGCAGAAGCCGCCTGACAATAATAGGGCATTTCAACAAGCCTCCTGCTTCTATTTAGATGCAACACACATTCTCGTTCACAGTAATGCGTGTTGAATTATGCAGGAACCAGCTTTCAATTTGCTACAAGAGGCTGAGGAGACGCAGTGCCAGACGAAGCCATTTATTTCAGCTTGCTCTCTGGGGTTTGTTTTCAAGTCAGCTCAACGCTGGCTCCAACTCCCCTGAAGTATTTTTAATCCTGAGAGCCATCAGAGGCTTTTTGAGCCCCTCACTAACCAAGGCTCAGCTGCCTCCTCCAAAAAACAAAAGTGCCTTGAAGCTTCGTGGTGATGGGACCCTCCTCTCAAATGCAGGTGAGCACCACAAGCCCTGTACCCGATTCTGGAGAGGTACAATTCACTGAGAAATTGGCTCTTTCTGTATCAGAAAGCCCTGAATGTCCAAATCAGTCCTACCCATACCATATTCACTGAAAAGGCTCACCTAAGGAATCCTGCCATAGGGTGTCCTTGCAGGTAAAGGCCAAAAAGAGCATCCCATAGAGCCAGTTAAGATTCCTACAAGGAGCAACCTGACTCTCAGATCTCTTGTCCAGCCCCACCAAGCAGAATCATGGAATGGTTTACGTTGGAAGTGACCTCAGAGATCATCTCATTCCAACTCCCATGCCATGGGCAGGAATGAAGGTATTTCTGACCCAACCCCCCAAGCCTCATATCAAGAAAGAGATGAATTACTATTGTAGCAGAAAATAAATA
Source organism: Sclerurus mexicanus (assembly GCA_013396755.1). Taxonomy (NCBI): domain Eukaryota; kingdom Metazoa; phylum Chordata; class Aves; order Passeriformes; family Furnariidae; genus Sclerurus; species Sclerurus mexicanus. Next base: position 695,436 of record VWZF01003468.1, on the reverse strand, counting down.
CTGCAGAGTCCTTCCACTTGCTAGAAATAGCTGCATTTCATCATCTCAGCCTCACAGACACCCAGCACAGAGCATTAGGAATTGCACAAGGATATTTCACCATATGATCCTGTTCTCTGGGGTCAGGAATGGGAACTGTATCCTAAATGTTGCCTAGGCTGGGCACCAAGTATTTCTCTTCAACAGTGCTCCTGATGAGGGCTTTGCAGAGGGTCTGTCCTATGAATGGAATGTCAGAGGATGGTTTGGCTCTCACACTGCTTTGCAGGGAAACTTAGCCCTGTGCATAGGGAATCTCTTAGGAAAGGACCCAAGACAGTTTCCCTCATCACAGCTCTTCACTCTCCACAGGATCACAGACTACTTTGGGTTGGAAGGGACTTCAAAGACCACCTTGTTCCAAGGTCCTGCCATGGACAGGGATGCCTTCCACTAGACCAGGTTGCTCCAAGCCCTGTCCTATTTCCCTGTCATCTCCTTCTTGTTTACACAAGACACTGTTAGAACCCAGATGCTCCAAGCAGACCCAGTTATAATGCAAGTTTCTAAATGGGAAAGGAACTTAAAAGCCAACTTCTAGGCAAATTTCTGCCTTCTCAGGCAGATTTTCTCAGAGCCAAGCAGCTGTGCAATTCTGCATCTGAAAAGTCACACCCTCAGTTTACAGCTCTTATCTCTCTGCACTTCAGCCACACAGGTCTGTTTATTGGCTCAATTTGACTCTGAGCTCTTCAGAGCATGGAGTGTCTTTCTGCCTGTTAGCACTGAGGGCTGTTAATTAAACCAAATCTTCTCCCTTCTTATTATGCCTTACAGTATCTGTTCCTTCCCTGTGCTGTGGGATAGAATAGTACCAATGCTGGTGGCTGCTGGGTTTGCTTTCCTCATGCTTCCATCTAAGCTGACACAGTCTACAGCAGGGACAAGAAGCTGTACTTCTGAGCTCTTTCTTCCCACACAGGATAACCTCCCTCTGGCCCAGGCTCACTGCTGTACTCCTGCTCAGTCTCTCCTGATGCCCCACAGCCACCCCTTCTGTCCCAGTTGCCCGGGATGGGGTTGGGGCAGAGGGAAGAGGTGCCTCACCGAGCTCGACGTCAAGCCCATGTTTGCTTCGATGTATGTCTCTGTCTTTGGCTCCACAGCGAGTTCAGCTTCCAGGATCTTTTCCACGGGCATGTCCTCGTTGGCGCTACTTGTTGACTCCACCTCGTTCTCATTGCGGTCCTTCCCCCGCTGCCTCTCCTCCTGGACAGCTGGAATTGGACAAAGAAGGGACAGTGTCAGGGTATTACAGCCTGAGCTGGGATCTCCAGGCTCCACGGAGCAACAGGTGTTACTTGGCCATGAAATCCCAAAGCATCCTCAGACCTGCAGGATGGCACAGACATCTGAGGTCTTGTTATCCCACCAGTGTGGCCAGTGGATCTCAGGATTGGATAGTCCAAGGGGGTGTGAGGTTTGGGGAAGCCACTGAGCCTGGGAGAGCTGCTCTGTGTGTGCTCCCCTGGGAGCGTGGCAAGGGAGGATCCTGCTTGGACCTGGTCTCTCCAGGGGGAGAGGCCCTGGAACAAAAAGGTTAAAGACAAAAAAAGCAAAGGAAGCAACATGGTAAGTCACCACAGGAGTGGGAAAGGGATGGCTGAAGTGATAGCATAAGGGAATCCTAAAAAAGGAGAATTCAGTCAGTTTAAAGTGTAAATCCAGAGTTCAACCACCTTCTGAGGCTGTCAGTGTTGAATTCCCCTGGAGGTCATGTCATGCACCTATCTAGCTCCCCGTGATGCCAAGGGCTGAGCAGGGCTCCATGGCAGGATGGTGCTCCCGTGGGACAGGAGCTCTATGCAAACCACCAACCGGCCTTTGGCTCGGGGCAAGCTCTTAACAGACAGGAGAGACCTGTCCCAAATCCTGTGTGGTAGGAGTAATCTCGCCAGAAGCTTGTCACATGCTGATGAGTTATGTCTGAGCAGTACAGAGATGAAAAACACTTATTAGATGCTAATAACATTATTCTTAATGACCTTCCTTTGAAACCAGCGCACACTTTCCCTACACCTGGGAAGCAGCTTTATGCAGTTACAGTGGAAACTATTTCCTTCTCCATCATCATGTCATAAACCATAAATCCCAAACTTTTCCACACATCATCGTTTCTCACAGTTTGTTTCAGCTCAGTCTACCAGAGAACAGCTCAAGCAACAGGAGATCCATCACTGGCCGTGAGAGACAACTCCCTGAACTCGCCCAGCATTTTGCTGAGGACTGAATGAGACAGGAAAGTAAAAGCCCTTCTATTTATTGACAATTATCCCAACACTTTCCCTCTCTGCTGAATTTGAAGCTGGTTATGTGATGTTCAGGGAAAGCAGCAGGGGGCACAGTATTATTTGGGGGAAATCAGAGCTGTCTGTAACACAAGGAAGCTTTTCAGGCAATCAGTGGGACCAGCTCTATGCCAAGTGCAAAAATAAAACCTACAATATAAATCTCATTTCTTAAAAACTAGGAAATTAAGACACATGCTAAACGAGTCCTATATGGACGTTGATCCCATTAACCCAGCTCCTGGGACTGATTCCCACTGCTTTCCCTCCCCTCCCTTCCCCTCCCCTCCTGCAGCGCTGCTGTTTGCTGCACGTCAACAGTGCTCACACTCCTTCCATGTGAAAGCTGTTATGCAAAAAAGCAAGAGGTTATTTTGTGCAAACTGCTCCGGAGTTTATGGGCTGCAGAGGCTCCCAAGGCCCATGTAACGTGCTCTGCTTGGGCTGCCAGAGCCAGGTAAGCTGCTGCTGTCAAGGGCTCAGATTTGTGTCGTGGCTTTTGTCCATCTGGCTCTTGTCTGGCACAGATTCTTCTTTTTCAGGCCAACACAAAATCCTGTTCAAATTTCACCCCCCACCCCTACTCCTGCTTCTTCAATCATCGAAAAGATAGAAATTTTTTGCTTAATGTCAACCCTTTTTCAACAGCACAGATGCACCAAAACTCCTCTGGGCACATTAGAAGAGATAAAACACCTACTAAATAACAAATGGGATCTTATAAAATTACTTAAATGCCAAAGTCCTGATGCACAGTTGAAGCAGGTCTTAAGGATAAAGGTGCAAAGTTGGTTCCTTGCTCTGAGATCAACCACCTCCACCACTGGGGCGTCAACGTCAAAAACACATCCCCATGTTGGACAATGGGATTTGAGGGAAAGCATCACAGAGGCCTGGGGAGACAGTGAATACTCAAAGCCTTAAATCTGCAAATCTCAACCTCATCAAAGCCAACAGCCACATTCTCAGCACGAAGAATCAGAGACACTTCACGGGTTATAGGGGAGAGAATCTTACAGGCCCTCAGGACAGCACTCGCTTGTGATTAGGCTGAATCCAGCTGATACAAACGACAGACAGAAGAGACAGATGGGAAGAGATTATACATGTAAGTAGTTATTTCTATTGATCTCTCCTTTGCGCTGCTGCATCAGAAAATTGGTGCTGCATCTCGCTGGGGAGCTGGTCAGGGGACAGCTGACTCATCCCAGCTCAGCCCCACGCAATCCCGACACTCGCCTCGTCCCAGCTGGCTGCCAGCAGCAATGACACCCCGGGCAGAGCAGATGGTGCATTCCCACCCAGCATCCAAAGATAAACCCCGTTCTTGCCAAGGAGAGCATTACCTGCTTTGCTACCCCCATGTTTCCAAGCCCAGACAGCCTTCTCCAAAGGCAGGACCAGCCTGGCATCACCTCGCGATTGCCCCCGTCCATCCATCCCATCCCATCTCATCCCTGGCTCTCCAGGCTGCAGGAAAGTAGTGGCTGTTTCCCAACATGGAGTTCAGAGACCTTGTTGACCCTGTTATCCTCCCTTCCCCCTTAGATGATGCCTCTTCACCAACATGTACATCTGCAGGAACAGGTGACTGCACTATGCAAAGCTCAGCTGCTCCTTGGGTGTCTGTAAACCCAACCTGTTCCTCATTTGGGAATGATGCAGGACACCTGCCCAGCCCTGGCTGATGGATGTAGCTTTTAGGGATGCCTGTGAGGTTGTTGACTCAGTTGTAGATGTTATTTTCTCTCCCTACAGGCAGCTCCAGGAATGAAGTGGCAACAGCTTCATTCTTCATGTGTGCAACAGGTTTGTTCCTGCAACAGCTCTGGCTTGGCCTTGGGGTACACATGAACTCCCCTTCAGTAATCATCTTCCACTGGGGATTAGACAAATAAACATGGTGGAGATGACAAAACCACATTTTTCAAATGGATTTGGTTTGGCAACTGGGCTTTTTTGTGTCCCATCCCTCTAACACAGTAGAATTTAGAAACAAAGATCATTATATCATTTGGTTCTTGGTAATTCTGCTCGATTTTCCTGTGCCCCCCTCTGCATTGTGCCCTCCTGCTTTGCTGGGTGGACAAGGAAACATCCAGCTGCTGTCCAAGAGATCCTTGGGAAGAGGATTAAACTACAGAGTGCCTGTGATTACAAGGCACTTGACAGCGTGACCTCTGAAGACCTTTCCAAACCTCAGCTGGGCTCTCTTGCTCTTGCTGCAGTGTGATGGTGATAACGAGGTGAAGGGCTGGGAACACGTCCCGCTGCTGAGGGCAGGAGGTGGGAAGGGCTGGCAAGGGCTCTGCAAGACCGGTGTGATCGTCCCGACTCCCATCACACTCAATTCCTGCCTCAGCAGACAGGTTTGTCTGGACAAACCACAGGGTTTGGCTTGGATGGATGTGGGGAAGCCATGGAGAGGAGCAGGTGTCCTTGTCCTTTCATCTCCCTCTCAGACTGTGGGTGTTAGACGAGATCCACTGCTAGGACTGTGCTGTTCCCAACACCGCTGATTTTTCTGGTCGTGAGGGTGGCTCAGCATTTGATCAACAGCGTGGGTCTCTCCATCTCAAAAGCAGGATGTGAGCCAAGCGTTTTGCTCACTGCATCCCAAAAAACACTCTCTTGCAAGGCAACACAGCCCCACGCCGTGGTGGCCCCAGCCATGCCATGTTTCCAGAGGTGAGCTTCCCAGTGCCCTCCTCCGTGTTGACGGCTGTGCCAACGCTTTTATTTTTCTTCAAGGAGGCTCGTACGGCTGAGAGCTTTTCCAGTCTGGTTTTCTCAACATAAGGGAAGCATTTGACCCCTGCAATCCACTTGAGGAGAAAAAAAGATGTTGTAGTCAGAGAGCTTGGAGAGGCAGCCCCACCTCCTCCAGCTATGTCTCAGCCGAGCCAAGGACAGAAGCCTGTGTTTTCCATGGCACCTGATGAAGAGGCTCTTGTGTTATTCTGCTTGATTTGGTCTGTACTTGCCTCAGGCCAGTTGCTGTCATTTTTCATCTCAAGCATCTCCAGCCCATCTGCACTTCCCCAGGCCACGGGTACAGTGAGAGACGGAACCCTATGTGTCCAAACCACTTCTTGGTGGTGACCTCTCTCTCTTTAAGATCCAAAATGTCTCATGCCACGTATTGCAGATGCGCCTCAGCTACTGGGTCCAGGGGCTGCTGTGCCAAAATGCCAGATCCATCGTCTGCTGGTATCCACATCACACTGGACACCTTGTCTTTGCTCACAGGGCAGCATTTGATGGCTAAAAAGCAGGTTTGAGTCCTTTGCAAAGTGACAACCACCCCAGTTCAGGTGGCCAAACCAAGCACTGTGGGTGGTGCTCATCGGGCACTGCACTTCCACACTAAAGGAATGTTAAGAGAGGGAGGAAACAGGATTTTCTACAGGGCAGAGATGTTTCTGAGAGCCCCAGTGGGCAGGAGCATCACAGGTTTGTGTGTTTGCTGGGACAGACATGGAGGCCACAGCAGCTCTAATGACCACTCACCCAACAGTACCACACGAGCACTTTCGGGGACAAAAATCCATCCTTTCAGGAGCAACAGGGGGGGTGCCTGAGGAAGGATAATTCAGTCCCAGCAAAAACAGACTGAATGGGGTTTTCTCTAAGTGACACACGCAGTGCCTGGAGTCCCTGGGGACAGGGAGCCCATCAGCACATGGGGAAGGCACCGACACTCAGTCCAGAGAGCCTGCGAGCCCCAAACCTGCTCAGTCTTCTCCCAACCTGCAAGTGGGTGGCTCGTTATTTAGGAAGTGCTGGGGGGCGGGTTTGGGGGATTTCTGTTTCACCCACAGTGGAACTGACTGGGCTCTGCTGCCTTTTATGAAGCCACATCTTCACTGTGGATCATCAGCATCTTGAAGTGCTTATGCCTCAGGTACCTGTTTATATCAAAAATGCCACGACAGCTGAGGAAACTAATTCAGACAGTGCTTCTTTTGCTTTGCTTTCGTGTGTCACCTTTTTTTTTTCAGAGGTGCAGCTTTCTGCTACTGTAAACAAGCTCAAAAGCTGAGACATATGAAATAAAGGGTGCTTTTTTCTCCAACATGTTCAATTGAATACTGAATTTTCTTTAAGAGTACAAAACGCCACCATGGTAATTAAAAAAATGTAAGTTCAGAGTGTTAAAAAGTGGACTGAAACCTTTCCATGCAGTTAGTTCACACGAGGAACAGCTCTGGAAAACAACAGCAAGAATCCCTAGTTCATTTCACTCTCCAAAGCCAAGCACTGAAGTATAAGCAAACAACAATACTCGTAAAGGAGAGAAAACCATAAACCAAACCCTTTTTCTCAGCCCAAGAGCATCCTCAAAAACAAGAAAACAAACCCAGCATCATTTAACCAGCTGGTTTAAACAGCAGCACTTTAAAAGGATACAAGAAACAAGCTCATTAAGCTGGAAGACATTTTCCATTCCAGAATTACTACTAAAAATAACTGCGCTCTTGAACTCTGCCTCTCCACTGGGCTATGGCCGCTTGCCTGCTTTTACAGTCACTTGGACAGTGGGTTGGAAACCTGAATTCCTGCTCTTTCTCCCCAGACCCCTTTTGCTCCTTTTGGTCCCAAGAGATGCTCCAAGAGCCAGGACGGCTCCAACTTCCAGAAGGGATACACAGCCATGGCAGGGGATCGGGCACAGCTCAGTGAGAGACTGCTGTTAGTGCAGGAGCTCAGCTCTAAGAACAGGGAGGATCTTCAGTCCCCCTGGACTAAGTGATGTATCTGAGCAGCTCCCTGGAGACACGGGAAGGTCTCTGGGCTGTGGACTAGAAAAGCTGCAAGTCCAACCCCTCCCAGCTTAAATCCCTCAGCTCAACAGCAGTGCAAGAGAGAGGGGAAAACACAACCCAAAAAACACAGGAGAAGTGGAAGAATTAACTCAGACTGTGAAGTTTAATGAAGTCCTGAAGTCAGAGATCAGGTGTGCAGCCAGACAGGTGTCCTGGATGCTCAAAGCGTGGCTCTGGATCACGTCCCAGCAGCTGGTGGAGACAAGCTGCAGCCACTCTACACCCGGGCCACGCTGCTACGGTCCCTGCACCTGGATTTAGGAACCATCTTGGGGGTCAGCCACGCAGCCTGAGCTGCAGGTGCTGCAGGAGAACAACCTTCTGGTCTCCAGATGGGCTACGAGCTTCCCGGTGGAGACGCATCGACATCCATTTTACCCAGCTGGCATCGAATCTGCCGCCAGCGCCGCCAGCGCGCCCAGGCTGCAACCCTCAGCTGGGCACGTGGAGACCCCGCTCCCAGACCGGGCAAGCCCAGCAGGTCCTGTGGAGACAGCGTGGCTCACACGAGGAGCTGCTCACGTCCGGAGACAGCGCTGGGGGAAGGAGAGGCTGGAGCCGGAGCGGGGCCGAGCTGCGCCGGTTCCCAACGCCTGCTCCCTGTGAGCCGTCCAAGGGCGGCCGGCGGGAGCATGAGAAAGGGCTCCTCGCTGGAATTTCCTGCTCGCTGTGCGATCCGGAGGCGCTGCCAGCAACGGAGGGGCCGGGACCCCGTCACACGAGACGGCGACGAGCTCCAACACCGGGCCACGGCGCTCGCAGCCTCCGGTGACCCCCTTCACTTCCGCTGTTGACCCCAGCTGGTGGCACTGCACACAAGACCCCTCGCTGTTTACTCCCACCTCTGCCTCCCCAGCTCCAAGGCAGTTCCCACTTCTCCCTCTAAAATCCAAGGCTGCTGATACGCAGACACCTTAGACCCTAATGAGTAACAGATCAAGGAGGGAGAGTTCTGCTTCTGGATACAAACAGCCACCCCCACAATAATAATAATCCCTGCATTAGTCAAGATTCCTGATGGTAATCTTAATTTTGTTGACTATCCGGTATTTAGTGGGAGACAGAGTACAAAAACCAAAGCCTCACAGAGCTGGCAGTAACTCATAGGGGAAAAATGTTCCCAGTTGCTTATTTATTATAGCTGCAATATCTCAGAGCCCGTGAGGCTCATTCACCACGAACGCGGCACAGGATTCATCCTGTATGTTTTTCACAGGGAACAGCAAGAAGAGATGCACAGAAGAGGAAGAATCTTCTGCTTCTGGAGACTTTCACCCACTTAAACCAAGGCTTGTAGCCCTGAAGCCATCCCTGTCCTGCCAGCAGTGCCCCACAGCCACCCCTTGCTTCTCACCTCCCTGGGTGCTCCTTCTTCTACCCCGGTCACGGTTCATCCCTCCAGGTCTGCTCTTGGCACATTCACCTGGAGACCCCCCAGCTGTTGGGATCAAACCCTCCCAGACCTCCATCAGCTGCCAAAGGGGTCCTGTGGATTTCACTTCTCTAATCGAACTTCTCAGCTGTGTAAGAGCTCCTTTCCTTTTACTCTCTGGCATGGGTTTTTGGGTACAACTGTGACCCTCATCCCAGTTCTTCCCAGCATCACCACCACAGCTCTATCTCTCACCACAGCTACTGTACTCACTTTAGGAGGTTTTACTGTACTTCCACAACATCCAAGAGCCTTTGGGCTACAGGAGAGATACTTCCCAGCAGGAACCTGCTATGCCTTTACACAGCTATAAATTAGGTCTCCAGAGCAAGCTCTTTTATAGGGAAATGAGGCCCATTACCCTGGTTCTGTTACGTAAAAAATACAACAGTTGATGCTAAAGGATAAAAAGCTAGCTGTGTTGTGTTTAGGCGAAACAAATTAGCAATGCAGGATTTAGCCCAAAATAGAGGTGGGATGCAACAAGACTGGTGTAAGGACAAGGACAACATTCCCGGCTGGCAAAGTGGATGGGCAGCAGCAGCGAGTGCAGATGGCTGCAATGGGAAAAGAGCCTTTTTTCTTTTTTTTGACAAATCGTGTGGATAGCACACGTGAAACTCAAAAGGTTTCACTCAAAATCTCAAAAGAGTTTTGCTCAAAACCAAAGCTCAGCGAGATACAACTTCTGACTTTCAGCTTCAGGACAACACTCAGACATCTCCATGCAGCACTGAAGTTTTAGGTTTATAACAAGACAGAGTTTTCTTTGGGGCCTGGAGGAGTTATTCCAGCTTTCCTGACATGGGGATTATGCCCCAAACATCTACTGTCTGCCAAATCACCAGCTTCCTGCCCTTCTCTGCCCCTGTCCTCAGCCAACACTGCCTGAGTACACTTCTGGAGTAACCAAGATCCCATCTGTCACACTTTTAAATAATTGTCTGATCGTTATGAATTCATTTGCTATTCATTGTGATAATGTTAATCAAGATGAATTAATAGAGTCCTCCTACTGTACACGCTCCCTGAGGAATTCCACCACCGTTTAGAAATTAATTAATGGACCTATAATTTTAGCAGTGCTGCCCATGCAATCACCACTAGCGGCAGGTACCTGCTCACAGGATGTCACTGCAGGCACAGCATTCCTGCCGGTTTTCCCAACCCTACAGACCTTGGCTGAGATATTCTGGAGAGGCTGAAGGGTCTCCAGCTGCCAGTGGAAGGCTCTGGAGGAAACACCAGGGGAATGGGATGATCCACATTTCTCCCCTGAGAAGCAAGTGCTGCTGCTGAACACACAGGAGACTTTTGGATCGTATTTTCCTCATCCTGCTGCACATCTCCCGTGGGATCCAGTACTCTCCACATCTCTGTCCCTCTGCACAGGATGCAAGGCGATGCCAGCCCCCTGCACACAAAGCTCCACACCTGCACTGTCCCACTCACCTTCACAGGCACTCTCTGAATGCCCCAATCTTTCCATTTAACACTAGAGGTGGGGCAGAAAGATTCATTCTGGGCACCAAAGGGTTAAGCTCAGCAAGACCAAGGAGGTCCCCTGGGTGCCCTGGCAATCCTCCCACACCTCCAGCACGGACAGTTTTGACATGTGATGACTCTGCACGTTGTGGGTCCACAGGTAACCCCATAAATCGAGCATGGCAGGGTCTGCCCAACACTCAGTGCAGCTCCAGCACTGCCCATTTAATCAGTGCTCCAGACAGGACTAAGTGCTCTTCAAAGGGACCCGGGCTGGAGCTCTGCTGGCCACAGGGATGGTTTTATCAGCCTGTCAGCGAGGCAAGTGTGGCTCTGAAGATGTAAGGGGAGAAGGCTGCAGAGAACTGGAGTCATTTTCACGTCATGTCTGGTAAAAGCCTGTTCTGTCAACAGATTAGAACAGACAGACTCAGCATTTAAAAAGAGCGTTTAAGAGAGGCACTGCCAGGGACATTTAGATCCTAAACTTAAGTTCCAGTAACGGGAGAGCTACTTTTTATGAGACTGAATTTCTTCCTTTTTCCCAATGAGAAAAAAAATCAGATATTGAACTGCCTGGTGAAACCCTGGCACAAACTGCCCAGAGAAGTTGTGTCTGCCCCATCCGTGGGAAGTGTTGGATAGGGCTTGGAGCAACCTGGTCTAGTGGAAGGTGGTGTTTCCCCCCACCCATCCACCATCAGGCACCACTCTGGAGCCCACAAGAGGTCCTGGCTGTAGCGCTAAAGCAAAATAAAAATGAGACACACACACTTTTGTCCCCCTGTCAAGGTGACACTGGTGCCCACCATGATGTCACAGGCAGGAGCCTGACAGAGCCTCCTAAAGAAGGAAAGGTTCCTGCAGCACCCTTGGGTGCTCAGGCCAGGCCAGGTAAGGCCTTACCTTCTCTCTTCATGCCCATGGCCAGACACTTCTGGTAGCGGCAGTACTGGCAGCGGTTGCGCTGGCGCTTGTCGATCAAACAGTCCTTGTTGTCACGGCAAGTGTAGGTGAGGTCCTTCCGCACGGTGCGCTTGAAGAAGCCTTTGCAGCCCTCGCAGCTGTAAACCCCGTAATGTTTTCCTGTGGGGAATGAGACTTGGGTTAAAAGTGTCTCGCCAGCCCTTCCCAGGGCCTCTCCCGGTGGGAACTGGGGGAAGCACAGGTTTCTTGGAGCTGTGAGCAGGAGCTGAAGGGCAGTGGCTTGACTTTCATAAAATCAGGATGGCCTCCATGGGCTGCAGCCTGCCTCACGTGCAGGAAAAGCCCTTGGCATTTCTTAGCCATACATCAGGGGAGAGGCAGTGCAGCGGTGAAACAGGGAATCCCCCTCTGTGCCCCAGGCGACCCCTGTGACCTCCCTACACACACCCAGCCTGCTCTGTACCACGTTCTCACCCTCCACTTCCAGCCCGAAGCCCAGCAGGCACAGAAAGGGTCCCTATGGACTCACAAACTAGAGCTCTTCTGGATCAGAAAGCTTTTAGAACAGTGTGAGAATAAAGGGAATTAGCACATGTTTATCTCCCAGGAGTGGAGAGACTCTCTGTCAAGCCCATCTTTTTATCTGGTGCTGTGTGACAGCACCACTGCAGATCAAAGGATGGGGAGAGGGAGGGACACTCGCTGATGCCTTGTTTTCAACGGGCTGAGGATGTAATCCCACTGCTAAACAGGGACCTGGAGCCTGCCAGCTCAGCTCAGAGCCTGCCCTGGACCAGCCTGGTCAATAAAGCACTTCTCTCAACCCTCTCCCAGGGCACCCACACCCCGAACCCAGCACCGCGAGTCCCTTCCGGGGCAGGCACCAGCCTTACCTGAAGATCTGTCCCCGCAGATGGCACATATGTGCTTGGTGAAGGAGGCCATCGTTCCTGAGGGATGTGCTGGCACTTTGAGGACTCCATTGAGCCCCAAGGGTGGCTTAATGTCTTCTGTGCTGGTGACGGAGTTCATGGGCGAGTTGAGCTGTCAGGGCAGAAGCACAGGGCTCAGTGGGGACCAGGGACATTGGATGTGGCGCTGTGCCTGCTGGGACAGGGGGCTGAAGGGACAAGCAGGGGACAAGTGTCCAATGGGGGCCAGCACTGCTTGAAATACCCACCACAACCTTTGGGCTCACGATTTGGGCACATGAGTCAAGAGACCAAAAGCACAAGTGCTCATCTGGTGCCCTGGCACAAGAGCTTGTGTGGCTCTGAGTTGGCAGCAGGATGCCACCAGCTCTTGCTGCCAGCACTGGGGCAGGACATGGCCAGTCCCCTTGGCATCACCACCAGCCCCACAGAGCTGACACTGCCCTTCCAAGAAGGATGTTTATACACAATTTAAGTGGAAGGCAAGTTGCTTCTTCACTGCCAGACCCATCCATGGCACTGCCACAGCACAGCCCCCACGGCCAGGGGTCACAGGCCACTCCAGCTTCACACCAGAGGACACAGGGAAGATGATCTGCAGTGATGGCTTGTGGGAGAACTGCTGGTTGGGAGCGAGTGCTTGCATGGACGATAAAGGCCAGGACACTCGTGCTTTAGCTCACAGAGACCCTGTCCAGGACGGTCTGGGGGTAGATGAGGGAGCTGGACTCGGTCACCTCTGGGACCAAGTGGCCCTCTGCTAGGGCCACTGCACCAGGGACCATTGCAGAGTCATCATCCCTGTCAACCTCTAAATGCAGGTTGGATACACAGGATTGTACCTGTGTTTGTTGTGTTTCTCTGCCTAATAGAGATTCTCAGCAATTGCACTTGTCACAAATTAATTCAGGGAAGTCCCAGGGCTTGTGATCTGTCAATTAGAGCAGCACAGCCGTTCCTCCAGCTTTTAAGTCTCCAGGCTGGTGGAGAATATTTGGCAGGCATACAGAACAGGGCCAGGTAAACCCACCCTGGAGAAATGTGATGAATCTGCCTCCCTCTCCCACCTTGCCTGTGCCAGCTGATGAATCAAAAGCAGTCAGGACCTAGTGCCACCAAGGGATACACTCCTGAGCTTTAGCTGCTGTTTGATAGAATAGAGAGGGGAGGGACAAAGAGGTCCCCAGGCAGGAGCGTCTCTCTTTGAGTCCCCAGGCACATGCTCTCACTGTGCTACCCTGGGAGCAGAGGCTGCCAGTTAGGGTCACCAGCTCCAGCAATTCCTCCCAGCACACTTCCTGGGAAACGGAGCCATTTCCCAGGTGCAGCTGGTGGCTACAGATCGTGTCACACTGCAGCACTGGCCATGGACATGTGGGTCTGAGGGCAGAGGCCATGGCTGCCTGATGAAGATAAGCCTTTGATCACCACCTCCCCAAGCCCCAGAAGTCCACAGAGCACTCAAGCAGCCCCCTGAGAGCATCAGGGGGGAATGATGGGCAGAACAAGAGCAGCCCAGGAGGGTGGGGGTCCCATCACCCTTCCTGGCTCTGTGCATCAGCTGGTCAGAGCTGAGTCAGCCTGGGGCTGGAGAAGGGGAAGTCATTGGTTCCTCTCATGGCACTGGCCTGAAACTTCAGCAGAGGCACCACGTGCACCCTGGGGTTCCCACACCGCCCCGGCGCCTGCCCCGTGCCTTCCCCTCTCAGCTGGCAGCCACCAAGAGAAACCAGCAGCACGTGCAGGCAGGGAGGGGGCAGAGGGGGAGGCAGCAGCCCCTCGCCTTGGCACAGCACTTCTGCTCTGAGACAGGACGGCTCCAGCTCAGCAAGCGAGTGGGGACGCGGAAGGAACGAGTGCTCTTCTTCCCCTGTGATGCCAGAATCTCTTGGCTCCTTCCCTCTTCAGCCCATTGCACCAGGGACCAAATCCTGTCCCTTCTGGCAAGCAGAGCTTTATTCCTCGTCCCATCCCCCCAAAAAAATCCCACCCCTTCTCCGGTCCCCCAGGCACCCTTACAAAGAGTATTGTGCAAAGGCAGACGGCTGCTCTGGAAAAGCCTAATCCCGTGTCTGATCTCTCCCCGCTCACCCCCGGGCGCCCTGAGCTGCTGCCAGCGATGCCTGGGGCGGCTGCGCCACACAGCCCTGCAAAGTGCATGCAAAGTCCCTCCCTTACAGCTCTTACTGAGAATCCTGCACTTTTTTCCTGTTCTCCCAGAATTTTCAGGTAAGAGGGTTTAAATAATATGTTAAGTCCCAGTAAGCTGCAGAGCTGCTGGGTCTAGATCCCCCAGTCTGGCTAGGACCCTGCTTACCACTGTGAACTACTCCTGCCTCACACACCTCATCCCTGGCCCAACTCAGCATAAGCATCCCCTCTCTGAGGGGGCTTCCCTGGCTGCTGGGATCCCATGGCAGGACACTCTGACTCATGCCCTGATTTTGAGGCCACGTTTGGAAACCATGCGAGACCCTGCGAAGCTCACAGTGCTGGAGGGAGGGCAGTGGGAGCACCTGGAGCATCCTCCAGCACTGACGCCGAGGACTGCTGGCTCCTCACCTCTGCAGAACCAGACGGGATAGGGAGAGCACCCTCTTTTTTGGGAGCCTGATGGCTCCTCCCTACCCTGGTGGAGCTGGGGTGGAGGGGACCCACCCTGGGGACCCACCGCATCTCGCGCACCGTGCCCTTCTGCTCTGCTGGCTTTCCAGGGGCGACGAGGCATGGCCTGATGGCAAGTGGCATCTGCCATCTGATTCAAACCACCTTCCATCAGTGCCATCCCCGCCCGGCGACGGGGGCCACACGCCTCATTACCCCGGCGCTTTGCCGACCGGTGCTCCCCTCCGCGCATCGGCCCCGCTGCCCGCCCGCACCCTCCTCCTCCTCCTCTGCGGGCCCAGGTAGGCGCCTCTGCCCTCTGCAGGGACGGGGACAGGGACCTAATGCATCCAGACAGGGAGCAGATGGCAGGAGCCATTAGGCTGAAGGCCTCCGAACTGTCACCTCGAGGAAAAGCACTTCAGTTCCCGAAGGGCGGACGGGCGTTCGTGCGGTGCCGAGGGCTGGAGCCGTGGCGCTGCCGGCACCGTCCCACCACGCTCTCGCTTCCCCTTCCCCAGCCCAGGAGCTGTGCTTCGTTTCGGTTCCCGCAGCTCGCCGGCCCCAAAAGCAAACTGAGCCTTCTAATCGACGCTGGGGGTGCGTCGCCCCTTCCCCGTCGTCTCCCTGCTCGCGGCTCACCCCGAGTTGCCTCACATCCCCCTTCTTCCCCATCCCTGCTCCTTCCCCACCGTTCTGGCGCTGCTGCTGCTAATTTTGTTCCGACTGCCCGTTCCCAGGCGCTGTTTCAGTTCCCCTTCCCTTGGCCACGGGATAGGAGCAATGCGTCCACCCCACTTTCCCCCAGCAGGGAGCAGGGTGCGGGTCCCCGCACATCTATGAGGGTCATGGGCCAAATCCTGCATGGGAGAAGCCCATCCAAAGGCAAATAAATCTGTTGCCTCTCTGTCCAGCATGGGGATGCTGGATCCTGGGGAACCTGCCTGCAGGACTCTAGGGATGGGACTCAGCACAGAAAGACCTGTTATCTCTGGAAATAAATCAGGCCAATATTTAAAAATAAAGGTGCTGGCAGGTGCTTGACTCCCAGAGAGGGCCTGGAATAAATAAACCCACAGCGAGTGGCAGGTGGTGGCCAATTCCTTAATCTGCCCTTTTACTAAACATATACCGTGCAAGCAGCCAGCAACAGGTGGCAGGGGCTGGCCAGCGCCCCAATCTGGCTATTTTTAAAAACAGCTTATCTCTCCCTAGTTGGAGGGTTTTTTTCATAATCTTCTGCCAGTAAAGGCCAATCTTTCCCTTGCAAGGAGAAATGGGCAGAGGGCAGGGGACCCCTGGGTGAGTACAAGTGACAGGACAAGGGGAAATGGCCTCAAGTTGTGCCACATTTAGATTCGGTATTGGGGAAAATTTTATCACTGAAAGGGCTGTCGGGCTTTTGAAGCAGCTGCACAAGGTGATTCCAGGAATCAGCATCCCTGGAAGTGTTCAAAAGGTTTGTGCATGTGGCCCTTGGGGAGATGGTTTTGTGGTGGACTTGGAAATGCTGGGTTAATGATTGGACTCAACAGTCTTAGAGGGCTTTTCCAACCTTAACAATTCTGTGATTCTATTGGGATCATGGGCTGGCCGCAGAGGGGATGTGGTGCTTCCCAGGGATGGGATGGGACCACTCAGGTGAGAATTCTAGTGTACAGACAGTCTTACGTGGCTCACCAGCCTCCAGGTGACCCAGTGGTGGCACCACCCCCAGGCAATGGATGGCTGCACTCCAGCTGTGCTGGTCCCTCATAGCCCCACAGGCAGCTGCAGCCACCCGGGTCCAGCCAAAGGAGCAGGATGCCCTCAGCTTAGTCTCCCCCTTGGGCTTCTGCTTTTTTCCTCCCTTTCGGTGCTTGTCTGGATGAGGAACCTCACGGACGTGGCTTCTCCCCGGCTAAACAGGCAGCAGCAACATCCCCACCACCTTCCCCTTACCTGTGGGCTGCTGGTGCCAAATCCCAGGCTGGGGGTGGAGGGGACGGACATCGAGTGTGGGCCCATGGGCGAGCTGATGACGGAGAACGGAGGGCCCATGCCATTGATGGGCGAGCTCAGGGTGCTGATGGGCGAGTGGAGCTGGCCCGGGGACCCCAGCGAGGAGCCGATGCCCGGCCCGATGGACGGGTGGAGAGAGGGGGTGGCCATGGGCCCCCGGCTTGTGGGAGAGTTCAGGGATGTGGAATTGACTTGGTTGGAGAAATCTGGAAGAGAAGAAAGAGAGAAATGGGGTTGAGTCTCCCATGTGGGACAGGCTCTGACACATCACCACAGAAAGCCCTGAGATGCAGCCCCCTGCCCCTTGCCCTGCCAAGGGGCTGCTTTACATCCTCCCCAAAAATTCCCAATAAACCTCCATCTTTCCAAACCACCTTCTGCTGGACTACCTACACAGGCACTAAGACAGGTGCTTAGGGCATTTCAACCTTGAGACAGGCAGCAGTGTCCTCCACTTCACGCACACACTGTACCTCGGCCATAAGCTCTGACAGAGACCCAGCATCACTGCTCCAGCTGATGCCCTCCATGCCGCAGGATAATTTGGATTTATCACAGGGCCAGGCCATGCATAGAGAACACGGAGGGCAGCACCCACATGCTGCAGCAGGGGTTCAGCAGCCACAACATGTCTGTGCATTACACATGTGGTTTGTGCGTCCATCCACACGCGAGCGTGCCCCAAGGCTGTGTGCTCAAGGGTTGGGCTCGATCTTAGAGGTCTTCTCCAACCTAAAGGAGTCTGTGACTCTGTGTGCTGGCCAGGGGGACCACGCCTGGCTGCTGTGTGGGGAGTGGGAGCAGCTCTGCAGGCACAGGACGGGCTGTGTCTGCCTGTGCCCCAGCGGCTCCGCCATCCCAGGGGAGCTGCAGGAGGGGGGCGGGAAGGGGGGGTTATAAATAGACTTCGGTTCTCCCAAGAGGAGACACAGAGCCATTCCTGGCACATTTCCTCCTCATCCTGTCACGCTGCTTGCAAAACAATCCCAAGCGAGGAAGGGGCTGGCTCGTGGCCCCCGGGCAGGCTGCGAGGAGGAGCGGACGGAAGGCGGCAGGGGCGGATGGGCAGCGTGGACGGGGCTCCCTGACACCCACTGGGACCCCCGAGTTCAGAGCAGCAAACAGGGATCCAGAGAGGGGGAACCACCAGCACGGCTGCTTGGCCAAGGGGCTCTTTATGATGGGTCAGAGAGTCACTGCTTTGGGCTACAGACCCCAAAGTGAACTAAATTCTGGAAAATACTGTCTTCAGTGGCCTGCATGGAGTTAGCTGTCTCCCCAGGATTTTGGAGCAATTAGCACATGAATGTTACACAGTGGGAAACACGCTCCCTGAACACACAGCAGCTCAGCCCCAGCGATCTTCCTCAGAGATCACCAGTCTCAGTGGGGAAACCCCAGCATGAGGAAGCACAGAGCCATGGAACCAGCATCCCACTACTGCATCCCAAGTCACACTGCTGCCCTGAGCATCCCAGCTGCGCCAAAATCCCACCTCTGCACCCAAAATCTCATCACTGACCCCAGCATTTCACTGCTGCACCCAGAATTCTGCTGCTGCCTCCAGAATCCCATCACAACCCCCAGTATCCTGATGAGCATCCCTGGGCCATGGTGGAGGGAGCATCCCTGTCCCTGGGGGCCTGGCCTCAATGGACTCTCGCAGGATGTTGATAGAAAACAACCTCCAGCCACCACGTCACCCGTGGCCAAGTGACGTGCGGGCAGCACAACAGGAACCCCCGGAAATTCCTTGACTTTTCGGGGTGTGCTCCGTGGGTTTAGCACAGTAGGACTCTCCGCTCTTGGTGTTTTTACAGGGCTGAGAGGAGGAGCAGGGCTGGGAGCTGGGATGTGTTCTGGAGAGCCCCCACTGCTATCCTGGAAAGGAGCTCATTCCAGAGCAGCGTGTGCCAGGGTAGGGGCTCCCAGCCAGGGGAAGGCTTGAAGGACCCCAGAAACACCCACAGCTGAAGTGATGGATGGACACTTTCCAAGGATGCACCAGATCCCCAGCCAGGGGAAACAGGCACTTGACCCGTCAGCAAAGCGAAGGCAGCGAAGCACAGTCCTTCCTTTTAAAAGATCCTGAATACTTAAGGCAGGAGAGGTCACAGGCAGGTTACTGGCGACCAGCCCACGCCTACTCAAGCACATCAGAAAGCACAGCACGTGTGGGGCCGGCACCTCTCCCGAAATCTTCATCCCAGGGGCACCACGGGAGCTCCCCATCCCTGCACATCCCACGCCACCACGCTGGCTCCCCGTATCCATCCTGTTCACGCACTGATGTGAACCCCAGCACCCAGTAAGGAACTGGGTGTGTGTGGGAGGGATGGTCCAGAGAGAATAATTCAGGCAACAACAAAGAGGAAAGGAGAGGAGAGAACTAACCGAGTATGGAACAGGGAGATGCGGGTGCAGGCACACATGTTTGGGTGTGTTTTCACCCAAACCCCTTGGCCACACACTGAAATCTGAACCAGACCTGAACTCCTTCAGAGCACCATCACTCAAAGCCCGGTTCAAGCAACTCCCTCGACATCAGGATGTTTCCACCGCTCCTCCCAACACTCCTCGCTCAAAAACCCCCCTGGAAGAGCTGCAGCAATGGGAAACATTTTACCTCCACCTAACCAGTAAATATGGAAAATGGTCTGGGTTTTATTCCTTAGTAGGATCAAGAGTCCATTTGAGGCATCTCAGCGCAGATGCTGCAAACCCCTGGCTCAAGGGGGAATGTTCCCAGGGGGAAAATTAGTTTGGAGAAAAAAAAATGACTCAAGGTGGGGATTGGGAGCAGGACAGGAGGGGTCCACCCTCCTCCCTCATCACAAGTATCCTGGAGGACCTTGAATGAGAAAGGAATGCTTTAAAAAGATTAAAAGGCCTAGACTGAGGAAATATGCTTAATAGAAACAAATAAATTCTCAAACTGATGAACACCACTTGGACTGCAGCAAATATAGGAGGCATTTTCCCAAATGCATTTTCAGTTCAAGCAGTGTGAGACTATTCTTTTTCCTTGTGGAGTTTTGCCATTTAAAGCTGTTCTGTGTGACTATCCCTTGGTCAAAATAAACTCTGTGCCTGTTTCTAAACTAAAAAAAAAAAAAAGAAAAAAAAGTTCTGAAAGCATTTCCCCTCTGTCACACCCATCAACTGCAGCTATTTTCTCTGTGTGTCCTTTGTTTAAGCACAAGGACCTCTATATATCCCAGAAGATGCCCCATGGCAGTTGGGAGATCAGAAACCAGAGCTCTTCAGCAGCTGAAGAATTTGCAATGAGGCTCTTTTTCCTCCTCTAAACTACAAACCCGCCAGCCACAAAATTCGGATGGGAATTTTTCCCAAAGAATATGACATTTAGGGCAGGGCCACATGATCCATGCTGAAGTGATGGTGTTCTGTGGCTGCAGATCTCGGCTCTGCTCCATGGCACAGGAACCACCACACGGAGACCGGAGCCAGAGGGTTCTGATCTGGCCTCCAGATAAGGAGCCTGAGTCTTGTTTTTTCTGGCACAGTGCTCATTTCTGCCCTTTCCCTCAGCAGATACCTGTCTTACAAGATATCTTTGGGATCTCCCATCCCAGGTAAGGAAACAGGCATGGCGAGAGCAATGCCTTCGAGGAGGCAGAAGCCTTTTCAGCAGACAAAAAATCTGGCACAGGTTGATGTGCCCTTCACCAAGGTCACAAAGGAAATGGGAGCCAAAGCTGGGAATAGATCCTGGCTACTGCAAAATCTAGGATAGCATCTCAGCTGCTGAATCAACCTTCCCTGTGGTTCTTTTTCTCTCCTGCCTCTGTGACAGACAGAACACTTCACTATCATCATCATCATCATCATCATCGTCAGAAGAAGAAGGAGGATATTCATAATAATTTTCAATAATGGAAAAAACCTTCTTCATAAAACATTTGTCCCCTTCTTCATCCAGCTGCATCAGACCAGTACAGCCAAGTACCTGATGTTCCTGGGCGGCTCCACTGCTATTTTCCACTCCCTTGGCATTTTTGGGGCCCACAGCACAAACCTCCAGTTTGGACCAGCAAACATCCATGGCTGGATGCATCCCAGATGGGCAGGTCAGACCCTCTGGGAGCTGTGGTTGCTGGAAGCATCTGGAATGCCACCAGCCCTTGCAATCCTTCCCTGTGGCATTTTGTCACCCGGCGCACGGGACTCCAAGTGCTGCTGCTTGGCCAGGGCACGTCTGCAGCAGCTAAACCAGCTTTTGCTGTTCCAACAGTATCACAAAGGGCCGTGATTTTAACATTTCTAGACCACAAAATGTCCCAAAGCAGAAACTATTCCAGTGCAGAGGTGCTTTTTTTTTCCCAGGATAGCTCATTTGTACCGGAATAAACTGTACCAGCATAAGCTTTCCCCAGAATAATCTTCATTTATGCTTAAGAGGCTTTGCCAGTAAAACTACAGTGACCTAGCTCTGCTGGAAAACCTTTTCTGGCATATCCAGGGAGTTTCCTCAGCAGTGCAGTGGCTCGTCAGTCGGCTCCTGCGAGAGGGGAAGTTAAAAAAAACCACCATATTTCAAGGCACAAACAGACTCTCCAAGCCGTGTTTTTCTGCAGCTGAGGAGAGCTGCGGCCCCAGGACACAGCCCACAGCCCATGTGGGTGGGATCCGAGGGGTCTGCAGGCACCCCAGGGCTCAGGGAGTCACGGTGGGAACACACCACGTGCCTGTCCCAACACCAGCCGAGATTTGGAAATAATCACCCACAACCTCTGGCTTCCGCTTTTTTTTTTTTTCCCCTCAGCACCTCTTCCTCCTTAATCAGAAAGCAAATCAATTCTGGGTATTAAACAGCAGGAAATCCTAAATTTGGGTTGCCACTCCCTTCCTTAAGTCAGCCCTCCGCGTTAGGGCTTTGCAGTGCTGTGGGGCCATGCTGGGAGGGGAGTGGGACCAGGAACTAAGATCAGGCTTCGGGAAACTTCCTCCTCCTCTGTTCTCGAGTGTCACTTTGGTGGTGACCAGGCGCCAAACTCTGACACCCAAATGCACATGGATCTGCAGGTAAATACAGCACCCCACGAGCACTGTTCCTTTTTTGGTGACTCTAAACCCAAATGAACTCAGTAGTGAAAATCAATGTCCTTTTGCTCTCATTCCTCAAAAGTCGTTCAGAAATCTTGTGTCCTTTCCAGCCAAGGAACCTCAATGATGGAGGTTTCCCCCTCCCTTCCTTTTGCTTTCCCAAGCAAACCCAGGCACCGGTGGGAAACGGGATGAGGGGAGCAACAGGCAGACAGTGGATCTGGGCAGGGTTTAACTGTAGTTTTCATGGGAAAATTGCCATGATAATTCTGTGACCACAAGAGGTCAGGTCCTCACTTTTGTCCTGATCACAAACTCAGTGATGAATTTAAATAGCCCCTGGCCTACAATCTTGAGTAAGTTTGCTCTCAATTTATATCAGCACAGCTGAGAACTGAAGCAAGGATGGAGCAAGAATTGCCTCTTCCTGTTCCAGTGATGGACCCAACACTGCCCGACCTGGGCAAACTCGGGGTGATGACCTGCATGGTGCAGCATGGCTGTTATCTCAGGAAATCACCCAGGGGTCCAAGAAACAACCATTATCCTGTGACCCAAGCACACTAAGCTGCATTTATAGCACCTTCCCGGAGAGGACAGGCAACTGATCCTCTTAAATCACCTGAGTGCCAGGCACATAGGGGCATCCTTGGGAAGGGGCACTCCAAGACTTCAGAAGATGCAGCCGCATCCCTCCTGAGTATTGCTTCCACAGCTACAGGCAAAAGGATGTAGAAGCATGGGATGCACGGTCAAGTGTGATCTCACCAAAAAGTATCTGGAATTGATTTTTCTTTTCACATTTCTGGACTTGAATACAAAGAACAAACCTGAGAACATCCCTCTCAGACCCGCCCCGAGTCTGCACAGGGGACAACACAGAGAAATCTGTCTTTTTGCAGGCAATTGAAGACCACCACGTGCAGTTTCTCTTTGGGAACCTGCTCCAAGGTTTGGGAATGTTCCTTAAGCCACACTCGGCACCTTTCCCCAGGAAGCGGCAGGTGATGCCGTGGTGGTTCAACCTGCTTGGGGATGGTGAGAAACTCAGTTTCGGCTGCTCTTTGCTCTGGGTGGGTTCCTCCTCCCATCAGGTTTCACTTTGACCAAACTAAAACCTCAAAGCCACACAGCATCTCACCTCTGGTTCCCTGCTCCCACCCGAAACCTCTGTCAGGACCGCTCAGCACCGCAACCAAACCCAGAGAGGAGCAGAGGTACATTTTGGGGCCTCATGCCAAGCCCCTTCCAAGGGTTCCCCTTGGCTACAGAAAATCCAGCAGCACCCTCTGCATGCTGCCAGCCTGGCCCCTTGCAGGCATTAGCTGCTGCCTCCTGCCAGCATTTCACCTTATGGGTTGATGGACTGTGGCATAAGATTACGGTGCCCACGAGGAGCTTTTCCACTGCACTCTGCACACCAACCTCTCCCTTCTCAGATAGAGTCCCTGCTGCACCACTCAGGAAACCTCTGCTCTCTTCCCACAAGATGAAGGGGTAGAAGAAGTGCAAAAGCATCCCCCTGCCGAGCCATGGGGGCTCCCCTAAGTGGTACCCAATCCAAACCTCACAGCAGGATTTGGCAGCACCCCTATCCCACAGAGCAGAGCTGGGGCACCTCTGTCTCTGCAGCTCCAACACCTGTTCACCCTCTCTACCCTATTTTATTTTCTCCTTTGGATACAGCTCAGCAGGAAACATCAGCCCTTCCCAGTGCCACAAGGAAGTGCCACGGTGTGATCACAGGCTGGCAAGTCCTGGGTGGCATTTGGGAGTCTCTCCCAAGGCAACCTGCACCACACGCTCACCAGAGTTCCCATTTTTTGGCAATCTGGCTTAAAGTACCACAGGGTCACTTATGGGAGACACTCAGCCCTAACCCACTCCATCACCTGCCAGAGCCTGCATCCTCCCTCACCCCAGAATCCACACCAAAAATGGAATACTTGTGCCTGATGCTTCAGAGCTGGCATGGAGGAGGGGGAAACCCTGCTGAGGACATGTGTGTTCAGGGGAGACACAGCCCCTAGGGCTGACCAAGGGGGCTTGGCTCCGGCACAGGGGTTTATTTTGTATTTTTTGCCCTAAAACCCCATGCCACCCTCTCAGCAGCCCTGTAAAAGCACAGCCCACTCCCAGAGCCACTGGCAGAGCTGGAAGGCTGCGGGAGCTACTCCTGTCTCTGAGGGGGAAGGACTCAAAAGAGGAATTTTCCAGAAGCCGCTCTCCCCATGAACTGCCATGTCACTGGAGGAAACGCTTGCAAACGCCTCTTCCTCCAGCACTCCCAGCTTCCTGCCCCACGTGGACCCCCATCCCAAATCATCTCCCCCTCCTGTGGAAGACCCCCACCCATGTTTGCTTTGGTTTGCATGTCCCAGGCAGACGGGGCAGGCTCCCAGCCCCTTCAGCTGGAGCTGGGGCTTCAGCAGGAGAAGGGAAAAGCAGGAGGAGCCAGCAGGACATATGGAAAGTGTGAGAAGCCCCTCGGAAAGCAGGGGAGCCCAGGGGGAGGGGAGCGGGCAGCACTCGGCTGTCCCCCACCCTTGGTAGCAGTGGGTGGAGGGGGAGGGTGCACCCAGGCAAACAAGGATTCTGCTGATAAAGCAAATGTGACTCAATCACACGCTTGTGCAAAGATGTCACAACAGTCCTGAGAAATTACAGGCTCCTATTTCATCCCTCAAGGGCCGGCGCTGTCCCTGCTCTCACAATGTGCTCTGTTCTGCTGTCAGCGGCGCAGCGAGTGCCCCTAATTTACTGGCTGGGAACCCGCTGCAGGAACAGGCAATAATAGGTGCACTGTAGTGCTGCTGCCAGGGCTCCTGGGCTGGCAGCGGTAATGGGGGGATGGCTTCTGGAGGGCTCGACGTGGTTGCTCTTTGCTGGCAGAAGCAGCTCTGAGTGGGAACTAACTCACTGTCCCCTCCAAGACCTGAGCATTTACGCTGTGGGATGGCGGACAGATGACCCCAGCCCAGCTCTCTGCCCCAAATGTGACAGCTAGGAGCAGTTCGAACAAACCCTGCTTGAGGTTGCATTTCTCCATCTTCTTGGGTGTCCTCATGCACTCCCAAAAGGGAGGTCTGTGGGACACAAACCCCACTAAGGGCTCACTCACCACTGCTGCAATTGTCCCCTGTCACTGACCTTTTCCAAACAAAAGCAGGAGCAGGCCATGCCAGGAGGGAATTTGTACCTGCTGATCCCCTTCCAGCCTCCAAAGAGCATTGGTGAAGCCAAAACAGCAGGAAAAAATGCCAACAGAGGGGAATATTCTCCCTCTGCTCTGCACAGAGGACTGCACCCAGGGGTCCTTTCAGCCTTCCCAGATGGGCATCACCAATGTGGGGACATGACGGTGGTGGCACCTGAGTGCTTCCCAATGCCTGCCCATCCTGTCCTGGGAACCAGAGAGCTCTGTTTGGAGCTCCTCATCCTCTCTGCAACCGCTGACCTTCTTAGCTTCGCTGACTCCATCCCCTTCTCCGAAAAGAGCACAGTGAGAGCAAAAGCACAATGGTCCCACAGGTTGCTGGAGCTCATTATGGCCTTTTAATTACATTCAATTGCAGTTTTATGGGCTTATGGGCAAATTGGAAGTGATCTAATTGCCCTTGAGGGGGTGCTGGGCTCTGAGCTATGAAAAACCAAGCAGGATCCAGGGAGACGTGTGGGGAGCTCGGAAGCATTAGGCTCATTCCAGCAGAAAGAGGAGAAGCTTTGAGTCACATCAAAGATCCCCCAGGACCTCCCAGAAATGAGCCACACACGTGGCACATGCTGGGTCCACCAGAGAACCCTGATCAGGCACTGTCCCACTGCCCCAGCTCATCCCACACACTGCCCCCAGCACCTGAATCCATTCCCATGCTGGGCTCCGACAGGAGGATGGATGTGGAGAGGAGGTGGGTCTCAGACCTGGAGCTAAGCTCTCCACTCCTGGGGAACCCACTACCTTGAGCCCTGAAATACCCCTGTCCAAAGCAGGCAGGGAAAGAAGTAGCCAAAAGGATGCAACGAAGCAGAAATGAGAGATCTGGGAAATGGGAGCTCTCAGCCCTCAGCTCCCCATATTCTGTCTCCAGATCTGGGGTGAGCCAAATCCTAAAGACCAGGAGCGGGAGCAGCCCAGCAGCTCTCCCAGCCACCAGCTTTTGAGATCCATGGGCTAAAACATGTGTTCCCCACTTGCTGCTCTTCTGCTCCAGCCTGGTCAGTGCTGAGAGCAACCATCAGCCCACATGGCTTTAAAGAGTCCTACAGGATCCGTGTGATGGGACAAGCTCCATCCTCAGGGCCTGAGACAGTGGCAAGAGGTGAAAGGAGGAGGACACAGCCGTGTATTGTGGATTCCTTCCTCCGTCTGGCTCCCAGGAACAACGGCCTACAAACCACCAGCCAGACAGATTATATTACGGTCCTGTGCGTGCACATTAATCCCGATTTGAGATAATTACAGTCATTCACTTGGCATAATGGGCTTTAACTGATCCAACGTGGCTGGTGCTGGTGCTCGCCGCCAGTGTGCAGCTGGCAGCCCAACATGCCAAAGCTGTGCTGCCACTGGCCACACCATGACCAGTAAAAGGCCAACTGGTTTTCCAGAAAAACAACTTTCCAGAAAAACAGTTGTGGTTTTTCTTAGGGGACCCTGGATGATGGCAAGGCCACATGGATCTTCCCATCTCTCAGCTGAGACCAAGCAAGCCTGGCTCGGGCACAAGATGATATCTGGTGAGGAGACATCTCATGAACATCCAAGTGGGATGAGCCATCCCTCCAAGGGCTTCACTGCTGGGAACTATGCAAGGGCAGCACATGGGAACGCTGTTTTCCAAGTCTCCTTGGAGAAATGCCCACCTCTCAGAACCACGGCTGGTGGTAGGTCTGTCAACAGATCCCTGAAGGTCCCTTCTCACCAGCACTTTTGTGCCTTAATTGTTAGAGAGCTGGAAACACAGACCGGCAAAGGAACCCAGGGTCTCCCTTCTCATCTCAGCTCCTTCTCCACACCTCCACTGATGACTGGAGAATGCTCTGGAGTGAGCCAGTTCCCCCAGGGACAAACCACCCACTTTGTGCACAGCAGCTGGAAGTCCAGGAGAAGGAGCCTGAGAAGTGGGTGCCTACTCAGGAAGGCACCTGACAAGACAGGGAAGGCAAGTGCCAGAGCCAGGTCCCCTCCCGTAAAAGGGAGTTCTCTCTGGAAACTACATGGCATGCACTTTTTTCTAAGAGAAAGGAGCTGCCTTTGGTCTTGTGTGACCCCCACTGGGGTTCAGTAACACACACTGAGCAGGAGGGAAGGTTTAAGCCCCTTCCACACCAGCTGTGTGGAGGGATGGGCAGGCAGGGTTGGCGGGTTGCTCCCCCTTCCCAAGTTCCCAAGCCAGAGAGGAGGTTTGGGAAAGCTTTTCCCTCCCCCGGGCAGGCTGCAGCAAAGGATGGGCTGCCTGCAAGCTGCCTTTGGGTTTAAGTTTCTGGTTCGAGTCCAAAGCTAATTAGGCTGTGCCAAGTCCAATCAGATAGCGTCAGCTAATTGAGCTCGGCATGGACGGGTCAATGTCCAGCGGGTCTCAGCGTTCCAGAGTTTTGTCAGCCCACAGATAACTGCCAGGGCCTGGGAAGGGGAAGGACCCTCACAAAAATGTTGCCTTCATGTACATTCAGAGTCTCTCCCTGCCAGAGCTGAGTATAGCTCTGGGTTAACCCCTCGGACACCGCCAGCATCATCCTCCCGCCTGAGGAACCCCAACAGATAAAGGTGCCCCAGTGTCATTGCTGGGGCAGGAATAAAAGTGAGTGTGGGATGAAACAGGGTGGTTGCCCACCATGCTGTCATAGTGTCACCCCAAGAACAGGCCTTTGGTGACCCTTCCTACAGGCTGCACAGAACCCCTGAACCATAAAACAATGGCAAACTAGAGGAACTCCAGCCATTCAGCTTCTGAAAATGAGTGAGAGTAAAGACCATGGAGCTGGGTGGTCCGTGCTCTCCACACAGCTCCCAGCACTCCCCCAAAGCTGGATTAGATGTGTCTGCACCCAACTGCAGCCCCCAGGCTACGAAAGAGGTGTTTGTCCAAGCCAACACCGTGGCTCTGGGAGCCAACACGGCTGCGGGACGGGGGCAGCAGCAGTTCCCAGATGTGCCTGGGCATTGTGACCAGGCAGCAGCCAGATGAGGGGACTGCAGGGAGCCAGGCACTGGGGTCAGGGAGAGAAGATGATGAAGATGAAGGGCTCTGAGGTAGGCTTCCTCAGGCAGCTCTCAGCCCCACTGATCAGTTCCCCCAGCTCCTGACTTCTGCAGCAGATTACAGCCAGGAAAATGACAACATCCAGCTTCCTAGAACCCTTACTCTTCCTTTTTCCCCCGAACCCTTTGCATCCAGGCCCAGGCACCATCCACCTGGGCAGGAAGATGGCAGCCTCGATCTCTGCGCCGGCAGTGGGAACACCGAGAGCGATCCCCGCGTCCACCCCCTCCACCTCCAGCTGCTGGGAAAGGCTGTTCCTCTTCAGCTGACAAATAGATGAGACGTTTCATTAATAAACCTCAGCTTCTCCTAACACTTCTGATTACAATCTCTCTGTTTGGATCCTTGCTCATATTACACGTTCGTCTCAATTATGTATTCCCTTCTCCTTAAATCCCCACTTATCTCCTTTACCATGTAAATCACAGAGTGGGCTCTGGTTTTTTTTGCCTGCCTAACCTTCCCTGCTCCTACAGCACTTAGAAAATAAAGAGGAATTTAAACTGCAGTGTGCCCCAGTAGCCTCCGAGCTCATTTCCCAGCAAACCCATCCAAGGAGGCTGACAGGGGTCCTGACAAGCCCCCCACAGTGTTCACAAAACACTTCTACCTACTTTTTGCTCAGCCTGGGTCAAATCCTTACTGGGGCATCACTGGGGGCAACTTCCCCCACAGGGCCCTTGAACCAACTGGAGCAGAACGTGTGAGACACCGACCAGAGCAGCAGAGCAGGGAGAGCCCAGGCTGGCTTCCCCCACCACTGCCCCACATCCCTCTGGCAATTAAGGCAATTGCCTGCATGGAAACCTAATTATATTAGGGAAGTATTCAGTAATTTTTAACTGTTCGGCTGGTGGCTCTCCTCCCTCCCCCTCCCGCATTCCAGCAGCGCCGGGCAGAAGTTGCAGTGCTGGATTCTCCTCCTCTTCTACCACTGCTTTAAAGAGCAAGAACGAGGAAGAGGAGAAAGATGGTGTGATGTGGGAAGGCAGTGGGCTGGCAGTCAGGTGGCGGCCCAGGTGACCCAGGGTGAACCAGAAAATCTCCCACTGCCCTACAGAAGCTTGCCTGGGAGGTTTGCACAGGCTGGCTGTGAATTCCCAGCCCTGGCATGTGGTGGCCTCTCGATGCCACAGTGAGAAAGATGCTCCATGTCCTCTGCTACGGCGCTTGGCAACCTGCTGCACTGGGCAGGTGGTCAGCCCCTGGCATGATGCCCAACTCCACTGCAAATTCAACACTCTGGTCGTAAGGTTTTGGCATGCCCTGGATGTGTCTCCATCCTCCACAAGTCACTGCTGTGCTAAAAGCTCCAGTGGGCGAGACTACACCACAGAGGAACTGCTACACAAAAGAGCAGGAGCTCCCACTAGGCACCCACCCTGTTCCCAAGACACCTTGGGAGAAAGAACACCCCCAGGACCACCATGCTCCTGTTTGTCCACAGGCAGCAGAGCAGGAGCTCCACCATGGACTGAGTTGCACCACAGACTTGAGTTGCACCACGGAAAGCCGTACGCCATGGAGAGCATCCAGGGGCCCTCACGCCGGATCACCTCCATGGGCACACCCAGCCCCAGCTCGCCCGGGGGCCGGCAGGACCTCGAGGCTCCCCCAGCCCACGATGAGCCTCGATTCCCACCCCTGGGGCCAGCCTGGCCGCCGGCTGTGCCTTTAAGAGGCGAGGAGGTGAGCGTGATGGCCGGCGTTTTCCGAAGGACCATTAATTTGCCAGCGTCACATGCTCCGCAGCTGCAGCCTGGCAGTGATTTATACGCCTCTGAAGTTCATCAGAGGGAAAAGTACTTTCCAAGCACAGCGTATCCCCCTTCCCCTCTCTCTTCCTCACCGGTGCAAGCTGCCCATGTCCAGAGCCCGGCCAAAAACCCGAGGCCCCATCCATCATCACCCCCATGTGTCACCCCCTGCCCTCGCCACCCAGCCCAGGCATTCCCCTTCTCCCCAGCATCTGCAAGCAAAAGAAAACTTCCTCTGGCTTCCTCGCCTCCGTGACCCAGCGACAAGAAAGTAATTAATTAATAAGGGGCAGCGCTGATCCAGCTCCTCGGCCGGCCAGGGGCCTGGAGAGCCCCCTCCTCCCAATCCCCAGGCCCTGTAGCCAAAATAAACGTCAGGGAGAAGGCGGGCGTCCCCTCCTCCTGCCGCCACCCCCCTGCACGCCGTCCTCCGGGGAGGTTCAAAAGTTCAAGATTTTCACATTTCCCTAACGTTATTTCAGGAAATTGCTGGAGAAAGGAAAGACGGCACTGCCGAAAAAGCAATCCGCGGGTGGATATAATAATACACAGAATCCAGAGGCAGGACTGGGTGTGAGCCAGGCGTGGTTCGGAAGGAGCCCCATCCCCACCCCGCGGGACCCGACGTTTAGTTTTTGGCTCAGGAGCTCTCTTGCACATCGCTGACTTTCACTGAGTTTTTCTTGAAGCAACACCGAGAGCAAAGCCCCGGATCACCCACCACTACCCCAGAGCAGCCCCAGCAGTGGCAGACACCGGGATAAGCTGCCACAAGGACCTTGGGTTGGTCCATGAAGCCACACCGCTCAGAGCACCAGCACTTATCAAACTGTAGCAGCTGGTCTGGGGGCGATGCTGCCGAGCTGGTTCAAAGCATCCCCAAGAACATCCACCAGCACAAAGAATGTGGGTGTCAATGTCCCATGTCCTCAAGGAATTACAGTTTGGCCCCAGATGTGCACAGAGCTTCCTGCAAACACTGCTCTGACGTGTGTCTTGGTTCCCTTCTTCCTTCCTCTCAAAACCCTTTCAAATTTTACCTCTGCACAAACCTCAAAAGCGACCAAGTCACACCTGGGTTTTCATCGAAACCAGGTTAAACGACAGCCTTTGCTGGAGGTTCATGGGAAAGGTTCATAAAACTACTGAAACTCTTGGCAAACCTGAATTTTGGGTTACAATGAAATACGAAACTCGACTGCTTTCATGTGGTTTGGGGTTTTTTGTTGCAAAACATTTGGTGTAGCAGCTCCGGGTGAGAGCACGACAGCCGAGTACACGACAGCGTGTCCATAGGAGCGAGGAATTCAGATACACCCCGGCAGCCTTCACTGGAAAATGATTAACTCGGATTGGAAGCCATCTCATTACCCTGGGGGCTGGACCAGTGCCACCGCGTGCTCGGGGACGTGGGGCAGAGCTCTGGGCACTGGCAAGGACCCAAGGCAGGAAGGTTTCCTTGCAGCAGCAGCGATGGAGCCGTGGCCGTGGCAAGAGCCTGGATGTGCTGCAGCATGCGGAGATGTGCCTCGGGCAGATGCTGACGGCTCACCTGTGGGACCCATCGTGCTTCCAAGGTCCATCTCGTTCCCGCAGGGCACTGCACACTTTTTCCCTGCCAAGGGCAAATTCAGCTGATAGCAAAGAGGGAGTGGGAAACCTTCTCTCCCCAGTATTGCTTCACTCCATCCAAGCACGTGGTGGGGGAGTTGGGGTTGGTTTGCTGTGGGGTTTTTTAAGTTTGCTGAGCTCTTGGGGTGCCTTGGTGCTTTGGATTCACTTTGGAACATGCTCTGGATTCACCATCCTGCTGCACCGTATGGAGTTGGCCTGGAGCCTGGTGAGACCTAACCTGCGCTGTAAGGTCAGCTGAGGAGGAGGAGGAAACACGAGGCTGCCCACACTGGCCCCACCATTTATAACTGGAAAGTGGTGATGAAGACAACCTTTTGAAAATGAGCAGCATAAGTATTCCAGATTATCAAGTTCCTTAGAGAAACAGGAGTTTCCCTCAGGAGTTCTTCCCAGATATCCATCACCCTCAACCCCTTTTCTCTGACAGCTCACTTTCCTCAGGATCTGGGCAGTTACTTGTCACCCAGGCCACCTCTGGTGTGGAAGAACCATAATGGACCAATATCTGCATTTTCACACCCATCCCTCAGGCTCTGCATGGCTCATGTGACAGAGCTCTGGGCACCAGGCATCGCCTCCAAGAGATACCACATCCCAAAGGAGGAAGCAGGACAGCCGGCCCAGGCACACAGAGGTCAGCTGGAACCCAAGACATTTGTAAGGCCGGTTGAGGAAGTTTATATTAATTCCAAAAATGTGTTAACACCCTGGGAAAGCCACCAACCCTGAAACGCTGTGCAGACACAGCACTGCTCTTCCAAAGCCATTGGAATGTCTCCTGCTCCCCCAGTCCCCAGCTCCACTGCAACCTTCACCATTCCCTCCCTGCACCGACCTCTGCCAGGTCCCAGCCCTCCCACTCCCACCTCCTATTTACATCCCTGGCCCGCTTTCCCCCCTCTCTTAGACATTTTAAAGCTGCCCATCTTAAAGCACTGCTGAAAATCCCCAAGACATCCCAAGCAGGTTTATGGCTGCACAGAACCCAGGTGATACTGGGGCCAAGACGCAGCACTGGCGTGTTGGGTCACTTTCTGAACCCAGCCCAGGCTAGGAAGGGATTAAACTCATTCCTATCTAAACTATAAATAATAATAATCATAATAATGTCATTTTTGCAGTGCGGTTCTTTCAATATGGGCTGATTAATGTATTTGTAATGAGCAACGGTAAAGATTTTCAAGCCATCTAATTAGAAGGCAGTTTCCTTTCCAGACATGCCCAAGTCCCTTTGGAAAAGGAAAACGTGGCCTCCAATGCTACCTTTTTGCTGTGGGAATACTACCCTGTATCCTGAAGATTAATCAGACATTCAACTTGCCCGGGGGCACTATTTGCAATCCCAAATCTCCGAGATCCCAGAGCTGCCTCCTCGGTGCTGAAGGAACACCCGGTGGGAGCCAGCACCACGCAAGCTCTGCTCCAAGGGGAACCAAAAATCCCAGGGCAGTGCTGGTGTGCAGAGCCATCCTGGCTTCCCAAGGCAGCGATGGTGCTGGGGGGACTCAAACATGATGGGGAGAAGAAAGGGACATTGCAAGGGATGTGCACAAGGGGCAGCTCATCCTGTACATCACAGCACCCACCGCCCGTGCTGATGTATTTTTCCGTTCGTGTCTGGCATTCCCAGAAAACACTAACTTCATTATTGATTTGTGCTCATTTGTCATTTTTATAACCTGGCCAGCACTTCTCCTGAGGGCCGTGACTAATTCCACTTCCCCAGGCTGGAAGGGGCGAGAGCCTTTAACTCTTTCAGGAAGGGCTCTGCAGACCTGGCCCCTGCCAGGGCACCCACAGAAATCCCGAGTATTTCACAGCCTGTCCATGCCCATGGGGAGAACGTGCCATGATATGGGAGGATGTCTGCCCACCCCAGCTGAGCAACCAGCTTGGGAAAACCCCCAGGTGCTGGGAAGGCTGATGGAACCAGCTCTCCTTCCTTCCTTCCAGGCGCTTCCCAGCAACGATTTGGGATCAAACTCCCAGAGGAGAAGGTCCATTGAGTTAAACGCAGCAGATGCTGCTTCCAAGGGGTGGGATACAGGGAGTACCAAACACGACATCTGCAATTATTGAAAGCCAGATAAAGAAAATCAAATCTCATGCTTCAGGGCATGGGTTGATGAGTACAAGGGTCAGGAAGGAATTTCTCTCCCCTTACAGAGCAGTGCACAATTGGGTCAGTGCATTACCGAGTGCCATAAGTCCGTGATTGTTTTCCCCTCTCCTTTTTGAAGCCCTGTGATCTCGCCCTTGGCACAAGAGCTGTGTCGGAGGGAGCGATGGCTTCACCTGGTGTGGCAGAGCAGATGATTCTCCTATTCCCCACCTTCCTAAAGCTCAGCATTCCCAGTCCCAGGTTAAAGATGGCACGAGAACCTCGCTCAAAGCCGGCCCCTCTGCCTTGCTGCTCTGACACTGCTCTGCAGAGCTGCCCACCCCTCTCAGCCTTAATTACTTCTACTACAATCACCTAAATTGGAACAAAAACTCCTCTGAGTAAGACCCTTTTCTTCCGCAGTTTGCAAAGCACTGTGTACACCTTTGGCACTATTTAAATAATAAGCCTTGTTATAATAAAACCTGCACTGTTGGCTTAGAAAATAAAGCTCTGGAAAAAGGGGATGAACAGAGAGAACTGAGCAAAAAAACCCCGATGGTTTTGTTCCCAGAGGTCGGGAAGCGTTTGCGGTAACGGCGGTTGCTCTCACTTTACACCGCATCCAGAATCCTTTCTCTTCCTTAAGCAACTTCTCTATGCTATAACTTGCTTAGCTGGGAGGATCTAACCACAGGGAAGAGGCTTGAGTTTCAAATTAAAACAAAGTGAGCAAACAAACACGAAGATGGTCTGTAAACACGTGTCTATCTGCATCGGCTCTTGCTAAGCCAGGCTTTGCCAAACCACACGCTTCCTAATCCAGACAAACAGTTACTGGCCTTTCCTGCTGCCAAGTAGCTCTTCAGCAACAATTCCCTGTCACCAAAGGTGGCATTTTCCAATGTGATCTGTACTGGTCATGCTCTATACCTGCCAAACCCAGCAACTTTACACTGACCCCACGAAACCACACTTCACAAACCCCTTTGTATAAGGTTGATTGGGTTTTTATCAAACAAGACCTATGACTAGTGCAATCTGAAGTATTAAATTAATGCACTCATCTGTTCTCACTGCAACCATCTACCCATTCTAGAAGAGAATTTGGGGGGTGTGTCAGTCAGCTAGGTTGGGGCACAGCATCCCCACCCTCCTGCTCCCAGGAACCCACAGATGAGCCCAGCACTAATGTCAAGAGTCCAAGCCCCCTGGCCAGCATCACCACCTGAGCCTGCTACCTCGCTGTCAAGCTCACTTTGAACTTTAGTGTGAGATGAGTTGTCCCAGAAAGGTGTAAATCAGCCAGAGGCAGCCCGAGGGTGGGTGTCAGGCTCCGAAATCCTCCGCTATCCACAAACCTCACAGCCGTGCACGACACTGCTGCATCCACAGGCGGTGAGTCACGTCTGCACACGGAAGGGGAAAGGTGGAATCAAAGGTATGAACTTGTATTGAATGGGATTTGGCGTGCCCAGACTTGGTCCCTACAACCCATGAGAAGAAAGCAGGCACAGAAGGTTGGGATGGGGCAATGGGAGTTTTGGCACTGCAAACATGTTGTAGGCAAGTGGGGGAAGAGTCTTCAGGGGAACATTTGAAGGAGCCTGTGGCGGCTTGCTTGGGGAGAAGGCAGGGGAGGAAAGGAGAAAAGAAACAAAAGAAAGAAAAAACCCAAAAAAACAGCTGTGGAAGGGGCTGCTGCTGGGGCCTGGCACTGCAAGAGCTGCGTGTGGCAGCATCTCGGCACAAAGAGCTTCCTCCCTGCGGTGCACTGGTGGGGCTGGACACATGGCCAAGGCTTGGAAAACCAAACCGAAGGAAGTGGTGGATGAGGCCAGGAGCTGACAGCAGCTGCTGGGTGCAGGATCAGTGCAGAAAGACAGCACAGGGTTGGGGACAGCCCTGCAGCAACGGGGAAGGGACTGTGCTGGGGCAACTGGGCTGCACTGGGAACTGGTTCCTGTCCTTAGCAGCACTTTACAGACAGGAGTTACAGAATATCCTGATTCGGAAAGGACTCAAAAGGACTGTCAAGTCCAGGCTCTTAGGTGAATGCCCCATGTGCCCTCAGGTCTGATATTGCAGTGGCCAGCACCCACCTCCCCATCCCGTGACTCACCAAAGCTGCAGGAATGGCCAAAGCCCCCAAAACACAGCACTCACAGCAACCCAGGCAGCTGTGGCCACCACGGAGATGTGCTCCTCCAGCAAACAGCCCTCCTGCATCACGCCATCATGTCCCAGAGCTCATGCAAGAGCAGAGAGGAGGAAACAGCCCCTTCCCCTCCAGCCCTGTCCAGCAGAGCAGCTTGGAGCAAGCTGGGAATAACATCGACCATGCTGGGAACAAAGCACTGGTTGTATCATGGTCACTGAGAGAGCTGGGAGGGGAGTTTCTTTTTCAAACAGAAAAGCTTGGGGGAGTTGGTTTTTCCTTTTTTTTTTTTTTTTCTTTTTGTGGGTTTGCTTTTTTCCTTGTTAACCAAAAATGTCAATGAAACCAGGACTGTTCCCAGAAAAAGGACTTACGCAGATGAATTAATTTCGTGTTTGGGGGGAAGTAACAATGGAAATTCTCAAAAGATCTCGGCGACAGATTTTTTTAAAAAAAACATGTTTTGTATTGAAACCATTTCTTGTTTCTGCTCCTTTGCAGCAATGTGAAACTCTCTCTGCAAAGGCTGAAATCAAACCAAACAGAAAGGACCACTTGGAACAGATCTTGAGAGAACTTCATTCAACCCATTGAGTATCTTCCCCAACACCCTTGAGCCTGGGATCTGAAGGAGGGGTTGGTTCAATATCCAAACCCTGTGGGCAAGGATGAGGTGACACTTCCCCACTAAGGCAACCTCAGGGACAGGACCTGACTCTAGGACCCAAATCCCAGGGAGCAGCTTCACCCAAAACATACCCTGACACAGCACGGTCACGGGGACACCAGAAGTTGACACTGGATTACAAAAATCCCCCAAAAGAGAAGGAAGAACCAGAGGCTGAGTCACGAGTCAGGGCTGTACTGTTGCAAAGACATATCCAGGGTCAGCCTGGGAGAATCTGGCTCCATGGCTCCAACTGGCGTCGCAGAAATGGTGTTTTCCTTCAATCCCCACCACCTCTCCTCCTCCATTCCCGTGTCCTGCAAGACCCCTCAGACCGGCCGTTTGCCTCAATCTGCTTCAAATTACCACAACAATGCTGGGCCCCAAATGGACACGTAAAAGTGTCTCAAATTTATTGCAATTTTAAGCCATCCCTAGAACTGCACAGACATTGCTGGAATACTTCCTCCTTCTTTCAGGCCCTCCAATGACTCTGCAAGCCGGCGACAGGGACCCGAGGACAGGCAGGAGGAGATGACTGGAGCCAGCTGCCTCTGCTGGCTGTGCCGGGTGGGCCGGGGCATGGGAAGGGAGCAGGGGGGTCCCCGAGGTGATGCTGAGACCGGGGCAATGTCCCTTGGGATGTGCGGCGACGGACGGGACCGAGCGGCTGCTGAACCCGCGCCGGTCTCCTGCTCCGGGGAGGGAACAGCACAGGGCAGAGGTGCTTTAGCTGGGGCAGGACCACCATGCGTGGCTGAAAGGCTGCAAAGGGCAGCCCTTTGTTGTCCCTCGGCTCCCTGCGTGCAGGTGGCTTTTCCTGGTGCAGGAACCGGGACAACACAGGATGTGCCAGGGAGGCTGTGCTGGCAGGGGGGCATCGCTGCCACTGGCACCAGTGGCCCTCCACACCATGGAATCACACACGAGTTGGGGTTGAAAAGGACCTTAAAGCTTACCCAGTCCCAGCCCACTGCCATGGCCAGGGGCATCTTCCACTAGACCAGGTTATTCCAAGCCCTGTCCAACCCAGCCTTGGACACTTCCAGGGATGGGGCAGCCACAGCTTCTCTGGGCAACCTGTGCCAGGGCCTCAGCACTCTCAGAGCCAAGAATTTCTTCCTAGTATCTACTCTAAAATCCACTCTCCTTCAGCTTTAAGCCATCCCTGCTGGCACCTCTGCAGCC
This sequence comes from Sclerurus mexicanus, assembly GCA_013396755.1. Classification (NCBI taxonomy): domain Eukaryota; kingdom Metazoa; phylum Chordata; class Aves; order Passeriformes; family Furnariidae; genus Sclerurus; species Sclerurus mexicanus. The sequence goes on along the minus strand of VWZF01003468.1, from coordinate 658,066 downwards.
AGGCAGGCACTGAGCCACTGCCCAGAGTCAGCGTAATGTTGTCACACAAATTGCACCTGTGAAACTGTTACAAGAATTAATTGATCATATAAGTACAGTAATTGGAACTTGCAAAGCATAGATAATTACCTTTTATTAGTTCCTGTAGATAATCCATTATACACTGATTAGGCCTAAGTAAGGATCTTACAGCCCTAGTTTGATTAATGGCAGATATGGATATTAAACTCCAGCAGGAATAGATAACTTACTATTTTCTTTCTTGCCTTAGGAGTACATCACCCTGTGAGTTATGGTCTGAAGTTTTTGCACTGCTGGGAAAGTCAGGCACGTCCAAAATTCCCACCTGACTTGACTGTGGTCACTGTCTCTGGCAATGGCAAGTACCAGCTCCCAACATTTCCCGGCAGCTTGAGATAAAAAACCCCAGGCCACACCTCAGCAAGGTGCTTCCCGCTGACAGCCGTGTGTCCTGCAAGGCCTGACCAGCTCCAAACCTGCTAAATTTTAGCTCAACTTGTGACCAACCCTTTTAACCTAAAGCAGCGAATCCTCTCCCAGACCTCACGCCCCAGCTCGGATGCTCTCATTTCCATGGATTCTCACACTGTTTATTTTCCACAATTCTCTGCCCAAGACAAAATGTTAGTCTGCATTTTCTGCCTTCTGCTTGACTGCTTTCTGTGGTCCTGCCTGTCCTTCTGCCACATTCAGTGGAACTGTCCCCACATCAGAGCCACCGTGTCCCCTGCACCAGGGGATCCTCAGTGGGATCTGCCTGTAGGACCAGGATTCTGCTCCAATGACCATCACTCCCTGTTCACAGAGCAAGGAGCACAGGATGGGGGCAACTGGACAAAATCTGCCTGCAGGCTACGGGAGGCTTTATTTAAGAGAAATAAATAAAAAAATAAGGCTGTGATTATCTCAGGCCACTCTCCAGCTGCCACCCAGAGACAGAACAGGGGGGAGCGCTTTTCAAATGAATAAACAAAACGCAGCGGATGTGACATGCCGAGGCACAGGGACGGATTCCTCCTCTCTTCCTGGCAAGATAACCCTGTTATCGGCACGGTGGAGGGGATTAGGAGAGGGGAGGAAGGGAGGAAAATAGTAAATGTGGGCACAGGGGGGAAAAAACCCCCATCAGAGAAGCTGCCAGAGGGAAAGCAAGAGCGAAGAGGCTGCATCCAGAGCCAGCCTATTCATCCCGCACGCTCCGGACTGCCAGGGCTGGGGATGAATGGGATTTACTGCCCATTAAAATAAAGCCCTTTCTGTAGTTTATAAACAATGTCGCTGCTCGGTGGGAGGTTGGACATTTTAGTTCATTAAGTGGCAAATAATCTCTGTCACTTTTTATTTTTAAGTTTATTTACATGTAGGGTTGCGGTTTTTTTATCTCCTCCTCCTCCTCCTCCTGCTCTTCCTGCCACCTCCTCAGGCAGCAGCAGGAATGTATGTGCATGGATCCAAAATGCTGCTCCGGACCCTGAGCTTGCCCCTCCTGAGGCTGTTGGCCAAGCCACCAAAGCAATCCTGCTTATGTTTCAAAAATGCTCCTTTACAGGAAAAAGAAATTTATTTCTGCCTAAACCAAATGGTGGCTGAATGGGGTGTCAGAGCAGCACAGAGCACAGAGGGATGCTCAGCAGCCATCCTGGGAAAAGAATCGAGCCCTGGGGGAAAGCCAGAGACATCAGCAGTGACTGCCAGGTCCCAGCATAGCCTGGGACACCAACATGGACAGGGACACCATGACCAGAGACCCTGGTGCCAGGCAGCCTGGAGCGTGGCACAAGGAGATGCCAAGTGTGAACGAAAACCGGATCACTTGTCTGAAGCTCCTGGTTTAGAGTAGACCTTTCCCTTGGCACTACAACAAATGCTCTGCACGTCTGCCTAGAAATGCCAGCCCTGTCCGTGAGCCTTTGCTTGTGCAGGGACACACAGGGCAGCGCTTCGCGGTCCCAGGAGGGTGCACAGGGTGACACAGCTCCAGTGAATTCCTTGTGGCACCTCCAGCTGTGCGTGGCTCTGAGCACTGGCCCCTTTCCAGCGGCTGGCGGAGGCAGCAGGAGCTGCCGCCCGTCCAGCACTCCCCGGGCCCTGGCTTGGCACCAACACTGCCAGCAAACTCCTCCGGCAGCGGAGGGGAACCTGCACATCAGGCAGGATGCTGAGGATGCTGACACTGACTGTTCTTTGAGACCATGGATGTCCAAGCTCTGTCTACCCTAAAAACACCCCTGGAATGGCACACTGGTGCATCCAGGAGCCGGCCGAGGCTCCATGGTCCCCTCTCCACATCCAGAACAACATGCATGGCTGGGAGGCAACAAGGACATCTGGGAGCAGCAACACCCAATTTGGCCTCCAGCAGCCTGTAAAGATGCTGTGATGGACTTTTGCAAGAGAATGTGAACTCCCTTCTCAGCTGAGCTGCAGCCTGGATCATGGATCCCCTCCTGATCCGTGTTCCCACCGCAGTGCTAAGTGGCTCCCGCATCCTTCCCTGCTTCCTCGGTTGGACTCGGCCCCGGCACTGCCACAGCTCCCTGGTGGGCAGCAGAAATCTCTCCTCGTGTTATCTGGATCCTAAAGCGCTTGAGCAGACGGCGACCGTGCAAACCATTATATCATTCACGCACTATCAAAAGCTCACACAGTGGCACTTAATTACAGCCCCGGAAGCGCAGGCTTCCTTAATAAATCAAAGAAATAAAGTCAGGGATGATGCACTGAACAGAGGGGGTGGGGTGGGGGGAATAAAGAGCTTACAGTTTCCCACTGTGTGTCCCCTTTAGATAACAGATGCTCTCTTCTTAACCTCTCACTTCATCAGATCAGCTCCAGCTGTGTTTGGATCAAGTGCAAAGCCTGGCCCGCATCCAGCCTGCCTGCTTCCCTACTCCAATGCCAGCTCCAACCCTCTGGCTCAAGGGCTGGCTGCACCGGGGTGGCGGGAGGAGGAGAGCCCCCACCAAGCCGGGACTGTTTCATTAGGCACATTTTACTCTATCCCTGCCTCCAGCTACCCGAACTCCTTCATGAGAGCATCTCTGGGACTCTCAGAAGGCTGAACGCCAGCCCCATCAGCACCCTGAGGGTGTCCCTGGCCGGGCTCCCGGGAAGGGCATGAGCAGCATGGGAGCCGCTCGTGCCGCAGGAGCGGTTCACGGGGATGCTTGTCCTTGCAGCCCCCACGAGCAGCCCACGCCGCAGTGACAGCCAGGAGAGAGCACTGTTAGTAAACAGCTTCCAAAGGCTGCGCTGACAGCTCCGCGTCGCCTCGGCCATAAATCACGGGAGAAGCCCCCCGGGATGCCCTCCGCTCCCGGCCTCGGCGCGCACCACCCACCTCCCTGTTTATTTGGAAGTGTCACCTCCTCGCTCCGCTGGCGCGCAGCCCCCACCGTGGGAGCGCCGTGATGGATGGGGCTGCACCGGCACTAAAAGGAGATTCCTCCCGGAACAGATCCAACGTGCCAGGCTCCCCCTTGCTGCACCCGTGCCCACCACGGGGACTGGGGAGACGATGGTGCTGGAGGGCTGGCACAGCCCAGGTCCTCTTACCCGCCTACGAACGTGCCACCCAGCCCAAGGACCTTAGCAGAGATAAAGCCTTTGAGAAATCCCGCTGCTCCTAATCCCCCAATAGCACAAAAATAATGGAGCATTATCTTATCAGGATTTAACCCACTAATTACCCTGGGGATGGCTTAATAAGGAAGGGACACCCACCTGCCAAAGGCAGCCTAAGCCTGCCTCCTGGCCAGTTACACAACACCACGCTGGGCACGGCAGCGCTTGCATCCTTCAGCCCTCCTGGACCAATCCAGGAAGGGTGAGCGAAGCAGGAACAGCCCTGTTCCCAAACTGGGCTGGGTCTGAAGGAGCCCAGGCGCCCACAAGACCCCCAAACATTCTCACGGACCCTGCTGGGAGGAGGCAAACCCTGACACCAGGAAAAGCTGTCTCCCCAAACTCCCCAAAATCCCAGCCAGTGCAATGGTTTGGTGCAGGGAAGGACCTGGCCACAGGCTCTCCATACCACCCACCCCTCACCAGCTCAGCTGATGCTGTGCCATCTCCTCCCTGCATCCCACATCCTCCTTGCCAGCCCTCCCCAGGCACATCCTGATGCTCCAAGGGACAGTGTCGGAGCCGGCTCAGAGATGGGTTTAAAGCCCGTCCTGGCAGCTTGACCTACAAGTGCTGGTGGATGCTGCTAACCCACCCTGCAAGACAAACATGTCCTCGGCTGCAACAGCCCAAATCACGAGCAGCTTCAGCAAATCTTAGCCAGGGCTCCACGTCAGACCACGTGTCCTGCTCGGTTAACGGAGCTGGAGCGTGAAAAGTGAGCCGGACGGAGGAGAGCGCTTGGGTTACAGCTGGGAGCAGCAGGGACGGAGCGGGCTCTGACAGCTCCTGGCTGCTCCCCGGGCAGCGATATCTCCAGATCTTTTACAAATAAATATCATTGCTCATTATCTCGGCATTAAAGTTACATGCTGCGCGAGATGGGTACTGAGCTTTCTCTTGCTAATCTAAAACGGATGCCAGTGCTTCTATTATTAATCTCCCAGGTCGTGGGTTCCCTCCTGCTCCATCGCTGCCAGCTCTGCCACTGCCACCCTCTGTGCTCACAGGAGAGGGACAGTGGAGCCACTCAACAGCCCCTCTGTGCTTGTTCACACATGGCCTGGCAGCTTCACTCCCTGGCTCCTGGTGGGGTAAATCCTCCTACAATGCCAGGGCTGAGAGTTTCCTGAGGTTTGACTTTGCTGAACCCCTTTCCACACACAGCTGCAGAGAAGATGAGCAAGTGGCAGTGGGGACAACAGCAGTTTCCCACTCCATGGCATCACAGGGTGCAAAGACCCACAGAGCCAGGAGCATCCAGGAGAGCAGCTTGAAAAGGCTGGTGCCTGCACACCAAGTAAGGACTGCCGGCCCCAAGGAAGGTCTCTGACCAGAAACTCTCAGTGGTTGTGTTTGCCTCAAGAGCAGCACGCTGGCCCTGCACCCCAATGTGTCACACACCAGATCACATGCTGGGAGCACGTGCCTTGCAAGGGACCGAGTGGTTTTGACACCCACATCCTGCCCTATCCCAGGCTCCTGCTCCAGCATGGCATGGAGCTGAGCTGCTGCAGGATGAGGCAGGGCAGAGCCCACTGTTGCCCTGCTGCCCACGCACATCAGCATCCCAGCAGCCGCTTCCTCTGAAGCCAGAAGACAGTGAGTCACCCACACGGAGCTGCACTGACTCCTTCTCCCTCCTCTCACTCTCTGCAGCTGGAGGGGCCACGGGCACTTCTGCAAGACAGGGCCCAGCATCAACAGGAGCAGCAGCTTCAGGGCAGGGATGGATGTCACAGCCGAGGGAGATGGGCTACAGCACAGGGCAGCCCCAATGCCCAGACATCTTAAGACTAGGATGTCTAGACTGCTAAATATTGGGTTTATATACAGAAAGTCCTCCAAAGTCCCAATACAGAAAGTTTCCCCTCCCCAGATCACACACAGATGGACCATGAGAGAAATGGAAGCTGCTTTTCCCATTTCCCCAGGGTTAGTGCCCAAGGCATCCACTCAGTCCCCACTCCCAGCACCACAAAATCATCCACCAGAGACACGGTGAGGTGACAGCACCCATCACCCTCCCACCCCAGGTCAGGTTCGCTCCCTTCATTTCTCCTTTTTCAGAGAAGAATTAAACTTCAGCCCTTTTATCATCCATACCAGACCTGGCATCCTCCTGGCTCCCAACCCCTTCCCATCACATCTTACCCAAGGGAGCAGGGCAATGCCAGCCCTCAGCCACATTACCACCATCCACACAGGACAAGGGTTCCTTGTGCCGAGCACTCTCTTGCCAAAGGGGGATGTTTCCTGTGCCCCCTGACGTCAGGCAGCCCGCGTCAGGGAAATGAATGTGGATTTCAACATCCTCTGGTTCATCAGCTGCTCATTTCGACATCCCCATGGTAAACCCTCAAAAAAAGCACACCCCGTCACTCCCCCGCAATCCTCCTTCTGCTAACTTGGCTTCATCCAGAAGAGTATTTGTCACCTCCAAATAAATATTTATTAACCAAACTGCAGGTGTCTGGGGCTTCCCACCTCCTCTGCTCTCAGCTGTGCTGACACCGGAGCTCTGCCGAGCACCCAGATGTCAGCTGGGAACAGCTCTGGGAGCCTCCTTTGAGCCCAGCATCCAAATAACTGCTCAAATCTTCCCACTAACCCCAGGGGGAACACCCTGGATATGAGACATGTGGATAAAGGGGGTGATGGATGAAAAAGAGGTGGTGGGAGGGAGCCTTCCTTGGGCTCTTCCTCTTGATGAAGTTATGGACAGATCGAAGGGAATGCAAAGTCCAAAGCCAACAGCTGGTCCTGCAGGACTGACCCTCCCCAGCTCTGCTACTGCAGGTGTGGGATAAAGACTTTCTGAGCAACAGAGAAATGGGAGAAAAAAGAGGAGGAAATGGAAGAGAGTCCCAAACAGACTGGCTGTAGCACAGGGTGGTTCGACTGTGGGAATGGAAACCTTCCCAGCCTGCATCCCTGGGTATCCCTGAGCCCCAGCCAAGGGACAACAGGAGCCACAAGAAAATGAAAGCAGGAACCCAAGATTTAGTGGTCCACCAGGGGAGATGTTTATGCCAAGGCCAAAGTGTAGAAAGGGCACAGGGGTCTCTGTCCCCTCTGGGGACAGTCCAAGGCCACCTCGCTGCCCTTCATGCACAAACCAAAGGGATTTAGGCACCTCGAATGCCCTTGGGGACACCACCGGGCTCCTCTTCAGCGCAGCCTCCCACCCAGGGTGGTAATAAATCCGAGACTGGGAAAGGCTCCAACGCTGCCACGGACACAGGGAGCATTTTAAGAGTCTGGCCTCTCCCCCTCCATCCCTTGTCACCACTGTCACAGCACCCCCTTCCTCCCTCCCACCCCTTTCGAATTAGCAGCCATCGACCTCCTCCCCCTGCGGAGCTGACATTAATCCAGCGATGTTTGTTTAACAACAGCTCCCATTGATCTGTAGCCTGATCCCCCAAGTCAATACAGGCTTTTGCCAGGTTCTGGAGTGCAGGATCCGGCTCCGGAGTGGCCCCGTCAAGCTAAAACTGCTGCACGGGCTGACAGGATCAGATGCTGTCAGTGCTGCTCTGGGACCCATTAGCTTTAATTAGCTGATGATGCTGTAGAGGCCACATAAAACAATGAAGGGGATTGATCCCTCGTGTAACACTATTGACAGTGGAGCTGCAGCTGGGATCAGTTTGGTGCCGGATGCATCTGTAGGGTCTATAAAACCAAGGCCTGTTTTCTTTTTCATTTTTTTTTCCCTTTAGTTTAAAAATCCTATAATGGTAGGACTGCCAGGTAAAAAGCAAGAGCCAAAGTAAAATAAAAAAGGAAAAAGCCAAAAGCCAACTGCAGGGAACCCTGTCTGATTGCCACTGATGGTAAGTTAGGGCACATCCAACCACTTCCACCATCCCTCCATCCCTCCCTGCCAAAGACCCTGCACACCACAGTCATTAAGGTACACGCTGCTGCTTCCAGGTCACTGTCATTACCCCTTTTGGAAAACAAGACATCAGCTCTCTCCATGTCCTTTGCTCTGAAGGACGCATCAGTCCCTGAACCACCTGTGCTCTTCAAAGCTCCCTCCTTCTGTGAAGTGTCACCCACTGCAGCAAAGGATCAGGGTGCTCCAGGAACACAAAGGGAACCGAAAAATACAGGGGTGTCACAGGGCTCTTTCATTTTCAACTGTCCTGCTGCAAATAGAAACATTTAGGTTGGAAAAGACTTCCAGATCATCCAGCTAGGCATCTCTGTGTGCAATGGGGATTTCCTCTGGGGCACTGATGCTGGCAGCCAAGTGCCTTTACACCCCAGGTGCTCCCTTACCTATGAAGAAACCCCAGTGGGATAAGGCCACAGGCATTACAAGCAAGTACAGAGCAGGGAGCAGCACTGCAGCATCTTCCAGAGCCCTGGAGAATCACACAGGTTTCACCTCCCACAAACACCATTCTTTAACCCCCCCAGCACTCAGCAGAAGCAGCACCATAACCCTACTGTGTTACAGCTCAGAGATGTGGGGTTTGTCATTCCAGAAACAGTGCCAGGAGCTGAAAACTCCTCTGAGCAGGCAGGAAGTCCTTGCAAAGTATGTGAAGAGGATTTACATCATATGTCTCCCCATGCAAGGAGCAGAGCCAAGGACCACAGCAGAGAAGAGGACCACAGCAGAGCATCCCTGATTGCAGCAGAGCATCCCTGATTGCAAGAGAACATCCCTGACCACGGGAAAGCATCCTTGATTGCAGTAGAGCATCCCTGATTGGAGCAGAGCATTCTTGACCACAGCAGAGCATCCCCGCAGAGGTCAACCCTTGGGGTTCCCTGGAGCCCTCTCTCCCCACTATCCCCAGAGCAGCTATAAAGCTCCCTCAAAACTCTCTGAAAAGGAGAAGGTGAGAAACTTCAGCCCCACAGCACTCTGGGGAAGACAGCCTGAAGTCTGAGTGCAGTGGCAGGCAGGGCAAAGGCAGGTAGGCAGGATGGTGAGCAGGAAGGCAAGGCAGGGAGCAGGCAGGATGGCAGGCAGGGTAGGAGGCAGGCCATTGAATAATCAGGAAGGCAAGGTGCAGAGTGGGCAGGGAGGCAGGCAGGGCATGAAGCGGGCAGGATGGTGAGCAGGAAGGCAAGGCAGGGAGCAGGCAGGGTAGGAGGCAGGCAGGCAGGCCATTGAATAATCAGGAAGGCAAGGTGCGGAGTGGGCAGGGAGGCAGGCAGGGCATGAAGCGGGCAGGATGGTGAGCAGGAAGGCAAGGCAGGGAGCAGGCAGGGTGGCAGGCAGGGCGTCGGGAGCGAGCGTGCCGGGGGGAGCGCATGCCAACCAGCCGGTTCTGACGGCTGACACCCTGGCGTAACACTTTCCAGATGTGGCTGCAGGAAGACAGAAGCAGAGCTGTTCCCTGCTGAGGAAGCTGGAAACGGTCAGAGATAATGTGGAATTCCTGAACGGGAGCCAGCGCCGGCCGGGGCCGGGGCGCAGGGACGGCCAGGGAGAGGCAGCGCGCCGGGGCCGATACAAAACTCCTCTCTCTTTTGTGTGTGTGTGTGTGTGTTTTATTTCGGGAACTCTGCATGTAAAAGCCCTTAATTTATACGCTGTGTGGGTTGACGGCTGTACCCAACAAATGGAACATTTTCTCCATACCCTTGTGAGTGTGATAAACAGCCGCTGCGGAGAAGCAGGAACAGAGCCTTTTTCTTCCCCGTGATAAATATGCTCCCGGCAGCTCCGAGCTTCTTGGCTCGGAGAATATTATTTTTTCCTCTTTCTCGAAGAGGGAGGCTTTGGCCCCCTCGCCAGGTACCTGGCACAGCACTGGGCAAGCAAGCAGTGGTGCCACTGGTCCCTGCCTTCGCTGCCTGTCTCATATTGTGACCTCTTAACGATGGTGACTTAGTCCTGTGGAAAGTCCACCACCANTCTGAAAAGGAGAAGGTGAGAAACTTCAGCCCCACAGCACTCTGGGGAAGACAGCCTGAAGTCTGAGTGCAGTGGCAGGCAGGGCAAAGGCAGGTAGGCAGGATGGTGAGCAGGAAGGCAAGGCAGGGAGCAGGCAGGATGGCAGGCAGGGTAGGAGGCAGGCCATTGAATAATCAGGAAGGCAAGGTGCGGAGTGGGCAGGGAGGCAGGCAGGGCATGAAGCGGGCAGGATGGTGAGCAGGAAGGCAAGGCAGGGAGCAGGCAGGATGGCAGGCAGGGTAGGAGGCAGGCCATTGAATAATCAGGAAGGCAAGGTGCGGAGTGGGCAGGGAGGCAGGCAGGGCATGAAGCGGGCAGGATGGTGAGCAGGAAGGCAAGGCAGGGAGCAGGCAGGATGGCAGGCAGGGTAGGNGAGGCAGCGCGCCGGGGCCGATACAAAACTCCTCTCTCTTTTGTGTGTGTGTGTGTGTGTTTTATTTCGGGAACTCTGCATGTAAAAGCCCTTAATTTATACGCTGTGTGGGTTGACGGCTGTACCCAACAAATGGAACATTTTCTCCATACCCTTGTGAGTGTGATAAACAGCCGCTGCGGAGAAGCAGGAACAGAGCCTTTTTCTTCCCCGTGATAAATATGCTCCCGGCAGCTCCGAGCTTCTTGGCTCGGAGAATATTATTTTTTCCTCTTTCTCGAAGAGGGAGGCTTTGGCCCCCTCGCCAGGTACCTGGCACAGCACTGGGCAAGCAAGCAGTGGTGCCACTGGTCCCTGCCTTCGCTGCCTGTCTCATATTGTGACCTCTTAACGAAGGTGACTTAGTCCTGTGGAAAGTCCACCACCAGCCACATACAGGGACCAGTCTCTGCCCCACACTGGGCACAGATGGGCACCTATCCACTCCCATCCCTCTCTAGGGTGCTACAGAGGAGTCAAACTGGAGGCAGGGTGCTACAGGCACCCTGTGCAGGGGGACACAGGAGGCACCCCCTGGTATGCCCATGTCTCAGCTCCTTTGCTGCTCATCGAGGAGTTGCAGGAACTCCTGTAACACAGGTTTTGGAAAGGGTTCTGCTTCAGCGAGGGAGGGAATTGCTGCAGAAATCCCCAACCAACATTGCTCAGAGGGGGAACACAGAGAAGGTGGGGATGCAGAGGATGATGAGACACACAGCTTCAGCAACCCCCCAGCCTCCAGACACACACCCCATATCCACTGGGCAACCTGGGACAACCACCCAGTCCTTTGAGGGAGCCCACACCCTCACAACTGTCCCAGCTGCCCCGGCCCCACCAGTGGCCAGCCCAAACCTCACTGGGCAGGGGGTCACAGCGCTGGGCAGCCCACCAGCAGCAGCCCACCGGGTCACACCAGCAAGTGACTTCATGGTCCCCCCTTCCCCATCATCCATTGAGTCAGGGAAGCCACTGGGAAGGAGTACAAAGCAGCAGGGCAGCTGCTGCTCCCGGCAGGATCTGCAGCACGGAGCCACCTCCTCAGCTGCCGGGTATTTGCACAGCCGGTCCTGACGGGACTCCAGTTAAGTTGGCAATAATGGACTTGCAGTGGGTTAAAACAGATGTTTGCTGTGAGTGAATAACAGGAACCAAAGCCAGAGACAAGGCCAAAGTCAGGGAATTTGCCTCCAAGCCATCCATGCCCCAGGACATCAGTGCCTGCATGCAAAAAATGCAGAATCACAGTCAGTTTGGCAAAACAAAGCCCTGGTCTGGCTGTGGGGGTCCCCACGGCCCCCCAAGCTGGCTGCCATGCCACCAGTACTGCCACTACACACATTTCCCGTGGTATGCCAGGGTGTGACGGGTTGCCAGTGGCCAAAATCTGCCTCTTTCTACCTCTCAGGACCCACCGAGGTTGCTTCAGCTGGCACATGGGCACCCAAGCCAAGGTTCCAGCTGGAGGAATAGAACTCAGCCTGGTTTCCCAGCTTCCTCCTGAGCCCCAGGACAGTGGCACCCACAGCCACACCCAGCAGCTCCCTCAGGGCCACTTGCACCTATTTTGTGCCCAAACTCTGGCCAGTTCCTGGCTGAAATGAACTTCAGAGAGCTGAAGCCCAGGATGAGAAAACCAGCCTTTCATTCAAAATGAGGGGGTTTTTTCCCATCTCTGGTCAAGGCAGATATCTCGGAAACACAGCATTTCCTGTGGCATTTCAACACTTTCTTTTCTCAGACAGAGCCATCCGAGAAAGGCATCCAGGGCCGTCGGCGGGCTTTGGAGCAGACCCAAGAGGAAAACAACCATAGGGAATCAGGAGGGTCTCCTGGAGCAGCAGCTGGGTATTGGTGCAGGCATGGGTGACATGGGGCAGGGACCAGCAGCAAAGCACTGATGAGATCAACCATGAGTCCTAAAACGCCTTTGTGTTGGCAGCTCATGGAAATCGGAATACCCCATTCCAGTGGGGCGATGGCTCTTCTCATTTGTAATTGGGCTGATGGGCAGTTCAGGCACCCATCACTCCAGCAGCTTGGTATATTAAGTGCTTCCAAAAAAAAGGGGGATGTTGTGGGAAGGCACAAACACACCACACACTTTGAGTGCAGCACTGAGGAGGCTTCTGTGTTGTGGTTTTTGCCACCAATTTCCTTATGGCATTCCCTGGGCATCTGCGGGAATAGGATGGCTCAAGGGACCACATAGAGGCTGGGGCACACTTCAGCTCAAGGGATGGTCCAGAGCCCTCCACACAAGCAGCTGGTCCAAAACCCCTCCAGTGACACCTGGGTGACAAGCTGAGGGGTTTCTTGTGTACTCTGAGAGGACGGATATTTCCAAGTGCTCCACCCAGGCGATGCCCAACCTGACCCCCAATGTGGCATAAAGTCACAATGGAATAGGCTAAAGAAGTCAAATCCCTTTGTTGTCTCCCACACCAGTTTGTTGGTGACTATGAAAGGGCTCCAATCAGTAGCACCAAAACACCTCCCAAGACCCCTCTGAAGAACTGAAGCCAAGCCAGCAGAGACCCTGGGAAGCAGTCTGGGAACAGGGACCACCTCCTGCCAACTGCCCCTGCCCTTCCCACCTGTGCATCCAGGGATCTTTACACTGACATCTACACGGATCCAGTGCCCTGCTCCCCATCACTCCATGGGACAGTGGTAACCCGCCATGGGGTGAGTAGCACCCAGTGCCTATACATTCCCAGCTGCTCCAGGGACACCCATTCTATATGGATTTTCCACACCAGTTACATCTTTACTTCCTTCAGGGACAGGCCATAGGGAATAGCTGCTCCTTGGTGGGCAGCTCTGGCACAAANCCCCCCCTTTCTTCCCCACAAGAGCGATGGAAAGGCGAATGAGCAGCACCACAGCAGAGGTTCCCAAGAATGGTTTTCCCAACATATCACACCACTCCCCTTTTAACCTCTGTTAACAAGCCAAAGTCCTTGAATTATCCAGCCCAGTGCACCCCCACCTCTCTCCGGCTCTGCCAAGCCCCCTGTACCCCCCGGGAACAGCTGCCCAGCCTCACACCCCAGCCACTGCCACTGCCAGCATCCAGAGATGTGGAGAGGCAGCACAGCTGATGCTGATGGGCATGAAGGTCAGTGGAGAGGGAAGGTCGGCTCCGGCGGCAGAGCCAGAGCCCCGCGGGCAGCAGCGACCGCCGCGTGCCCGCTCCCCGCACCGGGGTGTCCCTTCCCAAATCTGTCCTGGGGGGCTGTTTGAGCAGAGCTGAAATAAACCTTGTAAATGCATCGCTTGGGGAGCAGGAGAGAAAAGCAAACCCAAGTCTGTGTTTACCCTGAGCAGCACTGCCCGTGCCTCCGGGTCCCACCGCTCCCATCCCTGCTGTCATTTTTGCCGCAAAAGCCAAACAGGTTGGTCGGCACCTGCTCTCCCACCTCTCTCCAGGGAAAGTTTGGGGCTCTGGCAAGCTCCTGGCGCAATGGGACGATCCAGCACACTGTTTGCTACAGCAGGGTGTGATTTGGAATGATGTGGTGCACGGGGATGCACCCAGCATGGGCAGCAACCTTTCCAGCAGCCACAGCCATCCCATTCCTGCTTTGCTGCTGGGGGAATGGTGGGATCCCAACAGGGCTGAACACCAACTGCCAGAGATTGACCCACATCACAGCACTGCCCATTGCCCCCACTGCAAACCCATCCCTGGGCAGCTGCAGCCTTCCCTTAGCAACATAAACCCAAGGAGAAGAGCCATAACCCCACTGTTGCCCCTCGACCACTGTGGACCCCCAAAGTGCTGTGCCCACACCTCTCCTCTGCTCTCCCATGTGTTTGGCTCTCCAGGCAGAGAGGGTGCAAGGCTCACATGTGCCTCACAGTCCACATCCCTGCCTGCCTGGCTGCACATGTGCACACACGCGTGCAAAAAAGCTGCCCATAATCCCCTTTACATCTGCTCTTCCCAGCTCGTCCTCATGTGAGCGATTCCATCATCCACCAAGCACGGAAACTCCGCAGTCCCCCACCACCGTCCCCACACAGCAAACACTGGGCTGCACATGTTTCCAGGCGATGTGACCCCTTCCCAGCACAGCTACGTGATTCCTGGCACCCACGAAGTTTGCAAACAAGGAGACCCAGTGGCCAAGCTGGACCTGGCCGGGTGGGGGAAAGGAAAACCACACATCCATAGACACAGAGGTGGGAAGGAGCCCACACCCCAAGCAGACTGGGCACAATAAACCCGAGCCACGACGCTCTACCCGTACATTTCCACACCTTTAAAGGTGGGTTCACCCACTGCCCTCTGCCCTGGAAGCAAAACACAGCCCTGAGGAGAAGCACAAAGCCACCACGTGTCCCATCCCTCCTCCAACACCTCCTCCCGGCCGGCGCGTGAGCGACGGGGCTCCAGCCGAGTGGCTGTCGCTCGTGATTTGTGGCGTTAATATTTCAGGGGAGGGGAGGGGAGGGAAGGGGTGACAGGGGCCAGGGAGAGCCAGCTCTGGGAAGTCAACCAGCAGGGTTATAGCTGAAGGCAAAACACTAACACTGATGGATCTGAGGATCTGGGGTGGCAGAGGGTGCAGGGGGAGGGAAGGAGAGAAGAAAGCAGGTGAGGAGGGGTGACTAACAGCATAAACATATTCTGCCTTTTGCATGAGGTTGCGATGAGCTTGTTCCAGCCATTTCTTACCAGGCGTGGAACAGCACAGCACCTCAGAGAGATACCAGGATGGAAGCAGAGCCAGGCAGCAATGGGATGAGGTGACAGGCCCTGCTGCTCCCCAGCACTGGAACCATTTCCCTGCCAGCTCCTCCACTGGCAGAGGGGACCAACAGAGCTGCCAAAGCCACGCTGATGCACCTCCACACTCAAAGGCATCACCTCCTGAGCCTCTCCTTGCTGCCCCACTGCCCCCCAACCCCAGTCAGCCCCAGACCCTTCCGAGCCGGCGGCGGGCTGACCCGACAGCCGGAGCCCTTTTTAAGACCTGCAACCCTTGAGAGGCTTAAAGACAAGAATATCTCGATTATCCGCGCCCGGAGCCCTCGAGCAGCCCCAGCTTAAAGGATGGGAATTACTGGCGGGGGCACCCAAGACCCGTCCACGGCATCCCCCAGCGCCAGCTCCCGCAGCCGGCTGTGCCTCTCCTTCCGAGGGATGACAAATAACCCACATAACCCCTCCTGCTAATCACCAGCCCGGCCTCCTCCTCGGCACTTTTCACACCTCCCATCAGCAGCGAGGCATGTGCGACTGGCAAGGAGCCACGGCCAGGCCGCCGCGGCGCGGAGACGGTGGCAACGTTTTGCTGGGAAAAGGGCAATTTAATTATCCCGTCTTCTGTTTCATGACAACAGGGGAACGCGCTGCTCAGACACGGAAAGCGCCACGCAGGCAGGCGGCAATCCTGCCTGGCGCTTCCCGCTGGCAAGGAGGGACCAGGAAAGGCGAGTACACGGACGAGACGGGGTTAACGCAAAGCCCCAAACCTCCGGGTTTTTCAATAGTCCAGAAAAGCAGGAAAAATGTTTTTGCCGTCCAGCTGCAACACTTATTCTGAGCTCAAAGCAAGCGCCGAGTTTCATCTGGGGGCTGTTTGGCCAGCACGGGTCTATTTTTACAGGGAAAATGGTATTTTGAAGGGAAAGGTTGATCAGAAGAGGAAGAAGTATTAAAAATACTGAGGTCCTCTATGGGGAGATCAAACTTCACTGAATTCAGCCAGACTTCACAAACTGTGTCTGACCTTCCAAAGCACCACTTAGCAGAAAATTTACTTCTAAAATATATTCAGTAATATAAAATATATTAAAATCCACCCCTTAATTCAGCCTTACCCATGGAGGCAGGAGTCTGGTGTCTGTCCTGGCCGGTGGGTCGCAGTTGGGACCACGCAGCGAGGCAGCGCTGGCCCTGCTCTGTTCCCCTGGGGACATGAGGGACACAGGGACAGAAAATGCTGCCAGGAACAGCTCCTGTCCCGTGGCGTGGGCAGGAGGGTGCCGGGATCCCAGTCCTGCCCAGCCGGGCTCGGTGATGAGCAGCACGTGTGTTCACCGTGGTGTTTGTTGTGACAGCCGCTCCATTAGCACCCAGGAGCCAAGCTGCCTTCCCAAGGACGTGGCACAGACACCCTAATTAGCGTGTTAACCCCAATTAATACGTTAATGAAACTCATCGGCTGGGAGAGAGCAGGTGTGAGAGGATGGAGGTGGGGCTGGATTGTCCTCTGGCTGAGCCAGGTCTATCCCAGCTCCCCAGGTGCCTCTGTCACTTGCAGGGCGAGAGCTGCAGGGACAGTAAATCAGTGTGAGAAGGAATAAAGGGACTTTCAAGACAGAAAAGTCACAGAAGGAGAGAGAAGAAGAAAATAAATTGGTGTGGGGCACACACACAAGGCACATAAATGTGCTGGCTTGGTCGGTGAATGCCGCCTCAATCCTTACCCCGAAATCCTCAGACACCCGAAATCCCTGGCTAAAGGAAATTCCCACACCCTGGTGAAACTGTGACAATCCCAGTGATGAGCTGGCATGTCTTGAACACAGGAAAATACCTGGCAGCTGGGCTCACAAACAGGTGACAAACAGCTCCCTGCCCACCCAGGAGAGCTGGCAGTGGCACTTTGGGGACGCCAGCCCTGTGTCCCCACTGACGGGCTGTGCACTGCAGAGCCCCAGAGATGCAGGGGAACCCTGTGAGCTTCCCTCCGGGGTGTCCTTAAAAAGCAATTTGCACTCTCATGGGTGCCTCTGATTTAATTTTCCCTCCCTTCCCCACGTCCAGAAGTAGGCTCAGAGGAGCCAGGCCCCACAGCCCCTCGCTGCAGGTCAGGAGCGATGTGAGACTGCGGAGCTGCTCGGGAAGGACCCGATGCGACAGAAGAAGCCCTGTGGCCAATGCCTGATACCAGGCTGGGTGACAAAAGGCATTTCTCTCCGAGCAGAAACCTGTCCCCCTCATGCCTGTTGGGGAGCAGCCAGGACTCTGCTTTTTGCAGGGCTGGCCAGCCGTGCATCAGCTCAGCTGCCTGAGGACCAGCACGGCCATCCACCGTCTCCTCTCCTTCTGCCCTGTCTTTCAAGCAAGCAATGAGTCAGGAAGCACCAGCAGGGCTGTGCCATCCCCAGAGCACCTGCAGTGCCCTGCTTGGGGAAGGATGGGTTAAGACACCCCTGTGCTGCCCCAGCTCCAGGCAGGTGCTCAGCCAGGCAGCGATGGGTGCCACAGGGCAGGTCGGACCCTGGTGCCTCCAGGACCGAGCTGGCTGGTGCACAGCTCACGTTAACCAGCTCTGATGGATGCCTTGGAATGGCTGCCACAGGGAATGCCCCGGCTGGGCACACCTGCCCCTCACGGCAGCAGTGGCAGTAAGGGGTCATGGGGATACTGACCTCGTGAGGCCACAGTCTGAGTGACCGCCAGCTGACCCCGCTGTCCTGGCTCAGGGTCAGAGTGACCCAACACCTGAGCGGGGCTGATGGTGTCCAGAGGCGCTGACATTGCAGCTCCACCTGCTCCCTGTGCTGCGCCAGACTCCAATCGGCACCCACAGGAGCCCTCCCCGATGGCTCCAGCACCATCAGGGCCACCCCCATGCACAGGCTGAAGCAGAGCCACTCCAAACTGCACCTCCCACCCTCCGCCTCCTCTCTCGGAGGCAGTTTGCAGATGGGCTTTAATCATCCCACAGTCCGGAGCGTGCACAGGGCTGGCTCCGACGCCGCTGTGAAAACAACCATGGCCACACTCATCCCTTGCAGTGTCTGAATGGGAAATGAGCAACAGGAGTCCAGACTTCAAGGATGTCGGCGCTGGATGTCATTTGGGTTGTTTTTCTTAATCAGGTCCATTGTCAACCCGCAAAAATGTGCCTCTGACACCCTGGGGATGCGTATTCTTGACGCTGTCTCAGGAACAGCAAATATGCAGATGATTCAGCTCCAAAATTATCAGCAGTGGGATGTAAGCCTCCAAGCAGATCTCTGGCTATTCCTGGGCAAAAGCTCAAAGCCGCCTTTGCTTCTTCCTCCTCCTCTTGAAATCATCAGAGAATATATTCCCTTTTTTTCTCTATGAATAAATTCTTCTCCCTCACAGCCCTGCAAGAAGGGAATGGAGCCAGAGTTCTTGGGATGGCTGTCCCGCTCCCAGGGCCATGGCTGGGGCTGACATCCCGGTGTGCCAGTGGTGCCGGGCACATGTATGCCAGGAAGGACAAACACGACCCCGTTGACCTTTCCCATCCGCCAGGAGAATTTGTACCGACTCATGCTGGGCTTGGACAACGATGTGGTGCTGCTGCTGCTATTTTCTCCTTGTTTTCCTAGACATTTACACTTCCTCCCTTCACCCACAGGATGGTTTCCAGGCTTCAATTCTCTTCCCTATGGCAACAAAAACCTGGCCAAAAACCTGGAAACCTCAACCCACTCACCGAACTCCCTCACAGGCGAGGAAGCTGCATGGAGCTCCAGCCCCTCTGGGCTGGTCACTCCACCCTGACACAAAACTATTTGCAAGCAAAACTTCTGTAGCAATTACAAAGCAAACTTCACCACACATGTGGCTCACCTGGGTCCAAGGTCTCCAAGAGTGTCACCAGACACCAGGTGAGCAGCAGACACCAGGAGAAGGATGAGACTTGCAGAAATCCCCACTGCACTGCACCCCAGCCTAGCCAGAGCTGGGTTCTCTTGGAAGCTGGGCTGAATCTGGGCTGGGGCACAGGACAGATGCTGCTCTCCAGCCTGCAACCCTCCTGCTCCAGCAGCAGATACACACACCATGCACACACTACTCCTAAAACAGCCAATTTCTTGTTAGGGAAAGGCCAGAGCAAAGAGTGGGTGTTGAAGAGGAAAGAGAGAGGAAGGACGAGAGAGCAAACAAATCATATCAACTCAAATCAAAGCAGGCCACAGAAATGATTGCGCTTAAGCTTTTCATGCCTGGCTAATTTTTTTATTATTCAAACAAATTCCTGTTTATGTTTTGCCTCCTTGAAGGATGAACCAGGGGGGAGAGAGTCCTCCAGCAATCCCAGATAATAACCACTGGGAAAAAAGGCTTCCTGATCAAACAATGGGAGACAATTAGCACGAGCCGAGGTGCAGAAGCATCTTTAATCTACCCTGCCTTGTCAAAACTAAAAAAGAAACACTTTGAGAGAAAGAGGGCTGAAATCAGGTATTCCTTTGGGGTCGCAAAGCCACGCACCCTGGCGCTGCATCGCGTGCTTTGCTGCTGCAGCGAAATGATGGTGTTGCAGGATTTCAGGGGAAACTGGGCCAGGGGATGCTCCAAGGATACCCAGCGAGCCTGAGCAGTGAGGACATGCTGAAGCAGACAGGATATGACCCTCGAGGTGGCTCGCAACCACACTGACATCTCTATTTTCAGCTGTGTTTCTGCCCAGGACTTTGGCGCGTCTTTGCTTTTTCCCAGCGCTCCAGTGCAGGTCACACAAAGCCACCCATCAGCCTTAGAAGGACCTTCTCCCTCCCGGATGGCTCTTGGGTGCCATCAGAGGGCTGAAACCCTTCAACACCCACCACACAGCATCTGAGATAATTTTTCAGCTGCTCAGCCCGAGGAGGAACAGCCTTTCTGCCTCTCCAGCCGCTGCTCCTTTAACTCCGCCGTCAGAGGCTCCGAGAGAAAACACCCGCGCTGCAAATCCAACTGTGCGTCATTCAGCTCTCATTTTGATTGTTAAAAATTCATTAATGAGAGCAGATTGGTATTATATCGCTGCCTTAATTAAAGAGGGCTACGGAACAGCATTTTAAATAGCAATGTCATTTTCTAATTGACACAGCTACATTATAAAGAAAAATACTTAAACAGAACTTGAAACCGAGGCGGTTTCTTCTGATGGCAGAGCTCATTTTGGCTTCAATTTTTAATCTGCTCATAAAATATTTACGGGCAAGGAAAGGGATAACGTTTCTCCAGGTGTACAGTTCCCCTCCTCTGGCCCAGTCCCCCACGAGGCTGCTGCAGGAAAAATCCTCCGCCACCCAGGGAAACTGCTGCTCCATCCTCCTCCATACAGGACCCAGTGGCTGCATCCCTTCCTGAGCCCCAAGAGGTTGGGAGACCCAGAGCCCTCCTCATGTCACTGCTCCACCTGCATCCTTTCAGCTAAACCCCACTGGATCTGAATGGACAATGTGCTTTCTTTGGTCCTTTTCTTGGGCCAAGCATTTCTTCCCCACCAAGGGCAGAAGGATGACAGGGATAAGCACGTCCATGCCTGTGGCGGGTTTCAGCACTGGCTGGATGGGTCTCTGTAGGCTTGATGGAGAGGCATAAGGATGTGGGATGTGGATGCAGGACAGCTCAGGCGCTGGCCAAAAGCCTCCCACATCAGGCCAAGTTCAAACTCCGGATCTCCCTCCCTCTCTCACATGCAGACACTCAACACCTTTCTCCACTATTTAAGGTGTTTCATACACAAACTTCCTACAGCCTACAGCTAATTCCACACATTTAAGAGCACAGATTCCTCCTGTTTTCCATTTAGGGAAAAATCTGGTCACCACTTCAAGCAAATCAGGGAAGAAAACAGCTTTGTACGCCTGGATGCAAATTCCTCTGCGAGGCAGCGCGTCCCCCTCTCCCCCACCCCACACGGCCGCTCGCCCCTCGCACGCAGCGGTCTGGGAAAGCAGTCCCTGCTCATGCCAGCAAGACATTTTTCCCCCAGCATTAGTGGAAATTAGTGGCATTAGTCCACGCCTGCGTTTCACCAGCCAGCCAGAGTGAACTCATAGAAAAGTCGTCCGCACGCCAAGTCCATTGAAACCGGTAGCACCGTGCTTTGGCCACTGCGCTCAGAACAAGCACGAGGGCAGGGTGAGCCAGAGGACAGGTTGCTCAGAGGCTTAAACTCTGGATCTAACTCTCACTAGCATTCCAGACGACTTTTCAGATCCTAGTGCCACCCTCCACCCTGCCTCAGTTTCCCTTCTCGCCTGCCCCCTTTTTCCAGGTGCTTTTATGGCACCCCCAGCCACAGGGGTGCAGGCACTCGGGGGTGCTGGGAGGCTGGGGGTGATGCTACACCCAGCCCTGGACGTCCAGGGTGTCCCTTGCACTCTGCCTTTTCTCACCAACAACTTCCAAAAGCAAAACACCATCAGTCCACAGGGTGGCTTGGCATCACTGTGTTGTTTTTCAAAGGGGAAAAAATTTGGAAAACCAACAAGAGGGGAAGTGATAACTTCTCTATGCCTCCTTCTCCCTTGCTCTCCAAGGGAGGGATGCTCACCTCCAAACCCCATGGATACCCGTGGGAAAGCAAAGGGCAGGAGCTGGCACCACGTGGGATGTGCCCAGGAAAGTGGCAGCATGCCCACCCTGCTGCAGAAGGGTCCAGTCCAACCCCTTCCCCATTCAAGCATCCCTCTGCCACCCTCCTTCCCATGTCCCCAGCTCCAGTGGCTTCCCCTCCTGTCGCGAGAGGGTGAGATTGTCCAGCTGGCTCACGGAGGATCTGGACAGGCTGTTTAATCAGGGAGAGCGATTCGGCTGTAATTTCTTCTGATAAAGTATTACAGATGCTACATTTCGAGCCATCTGGCAGCAGCCTGCGTTTCCTGCCTCTGCTTCTCGCGCTCGCAGGAAAAGAAGGGAGAGAGGGGTCAAAAATTAAAGGCAGGATGGCGGGGAGGGCTGTGCTGGGACAGGAAGAAAGGGGAGCAGGATAGGAATTGCCATCTCCCATCCCTCCAAATGCCACATTAACCATCCCACCAGCACCACTCAGCAAAAGATGGGAACGCTGAGGAGCACATCGATGTTCCCAGGAAAAGCAGAGCAAGTGGGGCTGGACCTGCTAAAAGCCAGTGTGTCCCCTGGTGGGGCAGAGATAGAGCCCTCAGACCATCCTCCTCAGCTGGAAAACCCTCCTGGAAGAGTGAAGCCCCCTTATCCCTGGCTGCCTCGTCACCTCCAGCACAGGCACCAATCCAGACCCTCAAACCCTCAACCCCAGTCACAGCATCAGGGAAAGCACCTGCATCCACACTAATCAGAGCAGGGAGAGCCCAAAACCAAACGGATCTGAGTCCATCCAGCTTCACAAGCCAGTGAGTAATTTACCCCGAGCTGAGCAATCCGGCGGCGCAGGGGGAGGCTCTGCAAACAAAAGGCAGCTCCTTTGGATTTACCAGAGCCTGAGCAGAACCACATTAAAAATAACTGAAGGGAAGGGCTCGCACTTCATTACTCTCGACAGAACTGGGTCTTGGTCACGCCAAGTATCTGCTGGGGAGCAATCACAGCCCCGCACGCCGCAGCCCTGCCTCGCGCCACTCAGGTGTGAAGCCAAAGCTAACGGGGCCAGGGGGATGTAGGGGGCTTTATTTTCCACTTATCCCTGACCTGCCGCTGCAAAATCTAGAGATCCCTCCCAGGCCCAGCATCCCCTGTATCCCTGCTCTCAGGAGCCCATCTCCCCATCTGCATTCTGGGGAGATGGGGATGGGTACCCCAGGAGGGCTGGGCAGCAGACATGAGGCAGCAGCGATGCTCCTGGGTTGCAAAAATCTTGGCAGATGGAGAAACCTTAGAGAAGCTTTAGCAGAGGGTGCCTGGATGCCAGAGGGGGTCTGTGGGATAACCAACCCCCAGCTGAAGTTTCTTTGCGAACCACAGAGAGTTAAAGGCTGGCTGAGGCCCTGAAGCACAAGGTTTATGCATATGTAGCCAATGTAATACAATTATACATTAATATATAACTAACAGTCATGGTAATACAACATTACAGTAGGTAGATTACCCCATCTCCTGTAATTTATTATTGTTATTTGTAATCCATTAGTGTCCAGAGCTGAACCCGGGTCAGAGTGCAGTGTCCTGGCACACTTTTGCTCACCCTGGCAGGAGTGGGAGGATGGAAGACCCTTCTACTCCAGGGCCAAATCCTGACCCAATGTCCTGACACAGCAAGTCCTGGGCAGAGACCTGCCTTCCAACTGGCACTGGGTCTGCTCTCCCAACAAAGACATCCACTGACACTGGATAAAGCCACAAGGTTTTGCCCACCTGACACTCCCCCATGCCCTGTCCCCAAAATGTTGTGGCCAAACAGAATGAGGGGCTCAGCAGGTATCTGGGAGGGGTATCTGGCAGCCCTGGGGCCGGACCACTGCCTCACCATCACCGTGGAGCCCTTCCAGTTGCCTCTGAGGAGAAGGAACAAAGCCCAACTGGTTTCGCGCAGCCACCAATTAATCTTGATCGACACCACCCTCCATAGTGAGTCATCCAGCCGAAGTCAATTTACATTTTTATTAAATCACACAGGAAAATTAGAAGCATTATTACTTCCCTCCGATTCAATACGTGTTCTGTGTTCCCCTACCATTCACTGTGTGGGAAAACATCCCGGCATCTCCAGTTTAACTGTTTCTTCCCAGCACTCCCCACCCCAAAGCATCCCTTTTGCGGAGCCTGGAAATAAATCAGGCTGGCCTTTGCAGGAGGGGAGCAGGAGAGAAACCAGATACCTTGAGAGAAAGTGGGACAGCCAGTGATGCTGCTCCCCAGGGAAGGGGGTTGGATGTACCCCTGAACACCCCAAGTGATCCAGGCAGTCCCAACCATCCAGACCCTGAGGGGACCCAAACTGCTACTCTGCTCCACAGGGACTGATCCTGCCACTTGTGCCACCACCACAGCCCTCACACAAAGCTGGATCTACCCCAGGAAGTTCACTGGGAGGGAAAGATCCGTCTGTACCGCAGCCACCGGGTGATCAATACACATTTATATCCATCCTTAAACCCATCCCATTCTGCCATGTCTGCTGCGCACAAGATTATATCACCCTCACTGCTGCAACACAAGTATCTAAATTCAACATCAATTTATTTATGGTCCCCACATGACACGAGGAGATCTGCGAGAGAGCAGGGAATGCATCTTTAGAGAAAGATAAAACTGTGTGTGCATCAGCGAGACCAAAGGGCTTCCCCGGGAGCAGCCGGGTGTGTAGTGCACAACTCCACACTCCTGTGGCTGTGCAGTGGGGCAAAATGAGAGGAAGGTTCTTCTGGCACTGCTAGAATTAATATTTGCTTGAAAGGGAAGCCCAAAAGCTCCCACTGGGATCACGACTCAGTTCTGCTGGGCACAGGGATGGAGAGTCCTTGCTCTGAAGAGCTCTTAATGTGACTGGGTCAGAAAATTTTTTCACAAGGATGAATGCTCCTACAATGGAAGTATCTCCCAAGGATGCAAAGTCCAATCAATTTGGACTGTGCTTCCCGTGAACAGAGCAAGAGGAAGGGGGGGAATTTCCATTTTGCGATTAAATTCCAAA
Source organism: Sclerurus mexicanus (assembly GCA_013396755.1). Classification (NCBI taxonomy): domain Eukaryota; kingdom Metazoa; phylum Chordata; class Aves; order Passeriformes; family Furnariidae; genus Sclerurus; species Sclerurus mexicanus. Next base: position 633,759 of record VWZF01003468.1, on the reverse strand, counting down.
AATACTGCATTTTTCTCCTAAATCAGAACAAAAGCACGGTTTGAAATCTCTGCGCTTCCTGCCAGTGGGGAAGATTCCAAGTTTCAACCACACTCTTTGCAATTCAATTAGCTGTGTCCTACACAAGGACTGCAATCCCAAAATCCAAGCAACAGGAGCGCGAGTGGAGCCTGTGCCTCCCACCACTTCCATACATCGCATCCAAGCTCTGATCCCCGCTGCTGTTTGCAAACCCATCGCTGCAACTCTCCAAGCTCTGCTGCCGCATAAAAATAGAGGGTTTGGGATGCACACGGAGCTGGTTACTGCAGGCAGGGCACCCATGAGCTCACGGCACAGGGATGTCACAGAACAGGGCTGTCACGGCTCAGGGATGTCATGGCACAGGCATGCCCGTGGCACAGGGATGCTCACAGCAAGCCAAGCCTTTTGGAAACACGCCGCTGTCGAGTCCCAGCTTTGCAAACCCCCAGCACGGCCCTTTCCGCCTCTCCGAGCTCTCCCCTCTGTCAGCTCCACGCAGATCTGCTGGCTCAGCACGGCGGCGCCTGCCCCCACCCCACGGCTGGAAGAGAAGCCATGAGCAGAGACAGGAGAGGGAATCCCCTCTCCAGCGGAGCCCCCCTCCCATTCCCGGCAGGCACGTTCCTCCTCGGGGGGCAGCCACGATGCAACTTCGGATTTCCCAGGCTGCCTGAAAAGGGCCTTTCGCGAATTCCTCCGATGCCTGCAGTGCTTCTGAAGTCCTGTTTTTCCACTCCAGCAGCCCCCCCCTCCTTGTTTTCCTTCTCCGGCTGCTGACCCAGATTTCATAATGAATGAATCCATGCAGCGCTCTTCAGACTTTAATTATTTTTTCACTTTTTCTCATCATACATTATGCATCAATAATAAAAAAAACAAAAAAAACAAAAAGAAAAACCAAAAAACAACCCACCGCAGCACAATTAATTTAAGCCTGAATGGTTAACTCCTGCCTATCACTAATCACAGAAGTGTCTGGAAATTGCAGCTCTTATTTTAGACCTCGCCTTAATGTCAGGGATGAAAACAAACACATTTTAAGAGGCTGTGGTGGCCTAAAGAGCAATGATAACTAATGTATTTCTTCATGAAAGCTGCTTTTTTTAGGCTATTTACAGCGAGAACCTGCCACATACCTGCCCCTTCTTCCCCTGTTCTCACCCACAAGGGAGTCCTGCACAGTTCGGGCAGGATGGCTGTGGGATGCAGGAGGGCAACGGGATGAATGATTGCAATGGGATGAAGGGGGGCAGTGGGATGCAGGAGGGCAGTGGGATGCAGCAGGATGCAGGATGGCAATGGGACGCAGGAGAGCAAAGGGATGCAGGAGGGCAATGAGGTAACAGTGGCAATGGAATGAAGGAGGGCAGTGGGATGCAGGAAGGCAAGAGGATCTAGCACAGTGCCCCTGCAGCAGGCAGGCTCATCCTCACAGACTGTGCTCCCCGTGCCTCGGTGGATGCTATTCCCAGGGCTCACGCTCCCAGAGCAGGCAGTGCTGGGCTCCCACAGAGCCGAGCTCACACGCGGCGCCCGCCTCTGCGACCTGGAGCACTTTGCAAACATTCATGAATGAACGCTCAGGCAGCCCGGGGGAAGGTTATTATTAGCCAGCCTGGAGGGCTGAGCAGCACAGAGATGTTTTCCTCTCCACGCTGTCGGCTCAGCGCGGACGCTTCCCAAGGGGTGGCACAGAGCGAAGCCAACGCAGCACGGGGTGCTCTGGCGCATCCCGAGCATTCCCCCATCCCGTAGGAAGGACCACGGGGCAGATTAACACCCCGACACCGTGACAGCTGATTTTTGGCACAAGTACAGCGATCTCCTCTCAGCAAAGAGGTCCCAGCGGATGAAGCGCTTAACCACAAACCTAATTACTGCCCTCCTCCCCGCTCCTCGCGCCGGCTGCCAGCGGAAGGCCGGATTTCCCTGCGCCTTCTCCCCGCTCGTGGCTGTTTCTGCCGGCCGAGAGCTCAGCCAGAGTGATGCTGCCTCAAGTCCAGCCATGGAGCAGCTGCAGAGAGGACCAGGGCCAGTGTGGCTGGAAGTTACACTAATGGCTGGTTCATCCCACCAAGGCCCTGCTGGGAGAGGCATGGAGGAGCTCAGAGGGTCTTATTTTGAAATCACATATCCATCCCTCCCTCTGCTCCCCAGCACTGCCTCCCGGTCTGGGAAAAGGCACCTTTGGGCTGGCACATCCACCCTGCCAGGGCTCAGCACCCGCCACACAGCCTGGTGCCTCATCAAGCCTGCCCAACTCAAAAGGCAGCCACAGCACAAGCAGGACCAAAGGAAGCTCCCAAAGCTCCCATGGGATCCCACCCAGAGACTGGGTGACACTGGGTGAAGGAGAACCCCACCAGTTCTTCCCAGTGGAGATGGGGCAATGCGGTGGCAGGAACAAACCTCCCCCATCCGAAGGACAGCAGGGACCTTGGCGGTGATCTCCCAGCTCACAACCAGCAGGATGACATCTCTTTTCCCAAGGGATAAGATTTTAATCCCTCCACCTCTCAGGCCAGGGAAGTCCCCAAGCCAACTCCCCCGAGGTGGGCACATGGAGGATGCCACGGGCTCGGGGGCTCTGCCAGCTGTGCCCACAGCCCTCCCTTCCATGAACGGCCAGAAACATATCCCTGGCTGAAAACCAGCTCTGGACCACTTCTGACCTTTCCAGCTGAAATTCCAGCCCTCCCGCAGGCAAAGGCAGCGCTGTCCTGATTTACGGATGGTCAGGATCTGCCCATCTATCTGCCAAGCTGTTCAGGCAGCCCTGCCTACGCAAGTCCCTTTAGAAAAAAAACACAACACAGGCAAACACAAAAGGGCCTAATTTGATCATATTCCTCTGACCTAAAGGCACCTTTGACCTAAATTTCCACCGCGGGTTGGAATTCACCCTCTACTGGCAAAGGATTACAGGAGAAAAGAGCCATGTGTGCACGGAGAGATGCACAATCCTGCTGCCACACAGTCCCAGGGCCTCTGCCTCCCACCCCGGGCAGAGGGGAAGGAGGACACGAACCCCCAGCACACCCTACCCAGGCCTAAAAGCGCCTGAGTGTCTCAATTTATGTAAAGTGGAGCTAATTTCATATTATCATATGATATTAAAGCAGCCTACCTCTCTCTTCCATCCCATGTGGAAAACCTGCGAGCGGAGCTATGAGAAGCATATGGAAAAACATCTCCAAGCACAAACATCCACCTACAGCATGAGCTGTCGAAAGCCAGAGAGCGATCCAAGAGAGGGGGATCACAAAAGAGGTTTGAACCAAAAGCAAACAGTCTTGTGTATATTTTTTTCCTCTCAAAAACACCCAGAAACTGAAGCTCTGCCTAAACACATGCCTTGCATTTTTGCTCCTTCTGGCAATTTAAAGGCAGCTCGCAGCGTTTGCCGGTTTTGTTATTAAGGTAACAGCCAGAATTATATCTACTCTGTCATTAGGAGCAGGTTTCCATCCCCTTCAAGCCAGCCAGGCTCCCAGAGGTGAGGAGAGGCTCTGACAGAGGCAGGAGGGTTTGGTGGGTGCTTGAGGGGACCACGAGCTGCCCCTGTGCCCCTGGCTCAGCTGCAGCATCCTCTGAGTTTGTCAACACCTTTGCAAGAAGTTTCCTGGAGAGAAGGGAGAAAAGAGATTACAAAGTGCTGACAAGCTTATGGGATGTTTTTGAGATGCCCTGCAAGCTGTCCAGGGGCTGCATGGAGAGCAGGGATCCCATGGCACAGCATGGTCCTCCCTCGGCTGAGGGGATGAGACTGTCAGGTCATGCCGGGCTGAGTCACCTGAACCTACCAATCATCTCATCAATCCTTCTGGCAAGAAGAACAAATAATCCTCAGGGAAAGCTGTTTTTGGAGGCTGCTGAATTGTTCTTGGCACTGCTTGGAGAGCTTCAATTCGCTAGAAAATCCCCAGCATTTTAATATCGCCAGAATATTTGTTCGCAGGATGACTAGTCCCACCACAAAATGGGATCCTGCCTTTGGGGAGGCAGCCCGTCACAAGGGCACTTCCTCAGTGCCTTTTTAATATCAAGAGACGGAGTGGGGGTCACCTCCTGCACAGGGTGTCACAGCCACAGGGGTCTGTGGACACAAGACCCACCCGGCCTGGCTGAGAATTGTCCATCAGGAGCTGGATCAGCCCTAAGCCATCGGGGTGGGATGAGCGACCAGCCACTTGCTCAGCACGGCTGTGGGTCCCCAGCGTGGCCAAACACCACAGCCTCCCCCTCACCCCTGGAGAGCCACCAGGTTCCATTAGACCAGAGGGTTAATCCTCGCCTTGTTCCCACACTACCTTGCCGTGCCCTTTCCCAGTGCCAGCCAGAAGCAGCCCCAGCCACCTCCCGTGTTGACTCTGACTGTTGGCAGCCACATCTCTTCCTTGGGGCCACCTCGCAGGTGGTCAGCCGACGCCGGCAGCCTGTTTTCCCTTAGCCCAGGGAAAAACACCTCATTATTATTCTTTTTCTTCCCTTTCTTCTATTTTAAGATCAGAGGTCTAAAATTAGCTCTGCTCGCACAATGGGGCTCTGAGATTTAATCCCTTCCCAAAAAGCTGACAAAATAAGTTGTGTCATTTCTACAAACTTCTCAGGCCGCCAAAATAAGTAAATAAACAAACAAATAAACGGAAAGCGAATGAGGGCCAAACCACTGTGTCCAGAGGGATTTAAAAATAGCTGCACCTGCACCAACTCATCTACTGCACCCAGAAAGGAGCCCGAGCCCTCGGAGGGCCCCTCTCCCTCTGCAAACCCTCCACTGTGCTGTGGGTACCACAGACGCTGCTCAGATGCTGCTGCTGGTGCTTCTGGGGACCACAGCAAAGAGCCAGCAGACACAAGACTGTCCGTGTGGGTGGTGGTTACTGAGAGCACCGTGGCTACGGCTGCCTCCCCCTAAAGCACACGTGGGGATGGAGCAGGCAGAGAGATGCTCAGGCTCCACAGTCCACAGGGTGCAGTTTGCTTCCCCAGAAAAACGGATAGGAATCTACAGTGGGATCTGACCCCACCGTGCCCGAAGCCCCAGGTGACCGTTCACCACATCAACAGGAGCAGAATCAGCCCCTGGCTGGAGTCACAGCCCTGATGTTAATGCACCTCGACTGCGGGTGCACGGCTCCTCCACACCTCAGCGCCTCAGTCTGCAAGGTGGGGTAATCACACAGACCTTGCTCACAGCAAAACAATTAGGTGATATTTGTAAAGTGCCCTGCAGTTAATTAATTGCCATTAACTCATTAGCCAGATTTTGACCTCCTAAGCCCAGCTTTAAGCCCTGCCCCGCTAGGCAGGGGCTGGTGCGCTCAGCCGGCTCTGTGCGTGCAGAGCTCTTGCACAGCTCACTGTAGCAGTGCCCGAGCAGCACTACCTGTGCTCCTCAGGAGTGTTTCTGCACAGCTGCACAAGGTCATCCAGCCGTGCCACCAGCACCTTGCCCAGCCTTCCCAGGCTTCAGGGCTGTCCCCGCAGGGCTCCGGCCACCACGCTAAGCCCTGCCTGGCTGTGCGTGCGGGAGCTGAACGGGCACACCACGGGCTGGGCAAATGGAAGCAAACACCCATCTGGCCCTGGATTACCTGCCATATGCTTCCCATATGAACGTGTCTGCCTGCAGCTCGGCACAAGGGGGGAGCACATCTTCCCCTGCACCCCCTCGTGTCCTGTGCCCAGCGCCCATCCCTCCCTGCAGCATTCCTGGTGTACTGGTGCCTGCCAGAAAGCAGCAGGGTGAAAATGTGACAACACTGTGAGTATGGACATCCCTGTCCCCTCCCTGTTCACATACACCCATGGCTGTCTCCCCATCATGAGTGATGTCCCTTCCCGATGGAGCATCCAGCATCACCTGAGACAGCACTGACGCTGCTGGGTGGATACAGCACACGACTGCATCCCTGCAGCCAGTGCTGCATCCCGTCTCAATCCTCAGGTCAACACTGGCTCAAAAGCACTGGGTGGGAGTCAGGAGCCAGGACTGCTCCCTCTAAAACTCACAGTCTCTGCCCATCCTGCCAGATGCTGAGGCACTGCCAGGGCTCAGACCCTGCACGGGAGTGATGCTGCTGGACCACGGTGCTGCCCCTCAGGGACAGATGCTGCAGGAAACAACCAGGACATGATGCTGGTCTCTGCTGGAAAATCACCTGCCAGCTCTCTGCAGGAAACCCCAGCATTTTACTTCACCCCAAACAGATCCTGTTGTGCCAGCAACAAGTCCCACGAGCAGCAGAACCCCCGCCCTTCGCAAAAGCACCCCACTCACTGTCTTGCACAGCTGCCCTTCCCAACTGGCTTTCCAGGGACAAATCCACACGTGTCATGGAGCAAAACCCAGACCAGAAGAGTTGGGAAGAGCCCAGCTCCGGCCACCTAACATCATGTCCCCAGGACACACACAGTGGACAGTGCCCAGTCTGGCCATCCCACACCAGCTCTCTGGGACACCCAAAGTGGGTAGAGCCCAGCCCTGGCCACCCCACGCCACCTCCCCGGGCCACCCGCTGCGGGCCGGCAGCAGCCCGGCACGCGAGACCGCGGCCCCGGGAGCAGCCAACAACAACAAACTCGTGTGTGAGCCACAAAGGGAAAAACTCGGCGAGGAAACAATATTCAGCTCGACTCTTCCCGAGCGCGTATTGTAAATAACGCCGCGCATGGGTTTGTTTTATTTGTTTTAATTATGAAAACACAGCCCGGATTGTCCTGCTGGCTTGGGCAAGCTCTGTCCTGGGGCTGGGGAAGCGAGTGAGCACCCCGCAGAGCCGCTGCGGCCGGCAACCCTACAATAAACAACGGCCCCGCCGCACCTCACCAGCCCTATCACTGCCCTGTGGAGCTGCGTGCTGAGCATGACCCTCAGAGGAACCTTATCACTCTGCCAGGCTGAGCACAGCATCGTGCCCGTGGCCAAGGGCCAGTCCAGGTGACGTGCAGAGGCCAGTGGTGCCAGTGCCCTGCGACAGCTCCACAGCTGGGAGGGAAACAAGCACCCAGAGACAGGAATATTGCACACTTCAGTGCCTGTTTCCAAGGCAATCGTGTATCTGGGTCCGTCGGTCCTGTGTGTCAAAGCCTTTCCGAGATGCTCATCCCTTCCTTTTTTTCCCCAACTATCTTAACACCTGTTTTTCTCGCCCCATGTCTCCATCACTGCTGCTGTTGCCCTGACATACCAGTGCCATTGCTCCACAATCCTGCTGTGGATGTTAGGGGACGGCACCAAGCAGGAGGCAACTTCTGAAATTATTTTCTTTGCGTCAGAACGAGCCTTTCCTTCTCTCTCTTCCTCCTCCTGCTCCGGTCCGGGACGAAGGGTTCAGCCCTCACCTCCCAGCACATCCACCTTGGTGCACGCTGGACTAGGAGAAAGCCAAGCAGCCCAAAGCCGAGACAAGCTTCAGACACAACCAAGTTAAAAATACGTATTTTTCAGACTAAAGTTCAGTCCCCAAATGGTAAGAGAATCCAGGAAAAATGCGGCAGGCCCGGCTGGTGGACGGCTTCCAGCATGAGCACCTCCCTTCGGAGGAATCCGGCGAGGAGTCTCAGCTAATCCACCCAGGACACACCAGCATTTCTTCCTCATATTATTGGGTTGAGGCTTTTTTTTTTTCCTCTTTCTTGTTTTTTTCCGTGTGCTCAGCAGATTTGACATTTGCTGGGAAGGCGCTCGCAGCCACAGGGGCCAAACTGGGGTGCTGTGCCAGGGGGGATGGAGAGACCCCCCCAGGATCACTGCATGCTCCTGGCACCAGCCCAGGGACTGCAGGTAGGAGTGGCTGGAAAGAAAGGGACCAGTGCAAGAGCCTGGAGCACCACGCACGTGCTTGGCACTCACACTGCACAAACACACAGCATTATCCCCTGCCTCGGCTCCCCTTCCCTCAGAGATGTGCTGGGTGGGGGGAAACACAAGCACTTTAAGGAAACGAGGCCACCGAGGTGACAGACAGAACTGCCAACACCCCAGCAGGACAGGTCCCCAAGTGCCTCCTCCAACCCCAGCGAGGACATGGGTCTCCCTGCGGGATCATCCCACCCACACCACACATGCACAGCCTGCTTCGTCCTTGCTCCACTCCGATTCCCAAACTGCACCCCAAATCCCTCCTCGCCTGATTCTCTACCACTGCCTCTCCCCAGATATATGACCTGGGGCTCCTCACCTCCCTCATAAAGTCCCACATATCTCCCAGGAGCCTTTTTGTCCAGCGCAGATCCACCATCCCACTGGGCACAAAGCACACTCCCACAGCTCCACACAGCTGGTTCCCTCCTGTTGACTGGAGCAGCAGCACAGTGACAGGATGGGAACAAGACACACGTGGCCTGCCATCCACATCAGCTCCTTAGAGTCAGGAGGGGGAGAAGCTGGGGGCTCATGCCTGGCCCTTGTGGGCTCAGCATCAGCCTCTCCACAGCCCCTCACCAGGGAGGAGCTGCCACTTTCGGGTCAGCCAGCAGGCACTGCTTTCCCTTCTGGTGAGATGCCCACTGAGGAATTTGCGCTTCATTCCTTGACACCCGCTTTAATTATAGGTATCGGGTCGGCTTCTCTCTTTCACAAGAGCTGTGAGCTAATTTCCTGCTCCTCTTTCTCTGTGAGGGGTTCACAAGTCACTGGATCCCTCTCTGTGCAAGCAGAGGATGGTGGGCTCTGCCAAAGCCCTCCCCAAAGCTCAGGGCAGAAATTCCCTGTACCAAAGTTGTCGGCTGCGACATTCCAGGATGATCTTCAAAATTTCAGCGCTGGTTTCCTACTGTCACCAAGAAGAGTAGGCAGGCTGCAAGTGACACTGAGACATGCTACATATCAACTAATGCCATTGCTTGGAGCTCTCCTTGCTCACCAGGATGTTCCATGCTCACCCACCAGCCAGCACAACATGCTTCTCCAACAGCAAAATACTGATGATGTCTTGAAAATCGTTCTCCAACAGCACTGGGAGCACATCCCGATGCTGCAGCACCCCTGGGATGGAGAGTGTGCCACTGCCTACGAGCTGTGCAGGGAGTAAGTACACTCTGATGTCAGCTTGGTTTTCCTTCCCAGCTGCTCCATCACACCACTGCCCCTTCCTCCCATTCCTTCCTGATGGGAGTTTCCTTTTCAGGGTTGTGGTTTGAGTGTTGTTGTTGTATTTATAAACATAAACTCATTAATTTCAGCCTAATGAGGACTTTATTGGCAGGGCATTACCATTATTCAGTTTAAGGAGATACAAATAAGTATCTCTACAGTATATGAAAGGATCCTGAGCTCCACTGATGGCAGAGGGTCCCCAAGAGCAGGACTGTCACCCCTTCCTCACTCAGGTGTGTGACCCAGTGTGCAGAGGGCGCCCACCCCAACACCCACCTCTCCATCCCCAGCCGAGTCGCTCTCCTGGCCAGACAGGTCATTCCATTGCCATCTGCCTTTACCCTCCCATCCCCAGCATGTTTCCCTGCTAAACCACCCCAGAGCACCCCTGCTGCCTGTTCCCCCCAGGGGCTCAGGGAAAGGACCCTCAGCTCACAGCAGCCACGCTGCACCACTCTGTTTGCTTTAATTTTTAATCAAGTCACGAGACGGGGCGGATGCTGCTGGAAATAAATCATCAACCACAACAGCAATAAGGACACCCAGGCGGCCTGAGCTTGGACTTGGCGAGCACAGGACCAGCGGCTGATTCACCGTTGTCCCATCGCTGACCGGGTGACAGGGCAGCTCCTGTGCCAAGCCTGGACGCTGCAAGGTTGTCACCGAGGAAATGGTGACACGGTTGTACCAGAAAAGGGAAAACAGAAGCAGGGGCAGGCAGTCGGGCCAGCTGCACAGCCCCTTATCACCGGGAAAAGGAGATCGAGAGTTGCAGCAGTCCCTGGGATACCTGCCCTGGGGACACGTCTCCCTCCTCGCTCAGGGCTGCATCTCCCCTTTCCAGCCTCCTCCAGGCCCAGGGCCAAGGGGAAAAGGGGAAAGAAAATCTGTGTATGTCTCTCCCACGCAGGGTGCCAGCACAGCTCTTCTGCAAGGATTGAGCAACGTGGGGATGAGCCAGCAGCATCTCCCCAGCCCTCACGAGCCTCTCACTGCTGCATCGCAGCACAGTCAGCCCGCAGCCCTGCAGGACCCACAGCTGGCTCCCAGGAGCTCCTCCAAGCCCACCCGCATGGACCCCATGAAATAAAATTCCTCTCTGCTCCTGCACAGAGGATCTAGCCCTTCCTCTGCACCAGGCAGGATCTGGCCAGGCTGGAGCATTGGATCACTGCATCCACACTGGGGTCCCTCCAGCCTCCGCCCAGCTCACAGCAGAGGGATGTTCTCCCTTTCTTCTCCGCGAGGATTAGACACACTTCTTTTCTCTCGCTGCTTTTCAAAAGAGAGGCTTTTTATCATTGCTGATCCCTGGGGGAAATCTTTCTCTCTCTCTCTCTCTCTCTCTCTCTCTCTCTCTCTCTCTTCTCTCATGCTTTTATACCATGGACAGTGGGAAAGGAAGTTTTCCCTCATCTCAATCTCCGTGCTGACAAGCGCATGCATAGAGCAGCCCCCCAGGACCCCGTGTGCCCCCAGCATCGCCCGGGCCCCGCCAGGGCTCCCCACTGGCTCCGGGCGCCACAGGCAGCATCACACCCAGCGCCGAGCCCCGGGAGAACGCCCAGCAAAACCCTCTCTGAGCTGTTTCGAAACCCACGTTGTGAAACCCTCGTAAAAAAACCCGGCAGAACTCGGTGGCAAACCCAGCTCAAGGCAGCTACAGGTGCTCTGCCCTCGCCTACCTGCTCCCTCTTCTCCGGAGGCTCCAATTACATTTTCCAGTGTTCCTTAAACGGATAATTTTTTACTTTTTTTTTTCTTTCCCCCCTCCCTCTTCCTGACTGCTGCGGAACAGATCAAGCCAAAGAGAGGAAACTAAAGCTGGGAGCTGGCACGGCTTTAGACACGCACGGCTATTTTAATGGACCGCTCGCATGCGGAAAGCAGAGAACATGCCCAAGTGTGCGCGGGATCACGGCACGATCAGCTCTACAGAGGAACGAGTAAAGCCAGTGATCCCTGAAGTGCTGTCAAGAGCTCTAAGTACCCAAAAAGTGAACTCATGTTTTTTTTCCACCCTCTGAGCTCTCTCCATTACCGAAATCAGGGCTGAGGTTGGTCACAGACAGGGTGTTTTTTTAATTATCAACCATGCTGAAGTGTTTTCTCTTTATTTTTAGGAGTCCCTTTAAAACTATAGAGGAAATCATCCAAAAGAAGTTTGTTCAAACGGCCTGTCAGTTTGAGGAAGTGAAATTAAACCAGAAAAAAAGAAAAAAAACAACCCTGAATCCTAATAAATCACACATCCACACACAGAAAATTGGAGAAATCTGGGCATGCCTCCAAAGCCAAGTAAATGGATGATAAACAAAACAAACCTAGCTCTGCCCGGTAATAAAGGCTTCCACAGTGGGAATTTCTCACCCGGGAATCACTTCCACTGAGGGCACAGCTCGTGGCGCACGGGGAGCTTCCCCACTCTCACACAGAGCTGTGCCTCCAGGGGCAGCCAGTGATGCCATCCCACGCTGAGCTGCTCTCCGCGGACACAAATCCCACACTGCACGAAGTTCCCTCCACAAATCCCTTTGGGGAGCACGCCCTGGCCTCATCCCCGCTGCGGATCGATCACGCTGTGACGCAGAGGTGGCTGTTTGGTTTTGCTGGTGTCACCAGCACAGGCACCACTCGCTGGCAGTGGGGAACACACAGAACCACCCAGAGCAAACAAGACTCACAACTTGCAGGGGGGGAAAAAATCTGCAAGACAAAAGTGAGGGAAAGGGCAAATGGAAAAAGGATGAAGATGCTGAAATAAACCTCCCCAAGCACTCAGGGGTCTGAAGCAAGAGACAAAATCAGCATATGGAACAGGAAAACAGGCAGTGCCAAGTCCCCTTTCAACCTCCAGAGGCAGCTTCCCATTGATATGGATGCTGCTGAGTGATGCCCATCCCTCCCCACACAGAGGGTTCATCCTTTCAGGCCATGCAGTGGGAGGGAGAGCACAGGGAGGAGGGCAGGGACACACGCTGTGTCCCAAGGACCATCCAGAGACCCTGGTGCAGCCCCCACATGTCCAGAGACAAATTCTGGGGGGGCCACAACTGGGCCAAGAGCTGAGGGTATGACAGCAAAGCCAGTGGAGGGGTTGGCAGGTACAGCAGCGACCCCAGGACCGGCTGACACTGTCCCCATGACCACCCCGGCACAGCCACCAGGGAGCCCCCACTGCTAGGACTTGACCCCGGGCAGCCAACCCACCCTCTCTCCCCTTCTCTCTTTACTTCCCAGCAGTAATCGCCACGAAACAGTTAAAGGTTTCTAAGCTGGGCTCTACTGAGGACTCCAGTTAAAAGTCCACTGGGCATTTTCCCATGGTGGACTTTACCCCGAGCACGGCTGCGATAACGCGAACGGAGGTGCAGCTTGAGCAGGACCCGCCACCAGCCGCCCTGCCACAGCAGGGGTGGGGTGGCACCAGGGCAGGCAAGCCCTGAAAAACACCCACAGACCCACACAGGACAGAAAAATGCCGCACAGCCCTCAGAGAAGCATTCTGGTGTTGCATAGTGTGAGGCTGCACAGAGCATTCCCTGTGCTATGGGGCTGCCTGACTGGCAGAGGAGCTCACCCACCTCCTGTGAGAATGACGTGGCTGCCCCCAAGGAGCCCGTTCCAACCACCTCCAGCCCGTAACAGGCACCCCTACACAAATTTCCCCCAGGCAGAGCCCAGAGATTTCTCTCCCCGTTGGTCCCAAGGGAAATGCAAAGACAGAAGCTGCTCTCCCCGCTGGGAACAGCCACCTGGCTCCCCTCTCCAAGGTTGTCTGCAAATCCTCTTTCACCAGGACGACACATACCATTTTTTAAAAGCTGGGTGATGTAACCAACCAGTATTTATAATGCTGAAAACATCCCAAAGCTCCATCTCTTCCAGTTCCCAAGCACACTGTGTACCCTTAATAAAATAATTGCAATGATGAATGGCTCCTTATAACGTTCTTCTGCTGCAGCTACTGACAGGGCCAAGAGCTGGGATGGAAAGTCCTTCTCCCCAATGCACCCTCAAGGTACATTCAGGATTTTACCTTTTCAAAGCAAAAAGGACTGAAATATCGCGAATGGCGTCAGTGCTGTCCCAATCCATCCCACCCTACAGAGATGGGAATGCTGAGCTCCCTCTCCCCCAGCCCAGCCACATCATTGTCTTAATAATAAAGTCAAGCAAATCACGGTGGGTCAATCTCAGTGCTTAGTTAAGCTGACATGATCCTGAACCCACTCGATGAAATCAATGCCGAGCTGCTGATCCTGCCTGCACTTGAAGGGTCCAGCCAAACCACCCTGGCAAAGGCTTCTCTGCCAAAGGATCCATGGGACCTCCAGCACCGATGCAGAGCCAGGCAGCACTGGGAGACCATTTCCTCTGCTTTTGAAATCAGGCTGTGGATTTAATCACCCACTTGCAAGTACTCATGTGCCTGTGATTTCCACACTGACAGTTGCAGGGCAGGTCAATGCACTGGGGTTGGGTTTTGTTGGGATTTTTTTGGTAGAGTAACTTCTACTTTATTAATTTGTAGAGGTGCATTCAATTAGGGAGTGAGCTGGCTCTGCCTTCCCTTCTGTAGAAGGCAGCTTTTACTCCCAGCCAGGGCCAGGCTCTCTGGGTGCCTTCCCAGAGTCTGTGCTCTCAAAAACTTACAATTGAGCCATCAGGAGTAGCCCTGGGAGCCGGTGGCAGAGAAGGACCTGGGATCAGCCCTCACTCCAGCCTTGACTGCAGCTTGAGGGGCTTCCTAGAGCCTGGGAGAGCTGGCAGGACCGGCTGCTCCCACCCTGCGGGCACATCCCTGCACCAGGCGCCACACTCACCCCTTCCTACCCAGCACGGGCTCCAACTCACACCCCAACCCAGCACAGGCACTTCTCCACCTCAACATGAGCTCTCCTCCCTCCAAAGGGTGGCTTTGGGGTCGCCACGTTTTGGTCAGGACTGGAGCATCCCTTTGCTCTCAGGGATGAGCTGGGATGAGCTTTGCCTTCCATGCCACTGCTTCCCAGGCTGTATCCTGAGGTTTGCCTGCTTGTGCATCCCTGAGAAGAGCTTTTGGGCTCCCCCAACACCAGGTGCCATTGCTGGGGTGCTGCTGAACTCCACCAAGCTGTGGCCCCAGGCTGGGCTGCACCTTACGCAGCCAGGACAGCATCCAAGGGCAAATGCAACTGCTCCAAGAAAGAGACCTAGAGGATTCCCAAACCAGCCCCACTTCCCCTGTGATGCCACAGAGTTTCGGGAAGGCAGCAGGAGAGGTGGAGGCTCCCCATGTGTGCAGATGGGGGCTCCAGACAGGCACCACGCTGTTACCTGGCACCCAGGGCTTGCTGCAAGAAATCCCTGCCCTGCAACATTTCCTGCACACACCTAGAGGCCGTGAAACCTCGCTGGAGAAGCCAGACGTGGTTTTCCGTGCCCGCCCAGCCTCCACTCCCATGGCACAACACCGGGACAACCGGAGGAGCGCCTGGGTGCCGCAGGGAGCGGCGCTGAACGCCCCTCAGCGATCCTGGCACAGGCGGAAAAACGAGATGGGAAGAGAGAGCATCCAAGCTAAACAAAGCCCACGGTGACCGATGGCCTCTGATTTCCACAGCCTAAACCTGCCCCACAGGTAAGGCACGAAGAGGGAGCGACTTGCCAGAAGGGAACTGATGGTTTCCCCCCCTCGCCCCGAGAGGAGGGTAACACTGCAAGGAAGAGCAAAGCCCCAGAGCTGCAGGACATGGCAGCACCACTCCAAAACACAACTCCAAACACAGGCAAAAATCCCTTAACCAACAAAATCTGCGTCTCCCAACCCTATAAGCAGCAAAGAAATCTGCTGGCAAGGTGTAATTCAGGGTGCTGCCCTGCTACATATCTCAGGAGCACAGCATCAGCCCCACAACACCCACAGCAGGTGAGCAGAGCCCCCCCCACCAGCCCAACCAGGGGTCCTGCTCCCAGCAAGCCCCAGCTCTGAACTGCTGTTTAAAGTCTCCAACATTTGCACATAACAGGTATCTGGTGGCCTGGGGCCAGGCTATCTCCAGCTGGGATCAGCTAAGCCTTCCTAAGTGCTTAAATAGGGGCCTGCAGGTAATTGTCCCAGGAGCCTTAACTCTTCCTGGAGCCCCTCTGATGTCCGGTCCCTGAGGAGGAGCACAGGGCATGGCCTCACTTGCAGAAAACCAGCCAGGACGGCCATGGAGAAGACGTGGATTTAGGGCAGCACAGACCATCACATCCGGCCCTTCCCGAGTCCTGCTCCCTCTGCAGGGTCAAATGGCTGTGGTGCTCCCTGGGATCTGCCTGGGCATCCCATAAATACCACGGCAGAGGCTGGACAAGGCAGACTGTAAAGCAAGAGGCATGTGGCTGGCACGGCATGCTCACAGCATGCCCAAAAAGCAGACCACAATTTGCTTAGGGGAGCAGAAAAGTTTTGATTTTAGCACGTTTACCCTGGCAGGAAGGGAGCCTGGGTGGCCTCTGTAGGTACAGGAAACCCCTTTCTATCACGCACATCACTCCGCTTCCTCTGGATTTCTTTAACCTTTCACTCTTGGCCTGATTTATGCTTTCACACTGATTTTTGCCCGTGTGCATTTCCCTGCTCCCCACTCCGGTGCTGTGGCTTCACACCAGCAAAACTGCTGGCAGAGCACTGGCATCCAGCTGCCCAGAGCCGGAGCAATCCCTGCAGGGGAGCCTCCTCCTCCTCTGCCTCACTCCAGAGGAGCCAGGTTTTTGCAGGAGGAGGGGAACATTCCATGTCCCACGCTATTATGCTTCGGGGCTGAGCAGCCAACACGCAACTTTCAACGACCCATGGGATCCACACCGGTCTGCGTGTGATGGAGAGGCACTGGAGCAGCTAATCTGGGACCCCAGGGACATATCCCAGCAAAGGAAAAGTCAGAGATGGAGATTTTGCTGCAAAGGCGCTGGGTGATGAGCCTCAGGTTCCAGCACAGCCCAAGGCTGAATTTTCCTTGCAGAGGGAGGGAAAGGATCCACGACCAGCTCAGTTCTGAGCCCTTTAATGCATCCAGGTGGGATGCAGCAGGCAGCACCCTATCAAGAAAGTGAATCTCCAGCACTACAAGCACATGGAGCAGTGTCCAAAGATGTTTCTGTGGAGGCAGGAGGGCATGAGGACAGTGGGAACACAGATAATGTCACCTAAAGGGCCTCTTGAGAGGGAAGATGAGCAGCTTGTTCCCAGTCTCAACAGGGATCCTGGCACAAAAGGAGCAAAACACTGAACTGCTGAGAAACATATCAGCTTCCCAGGAGCAGAAGGGGGGAACACGCCTCTGTTAAGGACAACAACTCCAAGGAAGTGTCAGAGCAGAGGCAGCAGCACGGAGCCCAGGAGAAACCCTGTGGATGGTGCCCGAGGAGGAACCACAGCTAAAGTCAATTCTCCAGGCCCCAACCAAGGGCATTTTTAATCTGCGTAGTTGGATAAATAGAGAGGGTGGGAGCAGGTGGCCCTGGTGTCACCAGCCACTGCCAGGGAGGAGGGATGAAGGGACAGAGCCAGTGCACCGACCCGGTTTTCCATCCCTGCTCTTGTGTCCTAGAGCTCTCACAACAGCCCGCTACAGCTACACCATCCAGGGAGGAAAAAGGAGAAAACTCCAAAGCGGGAATAAGCCAGGGAAGCATCTCTTCATCCAATTTGCATGGGAGGTGGGAGATCACCCTGAGAGCCACCAGCTCACAGGGCTCCCCCAGCCCGGCACAGCCACAGCAACCGAAAGGAAATGAAGTCGCAAAGGTTATCGTTTTGCTGTTTGACTGAGCATAAAAATCCCACTCTGAAAACAAAAACAGGGGAAGGGGGGACAGGGAGGGAGGCATGGGAGGAGAGGGGCAGTGATGCACAGCACGACAGCCCCAGAAACAGAGGGGAGGGGGTGCAGGGGCTCACACCACACCAACACACATCACTGCAGAAGAGTTTCCTGGGAAAATAAATGCAAAGTCTGTTATAGAAGTTTATCTGTGTGTGTGAGGAAGAGCAAGCGTGCCTGACTACAGGATAGAGATGTCATTATTTTCATGCATCTGCCTTACCCAATTTTATTTAGTTGCTTTCTGCACCATTTCATGCTCATTCTGCTGCTGAGCTAGACAATTGCTTTATAACTCTAGGGTGCAATTTCACTGTCTGTGAGCCACACGCACACGCACGAGTCTGCACTGGGATGGAGCAGGGATGCACCTCCTTCTCTCCCCACCCCAGTGTTCCAGAGCTCACACCGAGATGAGTTTTCTTAATAAATTTAAAAAAACAAAGGGAGAAAATTAAATTGATAACCCACCATCTCTAATATATTATAATTCAAGGAGTGTGGTGGGGGGGAGCAGTCCCAGTAAGCAATGGCTCCCCATTAAGGATGAGGAGGATGAACTGGAGGGCAATCTGCTCTCTCATGCTAAGTGAATGCGGAGAGACGAAGCCCGGCAGGCTGGAGGGCAGAAACGCCGTGAATCACACTGGATTTTTATGATCAATTGAAAGTCACACTTGAACAAGTGCAGGTCAGCAGGGAGGGCTGGTCACGCAGGTGCAGAGCTCCGAGACAGCGGCTTTCAACTTGCTGAAGTCACCTGGTCCTTCACAGGGTTTGGGTACCCGCCCTGATTTTGGGTACTTTTACCCCATACCCCTGGCACCCACACTAAACATCCCCCGGGGCTGAAGCAGCATCACGATGTGGGTCAGGGCAGCTGTAGGGAGTGAGGAGTCTCCAGAAGCAGCCCCGACACCCACGGGGGGCAATGTGGGGCCGTGCATCTCCCCACCACGGTGCCCACGAGCATCCCCGGCATCACCGATACTCTGTTATCTGCTGCCTGCTCCTCACTGTTAGAGACCACGGTTTCTCCACACCAGCGAGAGCCCACGGCTTCCCAGGCCTGATAAAGTCACTTCTCTCACAAAAACAGGGCAGCAAAAAAAGGAGGTGAGGGCAGAAGAGGAGTCCAGGTTAGTCTGGCAAGGATGGCCAGTGCGGACAGGGGGTCTCACTCTTTCACCCTCCTTTCCCAAGAGCCTTCACCAGCACATGGGTCTTCAGGAGCAGAGCAGGGAAGCTGCAGCACAGGAAAACAGCTCTCACCCATCCCTTGCAGCCCCAGGAGCAACCCAAAACAACTCCCTCGGCTCAGTGCGATGGCCCCAGCCCTGTTCTTGCCTCTCCCTAACTCAGCTCCTCTCTACATCCCTTCGTGCCTCTGCCACCACTCACCGCCTCACCCACTCGCCTCCTCCGTGCCACGCTGTGCCAACCCTGTGTCCCTGCTTCACCACCTCGGTGTCTCGGGGTGGATTTTGGCTGGAAGCTCACCCCCTCTCCCGCACTTCTCCTTCCGCTCTTGCCTCACCGCTGCCATTGCCTCACTGCGACTCCATAATGGGCACGTAGGAGACGCGCTGCCCACAACAAAATTGTCTCGCAGCAGCCCACAGAGTTCACAGCAAAAAAAAAAAAAAATAAAGAAGGAAAACAACTTTCCAGCACTCGCTTGTCAGCCAGAAATGGAAAAACAATAATCAAATGCTTCTGCCTTCCCGCCCAGCTGAAACGAGACAGGGCATCCCTCCCTAATCCGCTCCTGGCAGCACAAAGGATCTGCTCCGGGAACTGAGAGGGCTGTAAATCTCGGGGGGTTCCAGGGCTGCCCTCAGCTCCCCCTCCCCTGATTTCTTCTCTTTTTTTTTTTTTTTAAAGTCTGTAAAGCTGAAGAAAGCCAAAACTCCACAAAAGAGGAGAGCACGAAAAGTAACAACCAGCTGGGAATCCCATTACCATTTTATTGGTCCCCAATAACAGTATTGCCCATTTTATCTCTTGGGTCTGCAGCGATCCCACAGTTGATGTGATCCAGGGAAAGGCTTAGGGTTCAGACAAGATCCAACCCCAAATACACCACCAGCCTCCACTCATGGCCCATCAAAACCAAGAGATTAACCAAAAAATCAAATCCCCCAGAGTCTGAAAGGAGCAATGACCACGATGAGAGGGATCATCCCCTACTAGAGCAGAAGGGGATCCCAGCCCTCATTCTGATGCTTAATAAACCAAGTATTTAGGGTGTTTCTTCCTTGCCCTCTGCTCTGGGAGCACCCGACTCACACACAGCCCCCTGCGAGCTTTTCTTTGCTCCCGGGACAAAAAGCAGCTTGGGTTTTTTTTTTTGCCTGCGAGGACGTGGGACCCTCAAGAGCCCAGGAGAGCCCTGTGGAGCTGAGATCCCAGACGGATCAGCTCTGCTGTCCCAGCCGAGGTTTCACAACCACCCCACACCCTCCCTCCGGGCCCCGTTCCCAGCTCCGCCGGCGCTCCGGCGCTCCCGCATGCCTCAGTTTCCCACCCTGGATCCGTCTCATCTGGGCAGACGAGGGAGTTTTGAAGGCAAGATCCATCACCTCCCGATGTGCAGAGGCAGGAGCTGGCACGGGCACGGCTGTGATCGGATTTACAGCCCCAAGGTGCAACCTCGGAACTTTTATTGTAGATCACAATAAAAGAAAAGGGGGAAAAAAAAGAGAAGGGGAAAAAAAAAAAAGCCCAACCAGTTCGTGCTTACGAATGGTCTGTTTGAACAGGATTATTTTTTAACTCCATGTTAAACAAAATTTCAAAGGAGAGGAGCTGCATTTGGGCTTAATTTGAGCCCTTTCTTCCCTTTCTCGCAAGGGAATTGTTCCCTGTTTATCTCGGAAAACACCCTCCATTTTGAAGAGCTCCGTCTTCTCTAAATAAAAACTCAGGTTGTTTCCTTGACTTTGCTTTGCTTTTCCTAAGCCAAACGTTGTCAGAAAAGGCAAGTTCTCCCAGCCAGTTTCCATCTCAACAATAGAGCATTTTCCCAGGCTAAATTGCTTCTGTCTGAAAATCTTCTGGCAGTTTGAGCTGGCTGGCATGTGTGGGGATCCTTCTGTAGGGTTTTTTAAATCCTTATTTGCAATATTATTTCATCTGCTTTGCGCTGCCTTGATGTTCGAGCAGCCTTTGGAGAGACACAGCCGCTCCTCCCTCCTCCTCCTCTGTCCTCCCTCCAGGCACACGCTTTCCTTTGAGGAGGAGGAGAGGGGAGAAATAAAATAAAAGACAAGCAAAGAGGAAAATGTCAGAAAGCTGCTTTTTGTGTGCGTGTCAAACGTTCAAAGTTATTCCAGAGTCTAGTCTTTAAATGTAATAAAATACAGCAACTCCTGACAAAATCAATTAAAATAAAACCACCCAGGCTGCCTCCCCTATTGCTTTGTAGCTCCACTGACTTGGAGGGCCCACCTGGGCCTTTTAAGAAGCAATTATGGAAGTGCTGGGGTGGATCGTGCTCCGGCAGCGTCCTCACTCTGCCGAGCATCCCTCAGCACCACCAAGCATCCCTGCACTCCAGGGGTCCCAGCAAGGAGAGACCCAGCTCCTTCACCCACCAGGGGAGGTGATCCCAACTCTGACACTGGGAATCAGAGCCTGAAAACAGAATTAATTAGAGCCCAATTAGGTTACCCAGCTCGAAGGGAAGGTCCCTGCAGTACTTGGCCAGCAGTGATTTGAGGTATCCCCAGATTTGGTTATCACCAGCAGCACAGTTTCGTGGAGAGGAGCCCAGATGGGGTGCAGGGACCATCTCAGCATCCCAGCTCCATCACCACGTTCTCAGTTAATCCCCTTGCCAAGGGCCACCACCTCTTGTTGTCTCACCACAGAGGCCTCACAGGATATTTATGGTGATTTCAGGCAGCCAAGAGCCTCAGGGAATACCCTGACCACACACAATCCACCCTAAAAGGCACCAGGATGCGCACAAGAACACTGTGAGCAAGGCAGGACTCAAGAACACCCCAAACCCCAAGCATCTGCCCTGCAGCACCCACAGCTCCCCTGTTCGCTTCTTTCCTTAACCATCCTGCAAAAAAAATTAAAAAATTCAAAATTCAGCTGGGTGGCAGGGCTGTGGCATATGGCAAACCACCCCTGCTCCCAGAAAACAATGCTCCAACAAAAAGGTTTTTAACCCATTTCTCAATAAATATTTATTTTCGCCTCCAAGATGTGGGTGGGACAAAGCCAGGGTGTATTTTCCAGTGAAATGTTTTGATTGCCCCCTTGATTTCTTTTTTTTCTCAACAGGAGCAAAATGCCAATAATAATATTTGCAATGAATAACTCAAATTCTGCGGCTTTCTCCCCCGCTCTCTTTTAAATAAATAAAATGCCCTAAATTTGAGAAACACAAATGCTCTCCCCCAACACAGCAGGATGACGTGGAGTAAACTCAGGGACGCTTGGAGGATTTATTTCACTGTCACAGCCCAGATTCTGCAAAAAGCAGAAATTCCTTCCCAGGTTGTTTTGCATATGTCAACTGGGAGAGGTCGAGCCCTACATAAGGCTCCAGCAAGAGAGACCAGGACACGAGCAGGCTTTATCTTTTGTGGCCCTGCTTTAGCCCAGCAGCCCCACAGAGCTGACCAGCATCTTCCAGATGCAGGGCAGAGGATTCCTCCTTCCTCACTGGGATGCTCAGACAAACCACAACTCTCCCTACGTTCTTACAGAAGTTTTCTTTCCTCTGGATTTTCCTATCAGCCATAAATTTCTGAGGCTACAAGGGGCAGAAATGAGGCTCATGGTGAGGTCCCAACCCAGTCACAGGCTCCCACTGGTGTGCCACGGGTTCTGCGCAGCATCCGTGCCCATCCCGGCCACGTGCCCGGTGGCAAGCGCAAGGGATGCAGGATGAAGGTGTCTGATGGACACTTCCACTCCCACGCTCTCTTCCACCCGCAGCAGCCCCTCCACTCCGGGCTGTCCCTTCCCAAGCCGGACACGGGGGGTTGTTTTGCTGTTTTCCTCGGCGGCGTTCCCGCTCCAGCCTCGGCACGGCCAGTTCTCACCCCACATCCTGAGCAGCTGCAGCCGGCCCTGGCACGGCTGCAGGGGTGGGAAGATGGACTTGCAGAGGTTACAACCCGGTGAACTGACCTCCAGGAGGGAAGCACCGGCCTCGGACATCCATTAACTGTTTCTTCCCCCACAAAGCTGAGCCTCAAGGGAAGGCTCCCCGAGACCATCACCCCCGTTTTCCTCCCCAGGAGGTACCACCTTCTTAAGGGAATTGGCAAAGAAGAAAACAAAGCAAAAAGAGGATGGCTACGGTCAGAGCCTTGGGAATGAGCAGCCACTTGAAGAACCAAGTCCCTTGGTTTGCACATCAGCCCCCAAAGCCTGACCTCAGCTTGTGCACCCCACCAGGCTGCAGAGATGGATCCCTACAGCCTCGCAGGCACTTCCATGACAGATTTTTCTTGATTTTCCTGCTGCTGGAGGCTCAGGACAACAAAGCCCCCCCAGAAGAACAAAAGCAGGGCAACCTCGATCATGCTAAGCCTAGTAAAGGCAGCTCCAAGGCAGCACCTGCTGGACCCTGAGGTGCTTATGAGCCTCACCAGGGCTGTGGTGGTACCTGCACTCACAGACCCCACAACCAGCCCGCAGGTTGTCCTGGCAGAGGGACAACAGATGGAGCCACAGGGTGACAGCAAGCCAACCCAGGAGATGCCTTGGGACGTGCTGTCCTCACAGAAAGCCTCTGGCTGGCATCTGCCAGCAGCTCTCCAGAGGAGCAGGAAAATGAGATACTACTATTAAAAGTGCTCAGCGCTGGCCACGCTTCCACCCATGACATCAGCACAGTTATCTGAGTCTAACCATGGGCAGGACTTGGCCAGGAACCTCCACCATGTTGGCCTTCTCAGGCCAGATGGAGATGAGATTTTGATGGGGGCACAGTAACGGAGTCAGATTTTGGCCCAGTTGCTCCTGTTGTCCAGCTCAGGCCTGTACTGGTGTGCAGGGAAACGAGCTCCACAAATTCAGCTATTTTTCTCCTCTCCGCTTGCCAGAGCCAGCACCTAACCATGGGATGGGGTTGGTGAAACACCGTGGCGTTCTGCAAAGTCAGGGCCTGGCAGGTTTTGGACCATCCCACCTCCAAAAAGCACCAAGACCCCATGGCCCTTCCAGCTCTGCTCCCTTTTCACTGGGAAGGTCTCTGATCACATGCCTCGAGGCTCCCCTCAATCCTACAAATTGCTCACACGCTTTCAGACACAACTTGCCTCCACTGTCCAGAGCAGAACCAAGACCTCCCCCTTCAAAACCTGCAGAATCCTCGTCATCACAACCAAAGTGATTTTTACCCCATAATCAGTGACCAAAGACCAGTGGATAAGGTTTAGGAGTCTCTTCCACAGCAGCACAACATTCAGTGGACACAAACCCAGACCACACACCCCAAACAGCTCCCACAGACAGCTGGATTTTCTCCTGAGCCACCAATGCGAAGTTATAACCCGCCCAGCCTCACTCTCCTGGGTTGCCTTGTTTTCCCTCTGGATGCTCCCGGTGTGCTGCACCGTGTGTGGCACAGACCCACCCTCTCCCCACCATACACATATTTATAAATCAGAAGATAAATCAGTTGTTTTCCATTTGCACCAGCACAAAAACCCTTACCCCAGCCAGCTGTGACACACACTCCCCACTACTCCCTCCTCAAAGCCAACCCGAGTAATAACAACCTATTATTTAGCATCCACAGCATAACAGGAGAGCTCAGGACTGCCAGAAAATGCAGGTACGGACACAGGGGCCTGATCCTGCCCAGATCAACAGAGGTTTGGATCGTCTTTCACAAGAGCATCAAAAGAAATGGGAATCCTCCAAACAGCCCCCCCACTAAAGTTCAACCACTTCAGTGTTGCCAGAGAGAGGCACCTTCTGCTGGGGTGGGTGTTGGTGATGAGCCCCAACACCTGAGCTCCATCCAGCCAAAAGGAGTCGGTTTGATTTGGACTCAGGACCCACTGCAGGTGAGATGCTTTTGGCCCCAGCAAGCAACTCTGTGTGAGTCAACCAGGCAGCATCTCCCACCTCCCAGCCAAGTCAAAGAGGAGCACTGTGAAACCGTGGTTTTGGGGGCATGGGGACAGCAGATGAAGCCTGGCCAGCCCACAGTGCCAGGGTCTCCCTGCCAAAGCCCCCAGACCACCTCAGCCCTGGAAACCCTCACGGGGAGCCAGGCTTGCCGGAGACTCTGTGATGGTGTTTATATTTACTCTGCTCTTAGGAAAGAACAACTGAAATTGAAATTCTTAAACAAAACAACCAAAACACACATTGAAAAAAAGAAAAATAAATAAAGAAAGAAACTAAACAGACCACCACAGGCTAGCGAGCTGCAGATTTAAAGCCCAGAGAAGCCAGAAGGATGGTCTTGCTGGCCATGGCTCGCTCTGCCGGAGGCTGGGAGCCACCGTGCTGAGCAGGGACAGGNAAAAAAAAATAAAGAAAAAATAAACCGAGAGGGAAGGCAAGACGGGGAAGCACAGGCTGACCGAGCCCTGTGCAGAGCCGGCAGCGGGCGGGGAGGGGGCTCTCTGCCCCGTTTGGAAGCGGCGCTGGGGCCGCGGCCGTGCCCGGCACGGCTCGGTCCGGCACGGCACGGCTCGGTCCGGGCTCGGTCCATCCCGGCACGGCTCGGTCCGGCCCGTCTCCCCGAGCGGGGCCCGCCACGGGCTGCGCNCCAGGAGATGCCTTGGGACGTGCTGTCCTCACAGAAAGCCTCTGGCTGGCATCTGCCAGCAGCTCTCCAGAGGAGCAGGAAAATGAGATACTACTATTAAAAGTGCTCAGCGCTGGCCACGCTTCCACCCATGACATCAGCACAGTTATCTGAGTCTAACCATGGGCAGGACTTGGCCAGGAACCTCCACCATGTTGGCCTTCTCAGGCCAGATGGAGATGAGATTTTGATGGGGGCACAGTAACGGAGTCAGATTTTGGCCCAGTTGCTCCTGTTGTCCAGCTCAGGCCTGTACTGGTGTGCAGGGAAACGAGCTCCACAAATTCAGCTATTTTTCTCCTCTCCGCTTGCCAGAGCCAGCACCTAACCATGGGATGGGGTTGGTGAAACACCGTGGCGTTCTGCAAAGTCAGGGCCTGGCAGGTTTTGGACCATCCCACCTCCAAAAAGCACCAAGACCCCATGGCCCTTCCAGCTCTGCTCCCTTTTCACTGGGAAGGTCTCTGATCACATGCCTCGAGGCTCCCCTCAATCCTACAAATTGCTCACACGCTTTTAGACACAACCTGCCTCCGCTGTCCAGAGCAGAACCAAGACCTCCCCCTTCAAAACCTGCAGAATCCTCGTCATCACAACCAAAGTGATTTTTTCCCCGTAATCAGTGACCAAAGACCAGTGGATAAGGTTTAGGAGTCTCTTCCACAGCAGCACAACATTCAGTGGACACAAACCCAGACCACACACCCCAAACAGCTCCCACAGACAGCTGGATTTTCTCCTGAGCCACCAATGCGAAGTTATAACCCGCCCAGCCTCACTCTCCTGGGTTGCCTTGTTTTCCCTCTGGATGCTCCCGGTGTGCTGCACCGTGTGTGGCACAGACCCACCCTCTCCCCACCATACACATATTTATAAATGAGAAGATAAATCAGTTGTTTTCCATTTGCACCAGCACAAAAACCCTTACCCCAGCCAGCTGTGACACACACTCCCCACTACTCCCTCCTCAAAGCCAACCCGAGTAATAACAACCTATTATTTAGCATCCACAGCATAACAGGAGAGCTCAGGACTGCCAGAAAATGCAGGTACGGACACAGGGGCCTGATCCTGTCCAGATCAACAGAGGTTTGGATCGTCTTTCACAAGAGCATCAAAAGAAATGTGAATCCTCCAAACAGCCACCCCACTAAAGTTCAACCACTTCAGTGTTGCCAGAGAGAGGCACCTTCTGCTGGGGTGGGTGTTGGTGATGAGCCCCAACACCTGAGCTCCATCCAGCCAAAAGGAGTCGGTTTGATTTGGACTCAGGACCCACTGCAGGTGAGATGCTTTTGGCCCCAGCAAGCAACTCTGGGTGAGTCAACCAGGCAGCATCTCCCACCTCCCAGCCAAGTCAAAGAGGAGCACTGTGAAACCGTGGTTTTGGGGGCATGGGGACAGCAGATGAAGCCTGGCCAGCCCACAGTGCCAGGGTCTCCCTGCCAAAGCCCCCAGACCACCTCAGCCCTGGAAACCCTCACGGGGAGCCAGGCTTGCCGGAGACTCTGTGATGGTGTTTATATTTACTCTGCTCTTAGGAAAGAACAACTGAAATTGAAATTCTTAAACAAAACAACCAAAACACACATTGAAAAAAAGAAAAATAAATAAAGAAAGAAACTAAACAGACCACCACAGGCTAGCGAGCTGCAGATTTAAAGCCCAGAGAAGCCAGAAGGATGGTCTTGCTGGCCATGGCTCGCTCTGCCGGAGGCTGGGAGCCACCGTGCTGAGCAGGGACAGGGATGGCAGGATTCGTCCCTCTTCCCCCTCGGCCGAACTTGGCGCCGGGCGACTTCGCTCAAACTTTTCTTCCCCCCTACCCCGAGCACCGAGCTCTGCAATATCGCTTCTCCTGGAAGCGAGAGGCAAGGAGGCATTCGCCCTTGCAAGCCAGGACTTGACTCAGTCACCGAAACGACGGCAAACTCCAGCTGGAAATCGGTTTTAAAAATGTAACTAAAAGGAAGGGGGGGGTGGAAAAAAAATAAGGCAGGGG
>VWZF01003468.1:506586-605184 GCA_013396755.1 Sclerurus mexicanus | reverse complement strand
GAAAGGGAGAAAAGAGCAGGGGGGGGCAAAAGAGAGGGGAAAAAAGGAGGGGTGTAGCCCTGTGGTGCAGCCTTGGGAAGGGGGAGAGCAGGGGGCTCCTCAAGTGATGCTGAGCTACCTCAGCTGTCCCCAGCCCTGGAGCAGCCAGCGAGACCCTCAGCCCTGCTCCCAGTCCCCGGGGCGTGTCACACGGCGGCCAGCGCTCAAAGCACGATTTATTTCATTTCCCATAAATGAGGCACAACAAATAACTCTCTGTGCGTGTGCGGTTCGTCTGCAAACTCTCACCTCCTCAGCGCTGCGGGTACCACCCCACCAGCATTGCTGGCCGCTTCCCAGAGCCCTGGCTCCCCCTCCCCGGCAGGCCTCCAGGTTTAATAAATGATACTCAGCCCTGTAAGAATGTGTATTAGTGACTTGATGGACCAAAGCGACTCCACTATGCATGAAGCATATTAAACATCATATCGACCCTCACTCTCCGTGGCCGTAACATGCATAACAAGCAGGCTGGGTCCACGCTGCAGCTGCTCATGCACGGTGGGGAGCAACGCAGTCACTCGGGGAAGCTGGAATAACACCAGGGACAGCTGCTGGGGGGTCCTGCTGGCACAGGTAGCTCCCAACACAGAGCCCAGCTCTCCTGCACCAAGCGGAATTTGGGGAAAATCAGGGGGCAGCTGGGAGAGTCAGGGAACCCATCACATCCCAGACACCGGTGTGCTGCCTCCACCAGCCATCGCCGCCCTATGTGGCAGATCTGGCCTTATCTGCCCTGATTTATTCTTTAGTTGGCAAAGTGTCTCATGTCATAAATATTAGCAATCTATTACCTCCTCCTATTAAAGTGAAGTGTCTTCCATCACCCTATCCCTGTCTATCACCTGCACTTATCGCTCTATCTCCTACCTGTCACTGGAGTATCAAAAGCCACACAGGAGAGGCTCTGGAAAGGCCCTAACACCTGGATTTCTCCTACAGCTCTCTGTGAGTGTCTGCCAGGGACAGACCCTGCCCTTCCTTCAGGGCAGGCCGACTTGCAGATGGTTGGATGAGGGGTACACAGCTGGCACCCCCCAGGATCTTGGCGTGGACCAGCTCAGGACGCTGCCTCTTCCCTAGCACAGCATTGCAATCCAACAGCTTTAATTCCAACAAGAATAGAAACACCAAAGGAACCCATCTTGCGTCAGGAAAGCTGCTGCAAACTGACACTCAGGTGGAGCTGCAGAAGTTAAAACAAAATAAAACACCTTGGATCCTTTTTATCCTCTGCTCCTGTAATTTCAGCATGTCCAAACAGATTTTGGTGTGTGTTTATAACTGGTAACTTCATTTGCTCCCGGGCTGGGACCTTAAATGCCAAGTTTCATCTCCAAGTCAGTTTTTAAGACTAAGTTACATTAACTCCTGGGGAAGAAGGGAAGAAAAGGAAATACATAAGGATATAAAAGAAAGTTGTGGGCTGTTAGAAAAAGCAGGTTCAAAGTCTCTAAGAGTGGGTCAGTGGGGCAAAAATCATAGATCTCGTGGATACCTGTGTACAAACTCTGACAGCACAAAGGTAGAAATCAGTTTCCTGATACACAGCTAAAGCTCATCTGTCTGATAAGGGAAAACACACCTGGGGGCAGAGCCGGGCTCTCACCTGCCTGTCCCACCCCAGCGCAGTGAGTCGTGGGTGTCAGAACAGCCCAAGGCCTTTAGGGCTGTGAGCGTGTCCACCACCAAACACGGGTGGGGATCTGGCCCCAAACCCACCATCCCAAAGCACACTCGGCTCGATGGCTGCAGCAGATATCAGGGTTATTACAGCCACGGCTGAAAATCCACCTTTGTAGATTCCAACACACGAAATTGCCATAACCAGGACATTTCACGCTCCTCTCCCATCAAGCTGTTTAGAGCAAATTAAATTTCTCCCTAACCAGCCTGTAACAGTTCGTGTTAGATGTGGATCTAAATGTTAATTGCAGTGACAATAACAGGTCTGATCCTGCAGTCCTTATTTGGGTAAAACCTCCCACAGAAGCCAAAGGAATTTTGCCCCAGAGAAGGCAGCTGGATGCAGTCCCACATTTCCAGTCTCTTGAAGATGCCAGAAGGTAAACCAGTATATTTCTGTGATGTTACAAACCTCTTTTCCTTTCCCCTCCCACCCACCACCCCTCAGTTCTTTAATGCACTATTAATTTAATAAGCTGCCTAATGCTGTGCCCACCTGCAGCCTTGCACTTCCCAGCTAGGGACTTCAATCACCATGGGGGTAATTTTGGCAGGTCATTGACTTGTACGTCTGCTTGAAGTGGGGATGCTTGAAGGTCCTGCACTGTCTGGGAGAGCTGGCTTGGGAAACTGTGGCTCTTGTTTTCTCCACCCTTGGGTGTTGCAAGAACCCTTTAGCCTGGGATCCTAAGAAAGGCAGGCTGATACAATGGGATAATTTGGGGTGTGCCTGTCCTCATCTGAGCAGCTTTCAATCCCATCATTTCTATCTGAATTTGACAGAGATACACTCTGTTCATCACATGTCAATTAGGCAAAGGCTTTTCTTTCCATCTCCACACACCCACTCCATTGCCATCATGTGTGCTCCAGACCTTTGGGGAAAAGGGATCCAGGTGTGTGTGGGCCTCAGCAGGAAACAGGTACTGAGATATTTTGGGAGCTGAAGCCTTACTCTGCATTCAGAACTGGGCACTTGGGCCCAGAAAGTGGATTTGGAAAACCCAGCTTTTATTATTTTTTTCTAAGTGATTCCAGCTTATCTTGTCCATAACCCAGAATTATCTGATGGGACACAAAAGCAAAACCTGCTGGGCTTCCCCTACTGCTTTATGTCCTCCTGCAGAGTTAGAGAAAAATCTGTTTTCTTCCCTGGCTGCATTTTATTACAGAGGAAAGAAACAATGAATACGAAGTCTGAGTGAGAAAGAAGCAGCTCATTGGATGTCCTTGCATTCCATCTCCCCCTGCACAGCAAGGGCAAAGCTGTACTGGGTGGACAGTGGTACTGTGACATAGGGTGGCCGTGGCCACTGGCCTGGGGCTTGTGGGCACAGAGTCCCTCCCCAAACAGGCAGTGTGGAATTTCAGTGATCTGGTTGCACGTGAGAGCTGAAAACCTCATCCAGCCAAGGAAAGACACCTTCCACTTACATGTGTTTCATGGGACTTTCTCAGGCTTGTCCTCAGCTCCAGCAACCTGCTCTTCCCAAAGTCCTGCAAATTCCCAGACTTCGAACCCTTTGGATGCTGCAGGACCAGGACATGTATTACCTGTCTCCCCCAGGAGACTTACAGGCTGATGAAGGGTCCATCCACTGTGCAACTTTCTACCTGGAGTACCTGGTCTGTAGGTCCTCAGGACAGGAGTTATGTCATGTTCTCAAGGGAGACAGGAGCTCACGAGTTGCTTTTCTTCCTGTTAGAAAGAAGAGTGAAAGAGACACAGCAAGACTGCGAGGGACAGGTCAGAGATCCCTGAGTCTGAAAGCAGAGTTAGTCCCCAAGTAGAGTCTTGCCAGGACTCCCAGCATTCATCAGACACATCCAAACCATCCTTTGAAACCAAACCAGCTGCTAGGGGTGGGGGGGCCTTACTCCTTGAGGAGGCACTGCACACATGAACCAGCAAAACTAGAGGACAAGACATTTCTGTCCGTAGTGGAGATTCAAATGCTTTGTTTTGTTCCCCAGCAGCGCTTAATAGGCTGATGATGTTTGTTTATGAAGTGAAATGCACATGATTTATTTGATCTGCTGGAACTGGAGAGCCGCATTCCCACGCCAAGGACAGGCAGAGATGCTGCATTCTCCCCTTTTTTGGGGACTGCTCTAGATTAAATAATCCATTGCACAGGCAGCAGCACTGTGCTGCACTTTCAGCTACTTCAGAACTGGACATTAAATGCTTATTAAAGACCTCCGAACTCCAAGCCATGAAGCTGCATTTGTTCTTGTCTGTCTCTGCATATGGAACAAGTGTTAATAGCATGTTCTTAAAACAAGTTTGGGGAAAAGGTCTCAGGACTCCTGAGCTCTTGTCTGGATCCAGTTTGCATAATCCTAAAGCAGGTTTCCTCCTCTCATGTGCTTTTCTGCTGGATTTGGTTTAGCACGTCTCACCTGGTTTGCAGGGACAGTGGTTTAATTAACTGCTTTGCAAAATGACTCTGTGAATGGAAAGTCTAGTTCTGCCTTCCTTAACACCTGGAGATCTTTCTTTCATCTCATCACCCAGGCCAGAGCTTGGCTGCCAAGGAAGCCAGCAAAGAAAGCATTAACGGAAGGAAGATGAAATGCAGCACATGAGCCATGAGATTTACAGTTCTTTGGGGAAAGCACATGGAGTATCACCCATCCTGCAAGTGGGACACAAGCCAAATCCTCACCTGACGTGAGCCAGCAGCACAGCAACCCAGTCAGTGCCTGGGCAGCAGCTGAACCTCATCCTACACTGCTTGTCAGCCTCGTGGCAGAGACACCACCTGATTTACACCAGGGCTTGAGGATGTGACTCAGTCACTCAGAGCTTCTCTGCTGGCCTTCTCCTGGTGCCTGCATACAAAACACTTTGCAAATGAAGTGTGAAGATAATATGCTTTATCATAGGCATTTATTACCAATGATTGTTGTATAAATCTCCCTCCATTCACATACATATACATAAGGTGTACATAAATATGCAGTATCCGGCAGTACCCAGAGCCTTTTCGATGGTGTCAATGTAGCCCCCCATAAAGATAGTGGGAAATGATTCATAATATTTATATGACAGACATGATATGAACTGTAATAGCCTGTTGGGATCGAGAATATCCATAGGTCTCTGTCAGCCACAAATGTGATTTAAATATTATATATGTGGCAACTGTAGCATTAGTAATATGATAGCTGTTATTGATAGTGGTCATAAAATGCAGTAGTTTTGCACTGAAGAATGTGAAAAATAATCTAGTGGTTTTTCTAATGGTCTTCCCAGCAAGGCACTGAAAGGAAGTGTACTTTCAATGCCTCCTCCTTTTCAATGCCTCCTCCTCTCCTCCCCCCACCCCAAATTACCATCACGTTCTATCAGATTACTGCCAGGGCCATATTTTACTCTGCTGATGTCAGATTGTGGCATCTCATCCCCCTGGGGCTGTCTGGGAGGCTGGGGAGGGCAAGGGGTCTCTGCAAAGCCTATGTGTGCTGGTCTTCCTCTGACTGCCCGGAGCAGGAAGGCAAGGAACAGCAGGAGAGGGGCTCAGGGCAGTGGTGCCACCCTGGGTGTGAAGGTGAGGTGTTTACCCATCAGGCTGGGCAATGGCAAAGGGTCCTCAGGCAGCATAAATCAGCACAGCCCTGCAGAAACAACACAGCCACACGGATTTATGCTCACTAGGCTTCCCAAGGGGAAGTCTGGCACTCAGAAGTGGGAGTTACGGTACCTGAATCCTCTTCCTTTTCTCTTCCTAGCCTTCTGTGCCAAAAGCCTGCCCCAGCAAGGGGTCTGCTGGAGAATGGAAACATCACTTGCTTCCCTGCTCCAGCGCACAGCAGTGGAGGCTGCATGGAGATAAAGGCACTTTTGAACCTCCATGTGCACCAGCAAGGACCTACCTGGGCTAGAGCACAGGAGATCTGGGAGAGCTGTGGACAACACCACTGACCCTGAGGTGTTCACTACGTGGCCAGCACACACCTCCTCAAAAGGCTCCTTAGAGCAGAGCACAGAGGGTGGTGGGAGCTGAGGGACCCCCACCCACAAAATCAGCCTCACCTTCGGGCAAGGACAACATCCTTCCATCACTACCAAGGCAGCAAAGCTCCCTTCCCTCCTGGCTGCCAGTTTGCCCTCATCTCCCCACCTCAGTCCCAAGAGCAAATAAGAGGATAAAAACTCTCCAATCCATGATAAACCAGTAACTGCTACAACCATAAATTACACCAACCCCTGGTTTTCCTCCATTAACAGAACCCAGCAAATATGGGATTTACCTGGGCGGGGAGCCCAGCTCAGGGTCCCTTAGATCCAACAGCCTGGTCTCACCCAGCAGGATCTGTGAGGGGATTCAGGAGCACAGATCACACCCAACACCGTAACCTGGTGCCCCTCCTGCATGACCACCCTGCAGGCAGGGAGCTGCTTTTAATGGCAGCCATCTAACAGGGATCAGGTGTTGCTTAAAGAGTTCAGGAGTTAACTCAGGATGCTGCACCTGCTCCTGTCCCCGGGAAGGAGCAGCCTCCGAGGCAGGTATTGGGATGCTGGCTACATCCTTTCATATCACAGATAATAAATCAAGGACATGAGACACGCTCTAAACAAACCAGACCGCAGGGCGAAGCATTGATCAGCTCCCTTGTGTGTAGCCTTAAAAAATAAATTAATTAGGGTTCTGTTAGCGGGTCTTTGCAAAGGGAGCCACGTGTGCTCTGATCAGGGCCTGCCTTGCTCTGTACTAATGAGGGGCAGGGGGCTGCAGGCTGCCCTCTCTCACCGCTCTCCTAAGGGATTTCATTCCCCAGGATTACGTTTTAATATTTTAAAGCTAACAGGACACACACATTTCAATTTAATCCAAAGCACCCAGCTCTTGGTGGACAGGCCTGGGATCAAGGAGGAGAGAAGTTTGTGCACAAATGGGTGAAACTGAAGAAAGGAGGGAGTGCAGATGGATATTACCAAAAAAAATACAGGGGAACAGCAACCCACCCTTTCCATCACCATCAGAGCCCCATGTCCTGGCCTCCTCTCCTGGATGAACTCTTCCCATGCATTTGTAACTGTGACATACAGTGCATTTTATAAAAGAAAGCAAAAGTATATTTGAAAGTAAGAGTCCAGGTGTAATTTAATGACAGTTTTCTACATCATTTGCATTGCAAGGGACCTGATCTTCTGCTTCTGCACCCCAGTGGGAGCCAGGCATTGCTCCAGGGAAAACCATGGGCCTATTTCTGCTGTCATTTACACGCACATAAATCAGGAATTTACTCAGTTGAAATAAGTGGGACTGCGCCAGTGTAAAAGCAGTGTGAGATCAGAGTTACAGTGCTATAAAAGCAGTGTGAGGTTAGAATCAGCCTCAGTATATTACAGAGATGGTTTGAGGAAAGCCTGGGGAAATTAGTATTATTGAAATTCGGAACAAAAAAGAGGGAAAAAAAAGCATGTGATTTCCTGATGATTTGGAAAATCAAATCCTCAGGGCCAGCACTCATATTCCTTCCTCCCACTGTGATGCCTATACTGGGGAGCACTTCTGCCAGAACAGCCTTTCTGTGTTATTTCTCTTCTGGGTGACGCAGCTGTGAGATGCTTGCTATGAAGATGCTGTATAAAAATAAATTGAATCGAATTAGGGAAACAACTAAAGTAATTTCTTCTCTGTCCTCACATTAATCCATTTAAGTTGATTCTTCGGATGCTCCAAAGGGGATTTGCATTACTATCCTGTCAGCATCCACAGTCCCTTCCTCTCTGCTCAAACAAGCCTCGGCACCTCCTAATTCGATGTCTTTTTATTACTCTCCCCCTCTGCCTGCCCCTGCGTGGAGACTTCAAGGAGATTTTTCCGGGGTGATTGGCTTTCCTGGCAGGTTGGATTAAGCTGTGATTTGCTCTCAATTGCAACGAGCATCAGCGTTGTAATGAGATTCTTTTTGGGGGGGGACGTCAACGGAGGGAAGGGAAAACAAATACCATCTTGTAAATGAAATAATGATGCGTAAGGCCTGACATATAATGAGAAGCATATCAGTGGCAATCAGGGTTGTTAATGGAGCCTGTGCATTGATATGTGCTCGGAGGCAGTCACAGCAATTCTGGTGTCACGGACACGGTGGAGGCTGGGACAACATCCCCATCCAGCACGGATTTCTACTGCCCTAAAATTATACGTTGTGTTTCCGAGAGGATGAATTCCAGAAAGTCCCAGGGCCCGGGCTGTAAGTAGGTCAGGCTAGATGTTCATCGCTACGGTCTCATATGGCCTCGCAGTCTCTGTGCCCTGCGGCGAGGATGCGGAGCAAGCAGTAAATAGCACACGGCCGGGGGAAAAAGGCTCCATCCCCTGCCAGGCGCAGCAGAGGGGACCTGGAAACGGCTGTGAAGACACCCCGGGGCTCCTTCCCATGGTGCCCCAGATACTGGTGTACCCCTTGGCCCAGTGAGGAGCATTTTGGCGGTGGCTCTGGTCCATCCCTGCTTCCTTCTCGCCGAGTCTGTCAAAGTACACTCAGGTATTCCCGCAAACAAGCAAAGGAGCTGCCTTTGCAAAATCTTCCCTACGTTTTCCCAGGGAAATCACCATCACTGCCACAAGGTGTAAGTAATTCACCCCTTGACAGTGGTGGTGAGCTCTGCTTATCTGAGCCCAGGGACAGTTTTGCAGCACCAGGCACCTTTCATGTCAGCTGAAGGGAGAGGCTGAGGGTAATGGTGATTTTTTTTCCTCTTCTGCATTGGTAAAAAACACAGAATTTGTCATGAAAAGGTGGAAAACCCCAAAATCACACTCAAACTGGGATGATCCTCAAGGTAGGAGGGCTTGAACTGGGCTCTCTCCCACTGCCCTGAGCCCTGACCATCAAACTGTGCAATCTCCCCTCTCCTCCTCCAGAGTCCGTGAGGGCTTCTCTGCTAAAATTTCAATTTCAGCTCTTTGGAATTTCCCTGCAAAAAAGAAGCTCCACCAGAAAATTCCATCTTGGGTTGCACACCAAGAGGAGCAGACACGGGGGGTTGTGGTTTGCAGAGCCCACCTGATGGCCGGTGAGCAGGGCCAGCAGCACGAGCTCGTTTCATGTCTCCTCTCATCCTGCCTGTACAGCCCTGGTCCTGTCACTCCCCCAAAGGTGCCACAACTTACTTTGGAAGAGGACTGCCCGGCCCCTCTGCAGCTCATGTGCCTGCCTCTCCCAGCGCTGTGATTCCCAGGATGTGTCCCGGGGTTCAGATTGCCAGCTGCTGACACTGCACGTTTCAGCAAGAGAGGCACATCGCACGGATTTCCAGTGTAAATCGTGGGACAATCCAACATAAACATTTCGAAAGAGATGGCAGAAGGGGGGATGAGGAGAAGCTTTGGAGGAGGGGGAAGATCCTGCTGCCATTTACACGACGGGAAATCGGACGTCACTCCCCAGCCTGAAGTGACCTTGGCTGATTCCCCCACATTTGCTTGGCTTTTGTGGCAGCATCACTGAGAACTGGATCTGACCCCTGAGGTCTTGCTTAGCAAGCAAGGTTGGAATTCCAAGAGTCTTTTCCTGAAATATTTTGAAACGTATTGGTTTCCTCTTCCAGCCCCCAGTGCTGACCCGAGTTCCCAGGGGACCCACAGGGGTATGCTCCACAAACATGATAAATCTGAGCTCAGGCTCAGCCTCAGAATGTTTGACACAGTCTAAGAATGAAATGTTGTGGCCACGGATGAGCGAGGCAGGTAACATGTTCCCTTGGCTCTTTGGGAACATCTGGGTTGGATGCTGCTCCAAGCAGTTTTCGATGCTGCTGTTGGGCATGTCACAGAAACACAGTTTGTGGTCCACTGTGCTCTGGGAAATATTATCACTGTAAAGAAATTGCAAAAATACATCCCAAAGGTAATGCTGTGCATAGAGAGTTCTGCTGTCTGGTGGAACAGGAATACTCCAGTTACAGGACCCAATCCAGCACCGCCCATGGGAGGTCTGCTCAAGACCTGTCCTCGCTTCTGCCACTGAAGCTTTTCAGCAGTGATAAGGAACATGGTAGGCAATGACCAGGACAGTTTATTTCCCCTTGACTGCTTTTCCTCAAGGATCGATAGTTCCAGGGGGTTTTGCCAGATGAACCCTGGTTAAGTATATCTTGGCTATAAGGGGCTCAGTCAAGGAGGACTTGAGGACTGGCTCGTGCTCAGCATCTCAGCAGGCAGTGAGTTGGGTTAGATGTGGTTCAAGGCTTTTTATCACTCCAGAGTGGGCTGGGCCTAAAAACTTAGACGCCCAATGGGCAGAGCTCAGAGCACCTCATTACACCAGTGGGTACCTGCCCCATTATCACCACAGCTCCACAACAGGAACATTTAAACCTCTCTAATTTTCAGTCCTGTCCAGTTTTTAATAACCTGATGAATGTGCAGGCAGCGTTTGACGTGGCCGGACCCGGGTGATTGGAGATGCCGGGTTTGCCACAGA
This sequence comes from Sclerurus mexicanus, assembly GCA_013396755.1. NCBI lineage: Eukaryota > Metazoa > Chordata > Aves > Passeriformes > Furnariidae > Sclerurus > Sclerurus mexicanus. The sequence goes on along the minus strand of VWZF01003468.1, from coordinate 595,014 downwards.
ACCGAAATGGAAAATTAAATGTTGTTACAAATAATAGTAGTGTTTGTGAGCTGCAGGACATGGGAGCTCAACACTGGGGTTGTTGCTTTGCGACAGAGCTCTCTCCTGCTAAATCTTTGCTGGTATTAAAGCTGGCTCGATAGGGTCCTGATCCCTGCTTGAAACATCAATATTACTAATAAATAGAAATCACAAGTGAGGTAAAGGGCCAGACCAGCCTGACCTGCTTTATGAATTAATGTAGTGAAAACTGGCCCTTTTCCTACAGCCTTTATATACTACAGGCACACATACGAATATTGTACACGTTTATTGGACATGGGAGCATTGAAATAAAGCTGGAGCCATGCTGTAACTTAATTACTGACTTGCTATGGTGTGCCAGGTAAAAAGTGGGAAAGGCCCATTGCAGAGACCCCTTTGGCTCTCAGAAATGCTATTTCTCTCACTGACCGGTTGAAATCATCTTTCCCAGCCAGGATTTTTCTCAGTGTGGATCCCCTCCGGCCTCAGAGCCAAGAGTGGTTGTAAGGGATTTCTGTGGGATCTGGAGCTTCTGGTTTGCAGGGATTTTAGTTCAGCTGGAGTTTGCAGTGCCCTGTGGGATGCAGGGGTCTTATGGCAAGGACATGTTGGGTTTGGAGCTGGGGCATGGGGGGACGGCTGCCAACAGGAGATGGGCAATCTGACCCCTCCGTCCTGAGCGTGAGCATATTCTCCATGCATGTGCTGGTGGCTATATATATCCATACATCCATATATCTCCCTGTCTATATATACACACGCACATATGTGGCGAGAGAGGTGATGTGCATTGCTCCGTTCATCTGTAATTCTGCCCCGTGATTTCTGCATCCTGGGCGATTATTATCGGGAGGCGTGAAGCAGACGTGACTGTGCTTTGCTATGCGATATGATCCTATCGTCACAGTAATGTTATATCCAGGCACAGCGGGCCGGATCCGGCTCCCGGGAATGCCGGCCCGCCAGACTCACTGCCAGCAATGCCACGCTGGCTTTACACCGCGGAACAGCAATCTGGGCCCGGCCCTTCCTCCGAGACAGAGACACCGCGTTGTGTCCATAATTTATAAGCTATTCAAAATTTATCGCTGAGAACAAACTCCGACTACGGAAGGGTTTTAAATCCTTGTTAAGTATTAAAGTGGAAATAACGGTGCTGACGCGGTGCTGGTGGGCGGCAGGGATGGAGAGCATCCTCTCTGCCCACCCGCTGGGTGAGCCTGCCCTGTGCCCCCCAGCAGTAGTGCTCAGACTATCTTTCTATCCCCTTATTTCTCCTTTTTCCCCCCTTTTCCCTTTGTGCTTCCCCTCCATCGCTGCGGTTTCTCCAGCCACAGGAGCCCCTGGGTCAGGGGTAGGTTGGGGGGTGGCCGTGCCCCCCTTTGCTGCCCCCAGCCCCCTCCCTGGGGGGACCCTTGGCTTTGCCACGGGGGGCCCAGGCCACGCCGGTGAGGGGCTGACAGAGCCATACAACCACTTGTCACCCCGGCGGTGACGAATCGGCCCCGGCTGACAAGAACGGATGGAGCTGTTTCCAGGGCTGATGCGGGGGACGAGAGCAGGGCCAGATTTGGGCTCTTTGCGGGGGGATGTGGGAGAGGTGCTGGAGGTGGACGGTGAGGTGGGACTCAGGTGGCTGAGCCCAGGGCAGCCCCACGCTGGGGATGGCGTTTGGGGTCTGGGCTGGGGCAAATTTAATAAGTCCTACGGCGGCCTCCTCCCAGAGCTTGGCTTAATGGGATGCCAGAGACGACAGGGTTGCCTCGATCTGCTCATTCCCTGGGCCTGGGGAACCATCCATCTTGTTCTAACCCTATTTTAAAAAAATATAAAAGGAAAGAAAAGGAGGGGGTGGGGGAGAAAGAAAAATGATAAATCTGTTCAGGGCTTTTGTTTGCCTGCGATTCCTGTAAAGGGCAAAAAAAATGAAATAAAAGCCGGGCCCATTTTTTCCCGGCTTGGTGTTGCCATGGGATAGAAAGCCCCCCATTCTCAAGAGTGCAGTGCCTTTGGCGAGGGGAAAAAACCCTCATTAACGTTATGAGTTGCATCTGTTCCCTGGGTCTGGGTCACTTCCAGCCCGCCAGCTTTCCCTTGCCTGCCTCCCCCCACCCCTGCATTCCCATTTCTAATTTATTTGGATATCCATGCCCTCAGAAATCAAAGGGGAGATCCTTGCTCCCAGCCTGGGCTCTGAGACAATGACCACCACGCTGAAAGCATCCCATTTCTGAGAGCATCCCAGCTCTGAGAGCATCTTGGCTCTGAGAGCATCCTGGCTCGGGAAGTATCCTGGCTTGGGGAGCATCCCAGCTCAGGAAGCATCCTAGTTCTCAGCTGGGTGCAGGAAGCAGAGGACAGAGTAGGGTCTTGGAGTGGGATGACTTCTCATCCCACTGGAAAACAGAAATAATAATCCTGGGTCACCACTGCAAGAGACAGGAAAGGGAATTCCCACTTGGACACTGCTGTGGGCAGGAGGAGTTTGAAGCAGCATCACAGGATGCTGATCCTCCATTCTTCCTTCTGCTGGAACCTCTGACCTGCCAGGCCTGAGCCCTTAAGGAACCAAATGAACAAACCTCCCTTTCCCTCTTTGCCTGCTCAGGGAATGGATGTCATCAGGACCCAGCACTATTTACCACATCTAGCAGGGTGAGGAGGCATAAAAAGTGATCTTTGATGTAACGCACTGTCATAAAAACATGTCTGTACAGTAGAGCAGGGGCTCTCCGGGACTTTGCAGGATGAAGGAATTGGCTCGGTATTTCCACTGGCATGTGATAAGGATGGTACATGCCACTGCCCATATTGGAGCTGCAAGGTGAAGCACAGGAGCTGGCACAGGGCTGGGAGCCATAAAGCAAAGAGCTTCACAGTGAGAGACAAAACAGCCAGAACCAGCGCGGGAAGAGGTGGATTTTCTTACCCGGCCGTGGCTCCTATCTCCCCGGATCCCGTTTCCAGGCTATTTATAACTGAAGTGCTGGGAGAAGGCTGGTGCCTGTGAGCACTGAGCCCTCAGCACCGCGTGCACACCTTCCTGCTCCACGCTGCTAAATGTGCCTGGTTCTCCAGAGATCTGGCTCCGGGAGCAGAGGGGGTTGGCAGCCCTGGCCACCCAGGTGTGTTCTGCAGCAGGGAAGAGTCCAAAGGGAGTTTGGGTGGGTGCAGGAAGCAGCGCAGGGCTGCAGAGAGGGAGGAAGGAGGAAAAGTGGTGATTTGAGGTGGGGTAAAACAGAGGTTTGGTGCTAATGGGCCCCAAGACACGGTTGTTCTGGTGCAGAAGGCTCTAAGTGAGGACATGTCCCGAATGACACGAGTGGCAGGGCTGTGCCACGCTGTGCCAAAACATGCCATGAGGAGCCATGCCATGTGAGGCTGAGTCACACCATGCCATGCCACATGAGGCTGAGTCACACCATCTCATGAGGAGCCATGCCATGCCATGCAGAGCCATGCCAAGCCTTGCTGTGCCAACTGTACCATGCCATGCCTTGCCAATCCATGCCGTGTCACCCTGGTTGGAGATGCGTTCGTGAGTCCTAGGCCAGCGGCACAGCACAGGAGAGCCTCACAACCAGCAGAGGCATCTCCATGGTGCTGATTGAAGCCTGGCATCATCGGAAGGAAGCGTGGCCGTTGTGCCTCCAAGCCAAGGAGAAGCAGAAAAGCCTCTCTCCACACTCTGGAGATCCTTGGGTAACACCACTTGCAGGTATTGGTTTGCTGGATTATGTGTAAAAGTCTTCACAGTCCTTATTATAAACACCATTAAATAGGTTTGTGGTTCTTCTTTGAGCTTAAGAACAAAAGGCTGTTTCATTATCATTAAAGTTGTGTTTGAGTTGCTCTGTGACTGGGTGTCTGGCTTTTTATTGCAAGCCAGGGCTTTCAAAAGCTCCTTAAATGTTAATGTCACCTTTAAAACAACAGTGGCGAGCCCTTTGATCAGCAGAACCGGTCACTTCATGCAGCTGAAGTAAGAAACCAGCAACTGACTGATCTTGGGATTTTAATATTTCCCCCTTCCCCCTGCCGACGCCTGGCACCAGGAGAGCAGCAGGCTTTGATCAGACCTGGTTTTTTAGCCATCTCAAAGCCCTACTGCTTAAAGGAGATGTTCAGCACTGGGTTTCAATGGCTTGATGCGATGGAGGAGGACAGGGCATGGCCAGGTTGGTCTTGCAAGAGTCACCCAACGACACTGCCCCTGCCTGGCTTTGGGGACAGGAGAGAGGCCCTTCTCCACCCCTGCTGCCATGGACCTGTGGGATTCTCAGGAGATGTGTTTTGGAGACACCAGCAGCACCCCCTTATCCTTCCTGTAGGTGCATCCTTGCAATTTGGAGGCTGAGAGAAAATAGGATCATCTTAAAGTCTTCTCCTTCTCATGGCACCAGCACTGCTATTCACCAATATCTCCCAGCAAGAACACACACTCATAACTCATTGTCCCTCATCCATCTACCGCCCCTGTCCCCATCATGTCCATATTTAGTCACTGTCCATCCCATGCACATGCCCATGCACAGGGTCACCAGGTTGGGGACAGGGTGACAGTCCTCTTCCATGAGCACGCCGGAGCCAAATGTTGGAGGAAAGCTCATTTCAGGTCCAATTGATGCCAGAGGCAGCTCTGCTGGTGCAGGGCTGGGTACAAGGATATGTTTGCAGAGATAAGTGTGAGTGTAACCTGATGACACAAGTTGCCTGCTTCCAAATGTCAGGCAAAGTTCACCCAGCCCATGTGAAACGAGTTAAAATTTAACAGAAATCTGCAAAGTGTTGCGTTTTAATTGAATCCATGATGTGGACGGGAAGCATGTTCAGACACATCCCAAATTTGCCTGAACCATAATATTCTTCTTGAAAAAAAAAGGTCAATTTAAAGGAGGCGGCTGCTGCTAAATATGCACGCGCCCCCTCCTTCCCCTGCTGCAAGGAGAAAGCTCTGTCTGAAAACTTCTGAGTCATTCCGCATCGGTTTTGATGTGTCAAAATTGGTTTAAAAATTCACAGCTGAAGCAGCAGTGAGGAGAGCTCAGCTCAGGCACAGGCAGATGAATGCAAAGTGCTGCAGAGCTGAACTGCATTGGCTCCGCATCCAGAATAAGAGCCGTTTAAGCTGTACCCGGGCATTGAGGAGGAAAAAGGCTTTTTGGCTTCTTGACACTGTGATGTGGCTTTGTGTTGTTTTTCTCTTTGCTGGCTGCTAATTCCCCCTTTGTCCTGGCGTGGCAGGGTGCAAACCCCTTCAAGCTTTAGAAATGGAAAGTTGTTTTGTTGGTTTTGTGCTCCGTTTCTATAGTTCCATTGGCGAGTCCAGCCCTGAAGGCCTCCCTACGTGGTCTTTGGGATGTGCCGGCAGGGGTGGCCAGATGTGAGCAGTACAGCCCCACGTGGGGTGGCACAACCTCTATATGCCTGAGGTTGCAAACAGCCATCCCAGTGCTCTTTTTATCTCCTTTTCCACATTCGCCTGGCCGAATCCTGCCCGGGTCCTGCATTCCCAGCCCGAGCTGCCAAAAGAGCCATGTCACAGTAAGGAGGAGGAAGCATGAGAAATGAGCTCTGTGCTCTGGCTCACTTGGAGGTTTTTGTCTCTATCTTTTCCATTTAGGGAATTTATTACGCTAAGTGATTGATGGAATAGATTGAAAAAAGAAGAGGATGCCCATCGTAGTTTGGACTAACTGAAGACAGCCCCCTGCCTGGGCTGGCTCCATGCACAGCATCCCCACGGATGGATCTGGGGCTTGGCTCTGGTTTATGCCCTTCTCCTTGCCAGCTGATTACACCTCAGTGGTTCCTTGTGATCCTGATGGTTGGTGCTCCTGGCTGACCCCCTGGGGCAGCTGCAGAGCTGGGCTCTCCTGGACACAGCAGGCGTGGAGGAGAACTGCAAGGGATGACTGAGACCCTTGTGTGCTTTTACTCTGCAAGGGCTTTTCATAAGGGAGCTAAAAACAAATTTAGCACTTAATGCTTTGAAGAGTAAACACTTAAATGCCCTATCATCTGCCCAAGTGCTTTGTTTATTATTCAGAGAAGCCAAACTGAAGCAGTTTTCCATGGAGATGTAGTACCTCCTTCAGATTAGCCAGCTTAATTAGATCCTGGTTGCAATGCATGCTGCTCTGGGAGACGTGCTGATGAGGGAGACTCGCACAGTTGCTTCCAGAGGCCAAGCCTTGGCTCTGGCTGCCACCAGGCACAGGGCAGCATTTTGGGAAGAGAGTGGTGAAACCGGATGTCTCAAGCCCTGGTGCAAGGTGGATCAGCACAGGTGACAGGGATAAATCCAATAATGGTGCTGGACGCAGAGAGGAGCCACCATTTGCCCTCAGTCACACCAGTCTGTCCCAGCTTCCACCTCCAAATCCCAGCAGGGACAAATCTGACCTCTAGTAAGAACCAAGAGCTTTGTACAACCTATTTGTCCATGGGCTTAAAAGACATTTGGGATGGAAGATGCCAGTTTTGGTACTGAGTACTGGCAAACGCCGGTCCTGAATGGTGGCTGCAATGAGCAGTACTCCCCAGAGCATAAAAACTCCAGTCTCCCATTTATAGGCTATTAAAGCTGTTACATCCCATAATGGACATCCTCGGGTGAAGAAGACAAACAACGGAAAATACTGAAACACAACCACAAGGCTAGACACAATAACAGACACGGCACAAGAAGGATATGACACGGGGAGACAAACAGGAGCAAAATTTATGTCACTGGAGATTACAAGGGCATCATATATCAGTGATGGAGACGGGCTCTGAGCACCAGCGCAAGGGCTGGCCTAACCTTTCAGGGAAAAACCTCAGAGCAACAATCACAGCCAAGAAAAAACGCAGAGCTGTGGCCCTCTGGCAGCTGCCTGTGCTTGGGGAGAGCCGGGGAGTTTGGTAGCAAGGAGAGGGAAATGCCAAAAATCATGAGGTGGCCACATGCCTGAAGCAACAACAAAAGGTATTGCTCACTCATTAATGATACGAGGCTGGAAAATGTTTGTGTGAAGAGGTAGCAGTCACCTGTGCCATGATGTGAAGGGTTTGCACCTCCTGGGGCAAACAGCATTGTTTTGGGCATCAACAGCTAATCCTGTTGTTTGACCTGATTGGGCTGGTCTGAACCCCTCCTGAGCCCCTGCCCATCACACACTGCCACCCCACTGCCCCCCAGAGCAGCTCTTACAGCCCAGGGCTCTGGCCAAAGGTTTGGGGAAGGGGAAACCAAAAGCTGAGCAGAGCCCAAAAACCATCATCCCACAGCATGGAGCAGAATCCTGTCCTCCCTGATGCCAAAGATCAGGAGCAACCCAGAAGGGGTCCATGATGGGGAAGCCCCGTTGTGAATGGCTTTAACAGCATCATGTGTCCCAGCTAAACCAGCCTGCAGGGGAAGGCTTTACTGACAGCTTATGGGATTTGGCCATTCCTGTATCAGCTTTCTTGTGTTTATCCAAAAACCTGTAAATAGCCATGAAAACTCAGGAACAGTAGAAGGGTGTTGTCCTTCAGCTGGATTTTGTGTAATGTGAGTACTTTGGACTTTGTTTAACACTAAGATGAATTACAGGCTTCTTGTCTTCAAGCACAGAACCCTATTTTCTTGCTCTAAATGACTATTTGCAAACATGCAGTATCTGCACACTCCCTATTCAGCACCTCTTGGAAGTGTCAAAAATCATTAAGGAGGCTGGATATGGCTGTTGCTATTTCATAGAGTATCTCAAGTTGATAGGGACACATAAGGATCATCAAGTCCAACTCCTTGCTCTTTGCAGGACTGAACCATATGACTCAGAGCATCATCTAGATGCTTTTTGAACTCTGACAGGCTTGGTGCCATGATCACTTCCCTGGGGAGCCTGTTTCAGTGACAGATCATATGCTGGGAAAGGGAGAAATCATAAGCATTTTTTGCCTGCGGTCACAAAATCAACCTATGACCACGCTGTGACCTGAACTTGGGAATATCTATGTCATTTCCAACTGGTTTTGGTGTCAGAAATGCCGCTGCCAGCCTGCCCCAGGTGCCAGGGTGTGAACCAGAGAGGAAGGGCTGCTTCCTGCTGTGCTGTGCCTGCCAAGCAGGATGAGTCCGAGATGGAAGAGGATTTAAGAATCAACCTAAGGGTGATGCTGCAGAAAGAAGGGGTCCTGCAGGATCTGGCTGCTCAGCTGTAAGACGCTCACAACTCCCAGCTCTCATTATTTCACTCCAAGTCAGTGCAGCAGCAGTCACACTTCAGAGTAAAAACTGCCCTACTTTCTAACAACTAAATGCAATACGTGTCTTCGATTCCTGTTGCTGTGTACGCTCCTTTCCAGTACAATGGGCCTCTCAGGTTTGGATGGTTCCCCTCCATTCTTGGGTTACATGAGCCAAAATCAGTGTCAATCTGTGTAGCCCCAGAGCAGCAAATTGCCCTGCTGCCTCAGCTGGCAGCAACGTGGGGGCAAGATTGCTTCATTGCTGGATGAACTCATCACAGGAGCATCTCAGCTGTTTATTAAGCGTTCCCCTTCATGGAGTGTATCTGTCACGGGCTCCGCGGGGATCAGACACCCTCAACCTCCGCACCACAAATAAAAAATGCCTTTTCTTCTCGAGCCACACAAAGCAGCGGCTCTGCCTGGAGGCCGGCGGCAGTGGCAAAGCCCCCTTCCCTTCCTTCCCCCTCGCGCACGGAGATATTGCATTCATTCATCTCGGGGGCCGCAGTGTGCTCGCGGGCTGACAATACATTATGGTGATGTAGGTCTTCATTTCGCGCTGTCAGGGACTATAACAACTGTATCTATTACCCAGGACGCCAAACGGGGCAGCTTTCCCCCAGCTCGCCTACCTGCACCCAGCCTAACCCTGCTGGGAGGGGGACCCCTTCCCCATCCCCATCCCCTGCCCACGAGGCACTGGGAGAGGAGGGCAGCCAGTGCTCTGGGTGCTGGGATGGAGGGTTGAGGAGCCGAGAGATCGATGGCCCTGAGCGCTGCGAACACAATGAGGTAATTCCACCCAGCAGAGCCTCATCAATCCCCCGGCTCCGGCGCGGCGTCCCCGCGGCTCGGCCGTGGCCACGGTTTGCCTGGGCCATAGCCCAGGTGTGTGGCTGTCATGGAGATAAAAGAGGCTTAATTAAGACCCAATAAGCTAAGTGATTTGTTATCTTGGCGCAATATATTACTCCAGCCTATCGATCCCAGAAAAGCACATGTGTCCGAGGGCCGCCAACAAGGCTTGATCCCTCCCTGGGCGAATAGTCGCCTTGGGATTCCCACCGGAACGCCAGCTCCGAGTGCCTGCTGCTGGCTGCTGACAGAGGCCAGGAACCAGCCCCTAAGATCTCCCCACTGCTGGGTACATCCACAACAATGCCAGGATTTGCTTCTCCCAAGGGAAGAACCCGCTAAAATCTGGGGAAAGCCAGTTTCCATAAACCAGCATGAGCTCAGCTGAGGAATGGGAAGCCCCGAGGCTGTGGGATGTCCCTGTCCCAAGCAGGGCTGATGTCCACCAAGCAGGCAGCCAGGTCCTGCACACATATGGTGTGACCTTGGGCTCCAGCCCAGCCAGCACCACACGTCCCTGGAGCTGCCAAAGTCCTCCCTTCCGAGCTAAAATCAAGCCATTTATTTTTCAACACTTGAAGGAGGGGTGAAGGGGAGAGGGAGGGGAACCCAATTCCTTTAACATTCGAAATGTTAAACTGTTCAAGAAGTTCTTTGATCTTTTGAGGTTTTGCTGCAAAGGGAACACCCTCTCCCCATTGGTTTACTGAGTCACGCTTATTACTTCAATGCAGAAATATCCTTTATGTCAAGTGTATAAATATCCAGCTCTAAGCTTCAGAAGCCCTTTCCTTTTTTCCTTTTTTTTTTCCTGTCTGCCTTTTTTTTCTGGAGGAGCGTGTTCCATGCTCTCCCAGAGCTGCCTGCAGTAGCTTCCCAGCAGGAAAACTGGGTGCTGTGCATGGGTGCCTCCCAGGCAGCCCCCCTCTGCATCCTCCCCAGATTTCTTGCAGTCCATCAGCCTGGTAAATTGGACAAAAAGCAGGATGGAGGAAGATAGTAGAAGAGACAGCCTACAGCTGCAGCTGTGTTCCACTTTAGGATACCACGATGCCCCTATTGCAAGGACGTGCATCTCTCCCAGGGTACGCAACCTGCCCCAAAAGCACACGTTGAGGGGTGGCTGTGCACCGGCTGAGCCCCAGCGTTCTCACATTTTCCGCCTCATCCTTGGCATCTTTGGGCCGTGGCCGGGGTTCAAAGTGGCCACAGGTGCGGAGGAAAGCCCCGGGGCAGAGCCCCGGCTGGCACGCGATGCCACTGGCACCCACGCGCCCGCCGCCCAGACCTCCCGCAGGAGGGTCTGGAGCCAGGCTGCGGCTGCTCCTTCCCGGCTGCCCCACGACTTGGCCTGGAGCTACGTCTGCAAATGTGCTTGTTTGAGCAGTATTGATGGCAGGCAAGTCAGAGCTTGAGGAGCGGGAGCCCCGGGAGCCTGGGTGCTAGCTTTCATGGGGGAAGAGTCCGTGATTCCCCCCTATGCCCCATCTCAACTGCGGGATACAGAGCCCTGCCTTGTTTTGGCTTCCAAGCGGGATCTCAGACCCCAGTGGGCAATGGGACAGGCCATACCAGTGCTGTGGGTGTGCCAGCTTATGCAAAGCATGTGTAAAACCATGGGACATCTTAACAGCCCTGGATTTCCTTCAAGAAAAGCCTGCAGTGTTCAGCAAACTGTGAGTCTCACTCGAACACACTTAGCCAGGCGAAATGGAGGCATTCCTGACAGCTTCCCAAAAATGGGACAGCTTTCCCACTCTGGGCAGTCTTGGCTGAGAGGGGTCAAAGATTTTGGAACCCACATCCCCTTTCCAGTTCTTGCTGTGAGCCAAAGCTGGATGCTCGGAGCTACTTCAAGTCATCACCTCTGAGGATCACTGAGCAGCCCCCTGACCAGCTCCTGGTCCTGCCTCCCCAAATCAGGGACTACATCAGGAATGATGACCTGGTGAGCCACAGCAACAACCAAAGACCTCATCTGACAGAGGGATAAGGGCTTGGGCTGTGTCAGAGCTCAGTCAGGGATATGTGCCCACGCTGTCCCCTTCCTCTGCAGCAGGTACCAGCACAGCAGGGATGCACTAACATCACTCCCTTCATGTTCCTTGAGGTCTCGGTTCCTTTTGCTGGCAGTGGCACTTCCAGTGATGCTGCCCTGCTACCCACTATGCTGGGTGGACCCTGATCCATCCCTGACCTTCCTGTGAGCTCCATGCCAAGGGCTGAGTGTGGAGAGCTGCTCTGTCTCCACCGGCTCAGGCATCGAGCAGCTGTGCCCAGTCAGTGCTGCTAGAGCTCATGGGTCTCCTGGCTAAGACCTATCCCTGTACTCCCTCTTACTCACATCCCAGCATGGAAGCATGTCCATGNCATTACATAACCAGCAGCTGGCTCTCGGCAGAGCAAGGAAACTTGACATTCACATAACCTGCCGCACTCTCTCCAACAGGGATTATTAAGTCATTAGAGTCTGTTAGCAAATTTTCCCAAATACCTTTTGCTTCTTCCCAGGGGCACCTTGATGGTTAATGATCCCAAACTACTGGCTGGGCTTAAAATCACCCACTCTGGTCCAACAACCTGCTCCAGTGATCCTGAGGGTGTGAGAGCTCTGTGGAGGGAGGGGTCAGGAGGGAGCCTTAAGAAAATTCCCTCATAAGGATGCTCCTGTTGAATAGCAGAGTGAGGAGAGGGGCAGCAGATGCAGCCCAAGGAGGGGAAGGGGAGAGGTGCCCACCCCAGGGAGGGGGTGATGCCCCATCCTCCCTCAGTAACACACACTCACTTTTCTCCTCGGCTGAGCTGGCAGCCCAGGGCAATATTTCTAACAGGCAAGTGTATTGCCTAACTGGAGACAGAATAAAAAATAATCATAAAAAAAAACCAGTCAGGCAGGCCAGTTGAGTAGAGAGGAGATAGGTTTCACCCACCTGCAGCTGACTTGCCCTCTTGTTCTCAGGCTGAACAGTGTGTACATCAACACCTGATGATCTGAGGCTGGGGACAGGGTACAGCGGCATGGCCGTGCCCTCCTCTGGCCCCAAGGCCCCTATGCATGAGCACCATCGTTTCAAAGTCCACCCTCAGCTTTTTATCAGAGTCCCCCTCGCAGGTTCATGCTTGTTGAGAAGCAAAGCCTGGAGGAAGGGCTACAGGTACAACCCAAGGTGTAGGTAAAGAGGAAACCCCACACAGACTTCTCATATTTTAGCCCCATGACTTCTAAAAATGTTACTGTATATTTAAGAGGATTTGTGATCCATCTGACAACTAGAAAAGCCTTCATAATTTTTATGAACATTAGTAAACCCAGTAATAATGATGAACTGATGGCTACCAAGGTGTGCCTCCAGGTAGCTCTGAACAGAAATACACTTTCCACTTGGATGAGCAGTACAATGCACCAATTCCCACGACCTCACAGTCCTTTAATAGACCAGAGGAGGCCATGATTTGCATCCCAAGTCCTCTTTGGTTATTATTTGGGAGTCACCTGGATACATCCAATGTGAGGTACAGCGTTGGGATGGGGTCGCAGAAAGGCGGTGGCACCGCTAATCTTAGCCATGGAAAACTCCCTGATTTCCCAGGCAAGTGCAAGCACCTCGGTGATGTCAGCAGACACTGGATCTGCCTTTCCTTAAAAATATCTCCATTGCTGTGATGCCCTGAAGGCCTGGAGCCCAAGAATGTGGCTGTGGGGGTGGATGGGAACACCTTAGCTCAAGGAGCTGCACTGGCTCCCCCAGGATGGGCTGCAAGATAGGGAAAGTGAGCCTGAAACAGGCTCTGATCTTCCCACCCCACCCTGCAGCTACTTGGATCCACGGGTGGGGTGTCATGGCATGGAGCTGGGTTTGCAGGTGAGACCCAAGCTCCCCAGGCATCCATCCCACAGCTCCCAGGACAGGGGATGGAGACTTGTGATGGATCCCCTGGCATGGACCAGACATCCCTCAGTGTCACTGACCCCTTCATCTGCCCTTTGCCACTGGTCAGAGATCAGGGAACCAGTAGGTCAAAAATGCACCTTCTTTCCGAAGCTGCCAGTGGAAGGAGATTTGTCACATGAGTCTGTTTACTCCAGAAATAAATCTCCCTTTAAGGCAGGTAAATCTCAGGCAGAATCTGTAAGATACCCTAATGTGGCATTAAGCTGAAGTTAAGGTTATATTCCTCCAAGGATGTCAGATGGGATTTGCTTTCCTTGAAGACAGGACACGTATTTCAGTTTTAATGGGTTGATGGAGCCCCTTTTATCTTGTAAATATGAATGAGGAATGGGGAGCTGTTAAATAAATGGAGGGGTTTTACCTGAATCTTTTTCCCTGTCATTGGCTTGGACTGTGTTAAAGACCTTTGTTTTCTCAGCGGAAAACTCGCTCAATCATTCAGAAAGGGAACTAAATGCCTTTTGAGAACATAACCTTTATTTTCCAGATAAATGGCTCACTCAGAGCAATTTGCATGTGGGAAGCTGGTATATGGCAAAAGTAAAAAAAATTATATTTAAAACCCAATAGCAATGTAGGTCATGATACAAACATCTACTGCTGAGATGACTTCTCTGGGGTTGGAAAGTTAGGGAGCCCAAGGCAATGTAAAAGTATGGGGAGGTTTTGTGCAGCAGCTCTGTTTAGGGCTGGGTGGGTAAATGGGTGAGTGAACGAATCCATAGTGGTCCAGATAAAAGGGGCTGGGCACTGGAAAGATACAATCAACCAGACGAGAAACTCTGCAAATGGTTCCCAATGCCCACTCTGCGCCCTTCTCCCCGAGGCTGGGTTTGCAAACCCATCCCAACCCCTCTCTCTTTCCCTCTCCCCAGCACTGATAAGCCCAGAAGTGTCCCAGTTCAGTCCCTGGCAGCCATCACACCAATCCCAGTGACCCTTGGCCACCTCTGTCCGAGGAGGGGACCCTGCACAAGCACAATTCCCACAGCAAAGCCAACCAAGGGAGCTGCTGCCACCACATCAACAGGGAGGGACAAATCACTACCCAAACCATTGAGTCCCAATGACTCATCTCCCTCCAGCACTGGGTTTCCCTAAACCTCTCCAAATCAGTGTCCCTTAAAACTTCTCATCCCCCTCTCTGAGCGTTGCCTGCTGAGAATGGACCCACTCATCCAAGTCATCTAACATGGCTCAGAAACAGCCTCCAGCCTTCCAGGGATCTGCAGACAACAGGCTGGGAACCACAACCATCCTCTCTAAAGTGAGAAAGGAGCCTGCGAGGCACCAACCTCCCCCCCCTCCAGGTTCTGCCCATGGTTGCGTGGAGGAGGCAGAGCCGCAGCCCTGGGAAAGGCGCTGGAAGCCGCCGGGAGCAGCTGCAGCGGAGACCGGTGCCAACTCCAGCTGCTTGTTAATTACGGTAACATGTTGTCTCATGTAGGCACCTCCACGAAGACGCTGTATTAGCTTGATAAGTATTTAACACTTGGCACAGGGGGAAACTTCCACTTAACATGCAGCAGCGCTGAGCAGCGGGGGGGGAAAGGTGGCACAGGCAGGGCATCTGGAGGGAGCACCAGCGGGGCAGGAGGCGGCACGATCCTGGGGATGCAGCTTTGCAACGCCGGGTTTTGTAGCCTCTGCTATCACACTGAGAGCTTCCAGTGCAGGGCAAAGCCTGGGCTCTGCTCTGGGTTTAATCTACCCCACTAATGGGGAATGTGGTGGCTCGTGCCTTTCTTTGTCAGGCCTTTGGTGTGTGCTCGGCGTGACCAGCCCGCTGTGCAGCACATTGTGCCGGGGTGCAGGTACCACGCAAGCACGTTTTCAGGGCCAGTGTGCTGCCTGCAAGACATCTTCATCCCCAAAGCTGCCTTTCTGCGTGGGGGCTATGAGAGAACGGGCCAGACTCATCTCCTGGGACAGTAGGATGTCCTCATAGCTGAGGGAAACAGAGCTGGGACCCATCCGGCCCGAGCACCTCTGGAGAAAAATGGGCATTTCTGCAAAACTCACCTTTTGCAAGCACAATTCCCTCCAGCATGGCCAATTCTGTGTGGGGATGAGGATGGCCAGACTCTCCCCAGCTTTGGGGACTCATCCCAGCCTCACATGTAAATTGGATCTGGTTCCACTCCATCAGGCACTCCCTGAGCCTTACACAGGGACATGCAGCAGCCCAGCCTCCTCTTTCCACTACCAGGTTACATTAGCATTTTCCATATGTTTCAAGGCAGATAAATCTTTTGTCTGAATCAAAATCAGTAATTATGAGTCAGTGTTAGCACAGAGTGGGTGAGTCAGGCGCAGAAGCATTTTTGCCTTGTACCCTCAAGGTCTAAGATACATCACTTGCCTGAGCCTCCTGTGTGTGGTCTTCACTCAGGGTTTTCACAAACTTCACTGGCAATCCACCAGCGAGTTCAGCAGCAACCCCCAGCCAATGCTGCCATCTCCTCTTGGATTCCTCAGGATGAGAAAGCACCCTCAGCACCTGGGAAATGCATAGGTGGCCCCCACTCACCCCAAGCTGGGGATTCCGAGAAAGGGTTTCTCCCTTTGCCAGCAGCACTTGGCTCACTCTCAGCAGGCTGACTGAGCACAAAGCTGTCCCTTTGAGTGGCTGTGCAGCCGCTCCTGGTCAAAGCCCATTGCCTTCACAGAGGTTTACTGGGAAGCTGAATGGCCACAGGAGAAGGGGCAGCTGCTCTGCAGTGCCCAGGGCTGGGCATCTCCCCACAGCTGGACCTTGAAGCCCCCAACAGAAAGACCTGGCTTCAGGCTCTGCTGTTGGCATCTCCCTAGGCAGGATTGGAGATGGATGGGCTCCCTGGGCCGCTACTAGCCCCTGCACCTCAAGGCTATTGGAGTGTCCTGCATGGTCCAAGGCTGAGTCCAGCTCACCCAGGGACCAGGTGGACATCACACACCAGCAGCTCAGACCCCCCAAATCTCTGTGCATCCAGGCAGCCTGACCCTCCCCTCGGGCTGTCCACCCCAGAGCTCGCCCACAGAGGAGCCCTGGGCTTGTGTTCACTTGCCTTCAGCTCTGGTGGGACGTGTATTATTAGAGGGGATGTTTTATTGATGGGTGGGGCTGGTTGGAGGTTTGTCTACCCATTCCCTTTGATCCCTCAATTCATCTCCTTACTCCATCTCCTCTCCTTACACCCCCACGGAGTTCAGCTCCATCCTTCCCTCCAATGTGGCATTTCATCCTCCTGCACACCAGGCTTGGGCTATTGAAAAAGTGTTTAAACACTTACAGGTGCTGTGGGCTGTAGGTTGGTTTGTTCACCCAGGTGCAAGAAGGAGTTACAACGCAGCAGCCACCCTGATGAGCCCATCCCAATTTTTAAAGATATATGGGCAGACCAGCATGTGGACAGCAGAGCTGCACGTGCATCCACTGCTTAAATCCTGCATTTTTGCAAGGTCTGCATTGCTACCAAAACCCTGGTGAGACTCTTGACACAGCTCTTCTCCATGGTTGTGGAAAATGTCAGAGTAGGACTTCCTTGGGGGCTTCGTTCTAAGGAGGCTGGGATTAGCCTGTGGCTCCAAAAATTATTAGCAAGGAGAACACAGTCCAAGCCATCCCCACATCCAGTGTGATAATCTAAACTTAATTTAATTTGGGAGGTGCCACAAAAGAGTAACATTCTGACAAGTGGCACGAGCCAGGACCGCACAGGCAGGGGAGGGAGAACATCCCCTTGCTCATTGTTTGAGCCACATCAGAGATAAAAATCCCACTGGCCTGACCTAGGAAGGAGCTGTCAGCCTCCAGCTCTGCACAGAGGAGATTAGCCCAGCGAGCCTGTGTTTGCTTTCTTTGCCTTAAAGCACGCAAAAGCCCAACAAAACAGACTTTGTTTACCGCTCATCCTGTAAACCGCTTAGGCAGTGGGAGATGAGCTGAAAGCTTAGACACGCTGCGGACTTGCAGCCAGATGTGGTTTCGAATGGCCGAGTTAGGCACCTCTGAAACCTGAGGGTTATTAATGGAGGGGCCTGCTGAACCATAACGGGCTGTTGTAATTACCCTCTGCCACAGCATCCCTGCTCCTGGAGGATGCCACCACCACGGTCCCGCTGCGAGCGCCCGCCCGAGCGGACACGGCATCTTGGGGAGGTGAGTGAATAGGTGAAGGTCGCTCCCCACGATGACAGGCCCACGGCTCTGCTGGATGGCTGGGGAGAGATAACAAACCATCAGGGGTCACCACCGATAAGGGATGGAAAAGCTCCAGAGGCAAGGAATAATTACCTGTGAAGGGCGGCGTTTTCCTCCTGATGACAAGCTCTTCATCAGAGCCCTCCAGCATCGAGGATGCTCCGCTGAGGGAACAGCCAGGACCAGGCATCCCAGAGCTGCGTCTCTGTGAGGAGAGCACTGGGCAGGGGCTCCTTCTCCACAGCCCAGAGTCCCTTCCCCCTTCTAACCAGTGCAAGGAGCAGAAAGAAGGTGTGTTTTCCCACCACAGCAACCCCATGGCATCTCCATAGGTTGATCCCAGTGCCCACCCCACCTGTCACCTGTGGATGAGCACCGGGATGCTTGGGAAGCAATGCTGGGCTGTGCCCAGGTGTGAGCACCTTCAACTGCACTCAGACAAGAGCCCACAGCAGAGGGAATGGAAAAGTCACCATTGCTGAGGATAAAAGAGGAGCCTACACCAGGCCATCAGGTTGATGGCAACTGGGAAGACAAATCACAGTATCCAGGAGGGGGGTCAAGAATCAGGAGGACCAGGTGACTCTCCCCACTGGGGCACAGACTTGTCCCCCTTTCCCCAAAGCACAGCCCTGATGGATGGAAGTCAGCACCTTGCCAAGGAAACACTCACTGAGAGCTTTTCACACCTGGTTTTGTCTTGAAGCTTCACACCAGTGAGTAGCTGTGACCTCAGGAGGGGAGGGTATCAGCTATTTTTCCCAAATATCAGCAAATTGTGTGAGAGAAAGAGATATGCTAAGGGGGCAGACTGCTCAAACCATTACCATCCTTCTTAGTACCACTTAGCTGAACCGTTAAAAAGATCCAGGGCTCCCAAAGACAATTAAGCTCAAGGGAAGCCATAAATCTCAATAAACATCAAGCCAAGTTTTCTTCACTGCTTGAAACAACAGATATAATTTCATTGGTTACTGAGCTCATGCTCCCAGAGGGATTTCAGATAAAAAGCCACTTATTCAAAACACCAAACCCAGGCTTCTCCTGTCTCTCAGGCTACCGAGGGGTCAGATTTCCCAGCATGGGAACATGTGCCCTGCAGTCTGCAGAGGTGGAGCTTGACTGGAGCAAACCTTTGCAGATTTATGATGTCTGAGGCACGGCGCTGCGACCTGCTGCCAAGGTCAGGCGGCCAACACCTGCGTGTGGAGGTGGCCCAGCCCAGTGGGAGGGAGCCGTCGGGCAGGAGGGGACCTGGATGCCGGAGACATCCCCTCCATCCTCTGTGGGGATGGGCAAGGGGAGAGGCTTGGCAGGACATGGATCTGTTGGAGGTGGGCCTCTGCACTGGGTCTCTGTGCACATTCCCAAGTACCAAGGTCATGGATGGCCAAGGCTGTGGGGAGCATGTTCTGTATCTCAAAGCTGGCTGTCACCCTTGCCTCGTTATCTCTGATGTACTTGAGGAGCCCAAATAGGCAACACAGAGCACATCAGCTCTCCTTGCTGTCCCAGGAGCTGCCTGGCTGCTTGCCCATGTGCCATTTATCCAGCCCAAGACCAGCTCCCCTTGTCCATGTGCTTTCTGCTGTAGAGATCAGAGTGCAAAGCCATGCCAAGGCAGCACACTCCAGCTTCAAGTCCTCATGCCAGCCTTGCAGGGTTTTTTCCTGGCAGGTTTTCCACTCATTGGGCTGGGGCCCTGCTTTTGACAGCTCTCTCTGCAAGGTCATTCCGTTCGCCAAGTGCTGCTTCCTTGTGCTTTGATTTAAGTTCTTGCATGCCTCTTGTATTGATTTCTCTCAGATGTATTTTATGGGGAATAAGCACTCAAACCAGGAGGCCAAGACCTCCTGCATTGTGCACAGCATAGTAATGGATGAGCTCCTTCTCAAACTCTCTCCTCTCCCTCCCCTTCTCCCCACTTCTCTCACCTTTTATTTAATCCACTTGCAAATGCACTGGGGTGAAGGATGGCAAATGCACAAACACGTGAGGTTTCTCTTCTCTGGATGTTTCCCTGCGTGAGCCAAGGAAGGGATGGCTCGAGGATGCAAATAGAAAGACTTTTCCCAGGTTTATCAGGAGCTTCAGCTGCAGAAACATTTCCCATGTTGCAGAGATGATAGTGAGCACCCACCGGCTTTGGGTACCCCAAGTCCCAGAGCCCTGCTTGAAGCCAGCAGCCCAGAGCCACACACACAGGGCTCTCCTCTCTGCTCAGCCTCTAAATCCCTGAGGATCCACCCAGCAGTTGTCTCTGGAGTGTCCTTGACCCCCAGGCAGTGGCTGAGAGCCTCAGAAAGCATTAAAAGGCATTAAAAAGCCTTCAGCTTTATCAGTATTTAGAGACTAAATGCTGGAAATGGTAGAACAAACTCAAACCTCAACTTTTCTCACTGAGTGAAGCCATCTTTACAATTAGAAGCACTCGGGTGGGATGGTAGGGAGTGTGTCCTCACCTGTTTCTCTGCCTGTGTGTCTCTCCAGGGCCGAACACATCCAAACATCCCAGGGAAGGCTCTTCTGCCAGCTGAAAATCTTCTGACCTCAGCAGAGGTGGAGACACATGGGGTCCTGGGGGACAGCCTGAGCTATCCAGGTTTCCAGTCCAGTGGTTTGTCAGCAGCCAAGATGTGCACTCTGGTTTTGCTGCATCCAGCACTGCTGAAGGTGACCTTGGCAGTGCTGGCATCCTGGTGAAACCCCAGGTTTAGGAGAGACCTAAGGAAAGTCTCCATCAGAAACAGCAGAACGTTTCAAGGAACAAAACCTCAGCAGACTCAAGGGATGTTTCTTTCCTGTATTAGTAAACAAACTATCTGAGATCCCCATTGCTAGCGTCAGGCTTCCCAAAATCCTGAATCCAGACTGCTGAAATGATGACACCCTTGTAAAAATGAGAAATCCAAAACCCCTCAGCAATATATTGCCATTTGAGACACAAGACTAAGGAGTCAGGATTTGGAAGGCAGCCCTCACTCTGTACACAGGAGGAACAAAAACATTATTATTGTTTTTCTCAGTGAACTGCAAAGCCTGTTTTTAAGTGAAACCTGAGCTTCCCGTCTCATCACGTGCTTCCAGGAGCTAGAGCATTCGGAAGACCAAATACTTTGAAACTCTGGATAAGACCATTAGAGTTGCTTAATTTCCTTTATGTCCATCTGTTTCAGTTCAGCTCAGTTGCTTCTGTCCCAGACAAGACATTTGGCTCTTCTAAATAAATCTTAGAGCCCATTTGGATTAAAGACTTTCTGATGCAGCCTCTGAATATAATCCCTCTGATTTGCATCTCAAAGAAATCAAGTTAAAACCAAGTAAGAACCATACACAGAGTGCTTGGAATTGCTGGAGTATGTGAACCACTCACGAGGTCCCATATGGATAATGGTGCTTTTGTTTTTAATTTATCATGAACTCCTGCGTTCCTATGGCTGTGGTCTCACCAGGCACACTCCGGGGCTTTCAAAGCAGACAGGGTGAAAACATAATTGACTGGTTTTGCTGTTGTCCAAGGCTTGAAGTCTTACACCCGAGAAACCGAGAACGCTGCAGAGAAAGTGTGAGACGCGCTTAGGAACTCTGGGGCAACAGATGCCACCACGGTGACAGCGGAGGATGAATGACAAACCACAGCCGAGCCCCATCAGGTTCAGTGTCATTCTGCTCATTAGCTCTTAATAGGTATTTTTTCACATCAAGGGGAGATCTGAGGGTCTTTGCTCGGGCAACAGCGCCACGTGCTCGTGGCTGGAGCACGTTGATCACGCCGAGAGGGGTCCGCACGGTGCTTTCCCAAGGCTGCTCGGCCTGTCGCTGGAAACGTTATCTGGTTTTTCTGCAGGAGCGCTGGGTCACGGGACGCCGGGGTGCTATTCCTGGCACTGACGCAGCCGCCTTCCTGCCCAGGCAAATGCTTTTCCCCTTTCCGTGTCCCAGGGTACCTGTCTGTGACACATGCCTTGCGAAACGGCTGAAACACGCTCCGAGATTCCCCAGATAAGAGGCTCCATTCGAGGGTTGCCGCTGTCGTAATTTTGGCAGCAGCCCAAGCGCTCCCTTCGCTGCTGCCCCACTGATTCCTCTTAG
The DNA here is from genome assembly GCA_013396755.1 of Sclerurus mexicanus. Classification (NCBI taxonomy): domain Eukaryota; kingdom Metazoa; phylum Chordata; class Aves; order Passeriformes; family Furnariidae; genus Sclerurus; species Sclerurus mexicanus. The sequence goes on along the minus strand of VWZF01003468.1, from coordinate 573,687 downwards.
GAGCATTTTAAGACCCGAGGTGTTTGCGCTGGGAGCAGCTGCTCCCCTTTTTCTAACCTTCAGAGCAGTAAAATCCGGGGGGGGGAAGAGAAAACTTATATAATCCTTAAAAATAAAAAAACTTAATCAAAGCCTTGCCCCGCCACCAGTGCTGCCCATTGCAGAGCTGTGCTCAGCGGCAGCGGAATTCAAGACCCCACCACAGCCTCCTTTGGTAACATAATTGTAAGAGGGATGGGAAGAGAAACACTGACAGCCCTCCAAACATCCTCCCAAAGGTTCCAAGATTATTACCTGCTCTGTACAGTGGGAAACTGAGTCACAGAGCAGGTGGGTGGTTTGGATGTCAGCCCTGCAGGGTTACCTCAGAGGATCAGATACACAGCAGGGCACAGGTAGGAATCTCGAGTGCCTGGGCAAAGCAGACACCCACGCTCCTAATAATGATAATAATTAATTACAAGGACAGAGCAGAACTGCCCCAGCCTGAACCCTTACCCAGAAAAACCTCATTTTCTCTGGATGAGAAGAGCCTCAGTTGTTCACCAGAGGAGCAAGGGAGAGATACAGGCTGGACCCAGCACAGAACATCACTCTCTTCCCCACTGCCTCAGCCTCAGATGAAGCAGCTCCAGAGACATCACAGAGCCATTAAAAGCCAAATTCATTTCCACGGCTGAAACCAACTGCCCGTAATATCTAAAATAGTATCTTCTGCAGCTGTGGTTCACTGTGGCACCTGAGAGCTGGGAGGTTAATGACACAGGGCTGTCAGCAGCCTTAATTATATTCCCATTTTTCCAGCCCCTGATTAGCTTTAGAGCTCATCTGGTGTCAGAAATTTGGTGCCTAAGCTTTGACAAAAGTGTTTCATTATTACTTAATAAACGGGCAAAAAGGGAGGGCAAGTCTTTAAACTCTGGCTTGTAAAAGCTTCCTTTTTTTTCAAGCTATTTTTTATTTAACCTCCCTAAAGCCCCCTTACCTCAGCCACTGGGGCTGACCCCATTCCCAGTGCCCAGTCAGGAGCTCCCCACATTGCTGGGAGGCCCCATGCAGGAGTTCTAGCCAGGCTCACCCTCCTGACATCCCCAAACCTGTCTCAAATTCCCCCATAAATGTGCTCTGTTCACCTGGGAGCCCGCTGCTCCCTGCCAGCTGATGGCAAATTAATAACAAACATTTATTACTGTTATATCACCCCTGAAGTAGGCCAGGTGTTTGCAGGGGAGGGGGAAAAAGTACAGATTTAAAAATAATAATAATAAAAGCACACAAGCTTCAAATAAAAAGCTCCAAACGGCTTAAAATCTAAAACAGAGCTTAGGTTTTTCTTGAGATTCAATTTCCTCCAGCTCTTAGAGAAGTTAATTAGCTGGAATATTAATAGAAGTGGTGAGAAGGAGCCTGTGTCTTTTAGCTCTTTCTCTGAAAGCGCAGCAAGCCCCACACTCCATCACAAACCCCGCCGTGACTGATGGACCCCCAGCAGCTCCCTGGCCTTGCTCAGAGCCCCAAAGGCAGGTTGGTACCCAATTCCCAGTGACTTCCCCTGAAATTTCTGCACCCCTCAGTCTTTGTCTTTTCTTTCCTTTTGCATGAAACTCCCGGAGTGAAATTTTGGACAGATAATCACAAATCATTGTACTTTTGCTTGGGACTGAAATCACTGGCGCTGCCTGGATGGCTGGAGGACATTTTTAAAGCCAATGGGTGGCTTTCAGCATCATGAGCTGGATGTTCCCTTCCACCTGGCCTGACAGGCAATCCCCAAATCCCTCCAGTAGGAACATTTACCCTGATTCTGTGCAGTCAGGATGGGCCAGAGGAGCAGTCACATGTGGTTGGGTTTACGGTGCAGGTTTGTTGCTGGTCGCTCTCTGGCCTTGGCCACGTTCATGGCAGTTGCTTGAGAGGAAGGACGCTCCCAGTGACTGGATCCTTGACCTCCGATCAGTGGGAAACCACGGAAGTTTCCAGCGACTTCAACCACTTAATATTTAACTTCTGGGGTAGCTTCTGGAGACTGATATAATTTTGGCTTTGCAAAGACAACTCGGCTCGAAGGAGCCGACTGCAAATCATTAGCAGGACTGTTCTCACCCTGGCTCTTTGCTTTTTAATTGCCAACATGAAACATTCATAGCAAAAAGCTGCAACCACATGAAATTTGCCTCGTTTGAGGTTTTGTTCCAGCGGAGCAGCAAGTGATCGAAACCAGGTTGATATTAACTGAGCCACTTCCAGTGACTCCAGTGGTGACAGCACTGGAGTTTGGCTCAGAGTCTGGAGATGGGCAAGGAACAGCAATTGCTTTTAATAAAAGACCTCAGCTCAGCAGAAAGCATCTGAGCAGTCAGGGTGGGATATTTTTGGTGCAGTCCCACCACCGTATCTTGTGCTCTGTGTGTATCTGCCGTGTTTGGGTCCTGTCCCCGCAGCCTGAGTGACTAAAACGGGCTCCATCAAAAGGGGAAGGTTGGTGACTTCTGTGTGTCAAGCTTGTAAATTATTCCTCTGTCCAGGAATACCTCAAACTACTGAAAATAATCCATCTCCTTCCCTTTCCTCTCCACCTGGAAAGAAAAAAACATTTGTTTTGCGGGGAGGAAAACCAGCTGGAACACAAAAGGTCTCACATTGGTGAGGAAAGGGGACGCAGTGTCTTGGGATGTCCAAGGTGGCCAAGCCCATGGTGGGTCCCTCTGAATGAGGAAGGACTTTGGTCCACCCGCCTCCCAGCAAGGCACCAGCAGCACCAGCCCTGCCGTGTCAGAAGCAGCCTGTCCCCATCCCATTTCCAGGGCCGGGTAGCGAAGGGCAAACACCAAGGTTGGCGGCAGTGCCGCCGCACCACTCGTTGCATCGAACCCACCCAGGCTAATAACAGTATTAATTACAGCACCCGGCCCCTTCTTCCCACTGTAAATCTCTATTAGCAATAAACTGGAAGGGCCATAAAAGCGAGTTTACAATGAACCCACAAGGCAATATGTGTCTGAATCCTTGGCTTTGTTGCAGCTGACAATAAAGCCGTCTTTTATTATAGCGCATACCCTGCCCTCGAGATAACGTACAGGGCCCAGGACTCCTTGAAGGAATGATGCAAAGCTGTTTGTTGCCCTTTGATTTGCTGCAGAGCCATGTGGAGGTGGGAAAGCAGAGGGATCCAGCTAACAGGCTCCAGTTCCCTCGACCCCAGGCTGACACTGAATCACGGCGCTGTGCGGCACCATGGAGTAACAGCCTCTGTAATTCTACATCGTAAATGTTACTCTGCCCTGCAGGGGGGAAAACTCGAGTAAACAGTAAAAAAAGGAAAAAAAAAAGTTCGAGGTAAATTAAGAAACACAAGGAAATCTCTCGTATGAGAAGGCAGTTCTGGAGGAGCAAACAGTGGTGGTGGTGTGGTGGGCAGGGGTTAATATTTAAGCTGCTGGTTTGGTTTATAAATGGTCAGGAGCAGATAGTACTAAATATTCTAGGAATAGGCACAGATCCATCCAGGGCCACAAGGACCAGGCCTGGAAGAGATTTGTCAGCTTTAAAGTCCTAGGCAGGCTAGGAAAAATAGGAGGTGGGGGGGGAAGGAAGGAAGGAAAAAAACCCATAAATAAGCAAAGATTGATATTTGCTACTTGCATGACATGAGGGACCCAGTCAGCCCAGCACACTGGTCCCAGTAAAGCTGTCCCGCGCTCTGCTTGCGTCCCCAGCACACAGCAAAACTGGACTTTGATGATCCTTGTGGGTCCCTTCCAACTCAGGATATTCTGTGATCCTGTGAGTGTTTGCTTTGCTGAAGGACAACCCTCACCCCTGCCAGTGCTGCCCTCCACCCTGCTCCTGTCCCAGCATGGGGTGCATTCAAGCCCGAAAAAGAGCACCTGGAGCCCCGGGGCTTGCAAGACCCTTTAGGAGGCAACAACACTCATTATTTCAAGCTCAGTCTAAGGCTGCTGTAGACACTAGTATGAAATCACTGGTTTTATTTAGCTCAGTGGTTAGGTAGGATTGTTCTGAAGTGCAATTCGCCCTTGTTCTCTTATATATCTTGCAGCCTTAAAAGTAACAACTCTGTCACCTCTGGAGCCATTTCTCCGCCATTCATAGCCTTGCTGGGGACACAGTGTTTAGCTGGAGGGCTTCATCTCCTTCAGACAGCCACCTGTCAATTATCCATCCCTTCCATAAATAAAATAAATGGCTGGTGGCTTTTGTTGCATCATTAAAAAGTCGCTCTCCCTCTGTTTGCATTAAAGCTGGTGGCGGCGTGTCAGGAGAAGGCAAACAGATTTTTCCAGGGGAGTTTCATTCCTGGCTCCAACACTGTGGTTTGGACTTGAAAGAAAGTTGAAATTCAACTATGTCCCTTCACACTGCTGCCTTTGTGCTAGAGCTGCCAGGAGCTGGATTTCCACTCTTGCTGTAAACATTCACAGTTTTGGGGCTGTTGTTGAGCAGGTTGTTGCCCAGAGAAGTTGTGGACCCTCCATCCCTGGAAGTGTTCAAGGCCAGGTTGGATGGGGCTTGGAGCAACCTGGTCTAGCAGGAGGTGTCTCTGCCCATGGCAAGGGGTTGGAAGGAGATGAGCTCTAAGATCCTTTCAATCCCAACCAGTCTGTGATTCTGTAAGTGTCTGCTGCCCTGTACGATGGTGAGAACCCATCATGGTTGTCAGATGAATGGGTTGAATGGTCCCCTCTGAGCAGTGTGCTGTCCCCAGAGTGGCATTTTTTAAATTCTCTTCTCCTTAATCCCAGCACGGCTCAGTCCTAAACCCTGAGCCCAACACCTCCAAGCTCCCACAGTGAGCTCTGAGACTGCTGGTATATGGACCACCGCTGGTGTGAGCAGCAAGGGATGTCCCTTTCCTCCTAGATTCTAGCACATCCCAAAACAAAGTGCCACCTGATTTGCCTGAGTGACATACATACCTGGAATGTGAGTTTGGGGTTAAAAAAAGAGGCCACTCACCACGCAGGAAGGTGCCAGAGGAGTTGGTTCTCCCCTCACTGCCTGTTTTCTTCATGGGAAAGGATGCATGTTCCTGTCTTCAGTGAGGGGATAACTCACCAGCACAGGTGATGAACATGGGGAGGGCACAAGGCAAAGGGATGCTTAACACACCTTTATAAGGGAGCAAAGACTAGAAAACTGCATCCATTGCTCATTCACTGTGAAAGTGTTTGTGTTGACAGTGGCAGCTCCCAGGCTGCAGCCAGACCTGGCACTTGCAGGGAACCTGCCCATCCCAGGACACCTTTTCCTGCGCTCTTCCCTTCCCAGCTCAGAGCTTTTCCCAGCTGGGTTTACAGGCCAGACACACTTTCAAAGTCAAGGCGAGAAAAATAACATGCTGGAAGCACTGAAGCCCTGGGCCTGGGTTTTCAGAGATGAATATTCCACAGAGAAATTACTCATTGTTTTTTGTGGCTCTTTTACAGAGGCAGAGAAAGAAAAGAAACTGATGTAATAGGGAGATATTAGCCAAGTCATCTGACTAAGTGCACCTCACTCCCCATCCGTGACATCCAGCTCGGAATTGCTGCTGCCAGCCCCAGCCTGGGCTCTGCTCCCCAGTGGGGCAGGGACGGGGCTGGACCCCAGCACGGGGGTCTGCAAGAGACACACCAAGATCAGCCTCTGAACCCACCAGAGCTCCCCCACAGGGAAACCAGGGCTCTGAGGATGATGAAGAGCCCCACCAGCCCCACAGCCAGGCTTGGAAGGGAGCTTGGACCTCTCGTGGGCCCTTTGCCACCGCTGGGCTGCTCTTCCCCTCTGCAGCTCCTGCTACCGGGAGCGCCCGGTAGCCAGCGAGGCCATAACAAACATGACTCACCCACATCCAGCCCTCACCAGCTCCAGCTTCCCTCCACCTCGCATGACGCACATGTTTACCACCAGTGGGAGGGGTTCTTTATATATATATATTTATATATATATATATATGTATTTTTACTGCAGCGAGTGTCCGTGTTTCTGGGGACGGGGGAATTATTACCCGCAGCTTTCATGGTATAATAAAGAGCATGTGTTGTGCCCTGCATAAATTTAGCTTCTGATCAGATGAGCAAGGAAATTTTTCCCCCTCTCTGTCCCTAACTGTGTGGATTAGTGCTTACATTTATCCATAATGGGAGTGGGAAGGGAAGGCTCGGTGAAAAGTGGGAACAAGGCACACGTGTGCACGCACATGGGCACATGCACCCGTGTATATTGAGCTAGAAAAACACTGAAGCTTTCTAAATCTACCCAGCAATCCTGTGCTAATCTGCTCGGTTGCAGTCACAAATATAACTCGGGGACAATAAATAAACTAACAGGAGTGAAATAAGTTCAACTTCTTAACCTTTGGATGAATCAATCCCTGTGTCATTTCATTTCTCTCCCTTGTTTCTCTCCATCCCACGTGTCTCGTTCCCTTCTTCTCCCTCCTGCCTGCGTGTTAGCTCCGGGCACACCGACAGCAGGGCACGCACTGCCGGGTGATCAGGTAGCTGGAAGCACAGGCGGAAGACTCAGATCTGTAAAGAAAATAAATCACTAACCACTTCCTTTCTGAAATCTGGGTTTGTGTGTGACGGGCTGTGCATCTCTGCCTGCTGTGTATCCCAGATCTCACAAGATCCCGCTTCCAGGAGGACAGACAACCTCAGGCTGCACGTGGTTCAAAGTCTTGGGTTTGAAAGCTCCAGCCATGGCTCCTGCCTGTAATTCCCACCCTACCAGTTGGGAGTGAGATAGTCCACAGAGTTGAGATCTGGAAGAAACCTGGTCCAGTGTGTGCTGGAAGAGAGGTCATCATCTCTTCCTGCCCCTTGCCGTGACTCATCTGCTGCTCTGAAACACACTCACCAGGAAAGTATGATGTGGCCTGGAGCGTCTCAGAAAGCTGCCACCCAGCAGAGGCCACATTGGACGGGACAGTCCCACGAAGCTGCACTGCTCAGTTCATCCTCCTGTTTTATTATCTATGCTAATGAGAATAAGTCTTTCCTCCCATTTGGACTCTCAGTTCCCTCAAGGATGATGCATCTCCACCCTTTCTGCTGCTGCCATCTCAAGGCACAGGCCACAGTTTTTTAGGTCTTTTTCAAGTGGTCAGTGTATACAGCCACCACCTTCCTTTCCTGAAGTCCAGGGAGAGTTGTTTTCTCTGAGCTGGGAAAAAGAAGCTGTTTTCCAGGCTCCCACCCTCAGAAGATGAGTCGGAGGAAATTAGCAATGATGCACAACTGAAAAAATCGAATTGTTCGAGCAAGTTCAAAGCTGAGCCAGTCTGGAGACATCTGCACACCACATGCCAGGAGCAGCGGAACAATAATAAATCCTTCCAGGCTGGCACCAATGGAAGGAAGCTCGAGCGCTGCTCAATCCACACGGGGAAGCTCCCAGTGCTTCTGTTCAGAGTTGGCTGAAGGGATTCAGTGGAAAGGAGGGAGAGTTGAGGCACAAGTGAGAGAAGAAAAACAGCTTTGGGGAAAATGTTGAGCCACCCAAGTTTATAGAATCGTAGAATCCTAGAATGGTTTGGGTTGGAAGGAACCTTAAAGATCCTCTTGTTTACCTCCTGCCATGGGCAGGGACACCTTCCACTAGCCCAGGTTGCTCCAAGCCCCGTCCAACCTGGCCTTTAACACTGTCAGGGGTGGGACAGCCACAGCTTCTCTGGAAAACCCCTTCCAGTGTATCATCACAGTTATCTTCATTTTGGATATGGTTATTGCTCCAGTAACCAGAACGTGGTGACAACTGAAAAGTGGATTTTCTCATTGAAACCCCAAATCATTAGGAACAATACAATGAAAAACTTTATAAAATTGGAAGGCAACTATGAATTAAAATGGCAGGGGAAAATGGAGGCGAGAGTCCAATTTTATTTCCGGAGAAAAGGCCATTTTTTCAATAAAACTAAAAGAACCTTCCCAGGTGAAAAATGTCCATCCCCTTTAAGAGAGATCAATAACACGCTGCGATCGGTCGGCTCAGGCCGCTGATCTATGGCTGTTTGCAAAAGGCTTTCACTCTGCCTGTCTTTACAATTGAGCTAATAGTAAAAAACTTCACAGTGCTAAAAAGAAAAGCGAGTAAACAACCCAGAACCAAAGGTCCAGGAGTTCTCACCTAAATGACCTCAAGACCCTGCGCAGCGGAGGAGGAGATGCCAACCCAAGTGGCAAAATCCTGTCATACCTGAGCAAAATGGGAGGTTTGTCATCAACTCTAACAGAGGCAGCAACTATTCACTGTGTTTTTCTGAACTTCTGTGTCATCCTCAACTCCATCCCCACTGAATTTTGTGGTTTGAAAATGCCATGCCTGGAGTAAGGTAGTTGTAGGATATCTTTAGGGTCCACGTTTGGTAAAGACAAATATCCCTTTGGGGAAACACAGGCACATGTCAATGACATGTCCTCCACCTTCAGGATGTCCTCCAGGCTGAGATGACAGGAATGCTGTTAATGGGTTAACTTGCTGAGACATCCCATATGGAGAGCGGGTCACGCTCTATCCCCAGTGCTCAATAAAAAGGGCTGAAGCCCCATCTCCCCACCCAGCTCCTTTGGCAGCACAGCCCCACAGCAGACACTGCCTTCCCCAAGGAAAAACTGAGGTCAAGCATGGTTTGAACTTCATGACCGGCCCCATACTTGCTTTATGGCTGTTTTGAGGGTCCTTATATGTGAAAAGGGATCCTGGCCTTCAGGTACAGAATCTCAAATAAATCAAAATGTACTCTCAACATCTGAAATATCCATCACTTCGTGGAGACGGGAGACAGGAGGGAGAAGCAGCATTAGGGCTGGTCCACAGCAGAGAGCAGAGATGTGTGAACAGAGCCTGGTGTCTTCAGGCTGCTGCCTCTCCTCTAAGAGAGGAGTTTCACACAGACTTGAAACCAGATTGTCAGAGCAGGTAGTTTGCAGAAGTGCTTCAGTGCGGGGGGACTCCCATGGGGATGCTCGAGACCAGACTTTCCTAAAGTGCTCACCTGATTGCTTTGCTTTTTGGAAACTCTGACACACAGAGCAGATAGCTCTAGACACTGCTGTCTCATCTATGTATGGCTGACTCAGATAAATATATATATATATGTGACTGGCTTAACATACTTCTCTTTCTTCCTCCTCTCTCCCCCCAAGTTTTGCATGTCTGAAGCTGTTTCAGATAAAAGATACTAAAAAATGAAAATGCATTTGGGATGTCTGGGAACTAAAAAGTCAGACTGTGAGAAAACCAGACAGGGTTAGAGACTAAAAATCCCTGTCTCCTGCCAGGAGTCTCAACCCACTGCTGACTGCAGGTTCTGAGGCTCCGTGTGCTCGGCAGCAGCCGCTGCTGTCGCCGGGGCTATTTCCAAAGTGTATTCCATCAGCAGTAATGGGTCTTTCCTCATAAGCTGTGTTTTCATAGTAAATCTTCAGTCTTACATTGCATTACAGAGTTCAGCTGCCACTAATCCTTAAAAACAATTCATTTCCAACTGCAAAGTGCAATAAAGAAAGGATAATCACTATTAATATTAGTTATTGTTATTGATTTCAGCTTTAAAGAATTGATTTTCAGTCCGGGCTGCATTTATGAGTCTCTTTGCTGAAGATGCATATACAGGGCCCACCACTATTTTTAGATCCTTGTCCTGGCTCCTGCTGCAGATCCAGGGGGAAGAGGATGGAGGAGGCAGAGGAGAGACCTCATGGGGAAGACCCTGATGGGTGAGGGAGGGCACCTCCATGTGGCTTCACCCCTCTTCTTCACTGGGGGTGCTCATCTGCCCAGGTGAAGGGACAGCTAAGTGGGAATGACCTTCCTGCAACAGATTGACAGATTATCCATCTCTCCAAAGCCATGAGAGCTTCCCACATGCACGTGCCACCATGGAGATTAAAGAAGGAGTGTTATTGCTTTCTGCCTGCGAGTCCCTACAATATCAGTGAGTCTCCCCAATCCTTCATGAGCTGTAAATTCAGCTTTAACCTCTGTTAACAGGGCTTGCTTTGCCTGGAGTTTTCCTGCCCGACATCTCTCCCCACCCCACCCATAGTTTACTTGATAAGTATAGCAGTAAAATAAAAATGAAATGGGTTTAGTGGAGGTGACCCTTTCCTGTGTGGAGGGCTCATCACTCTGAGGGTGCTCAGCATCCCCCCACTAAGCAAATCTCTGTGAACATCCCAAAACAGCCTCCTGGTGTGGGAGGAGAGAGGATCCCTGTGGCTCAGGTCTGCGCAGGGGCTCAGGGAAGGGGTGTGGATGGGCAGGTGGGAAACATTTTGCCACTTGTGGTCAAAGCAGATGCCCAGAGAGGGATGCTGAGAAGAAAGAGAAAATTTTCACTTCCCTGTTTTTAAGGCAAAAAGAGGGTTGGGTTTTTTGAACCAATGTTTTGCTTCAGAAGTCACTAAAGTTCTGCTTCAAGGGCATAAAAATGTTAAGAACCTCAAAAGCAGAAGGAAGGGGGTTGGTTTTTTAAGCCAGCAAAATGCTTCAGTGGGCTTCAACTGAAAAGGTTTCCAACATATTGGTTGGGAAGAAATTTTGGAAGTATTTTACAATTCCAGTCACCCTGCAGCAAATGCCTCTTCTTCCCAGTTGTTTGGAAATGGCAGTATATGTAAAAAAATTCCATATATAGCTCTATTTTCTCTAAGCTTTAAAAAGTCTCCCTTCAGATAGTTTGCGTATAATCTGGTGAGGATGAAGGAATGAAACTGGGATAAAAAACCCGTAACCAAGACTGCAAAATAATTAAATAAGCATTTAACCTAGATCATTATTTTCCACAGTTTTTATTTATATGCAAGATTGGATACAATGGTCTGGAATATTGTTCCACACTATTACTGTGCTATAAATTATTCGAGCAAAGCACAGCAAGGCATCATAATGTAATATATTTTTATAGTGCCATAAAGTAATTACGCACCAGACAACAAAATCCTACAGAAGTGACATATTTTATGCTTAAATTATAATTACATTAAAAGTGTCTCTTCCATTTGATGTTTATGGAGCGCGCACAACAGCTTTTGGGCTGCCTGTGAACAAAGGGAGAGCAGGGCTGGGCCAGGGAGATGCAGCTGGGGAATATTCCGTGAATTTTGGTGTTTTCAGGGTATTTCTGACAATCTTTGCTGCCCTTCAGTAGCCAAGCTCAGCGTAAGGTAACTGTTCCTTGGGTTGGTTTCTCCTGCTGCCTGGCTGAGCCTCAGGATACAGTCCCACCATGGAAAAGCAATGCAATCCAGTGGTGTCCCAGGAGTTAAAGTGCATTTTTTCCCTTTGGTTCACCTCTCCTGGACACGAGGGATGGGTGAATTACCCCCATTAACATTTGTACCCCCACAACCTCAGCTACAAAGAAATACAACCCCCTCCCTCAACACTGACCTCAAGCCATCTTCTTCCCGCACCGTTTTTGTACTAGTCTTGCAATGATCTGGGGACAAATTCAGTCCAGGAGAGAGAATGGCATCCTAAAATTTGTGCTTGGATCCAAGGGTGCCTGTTCTTTGGTGGGAAGAGCCTGGAGCCATGGGGTTTTTGCCTTGAAGCTGAAGGGGTAGGAACCTGCAGGGACGTGTCTACAGCTCTCCAAAGGGGGCATAGACATTTTTGCTAGCTGACGGTGTCTGGTTTGGTCAAAACTGACCAGAAAGATCAGGACAGCAAAGCAGAAAGGGGTTGTGGGTTGTTAATCCAGGGAACCTGCAGAAGGAGTGAGAGAAGCAGTGAAGCAGTGGTGGTCCCATGGTTGTCCTCATGCCAGGACACCCTTCTGGAAGCAGCCCAGAGGGTGGGCAAACACCAGCTCTGTGGGGAGGACCTGTGCGAGCAAACCTCCACCTCAGGAGGGCTCAGCTTGTGCAAAGCAGTCGTTTCTGGCAGGGGGATAATGGCTCGAGTCTGCAAGGAAATGGTTTCTGCGGTTGCAGCCCAGCTTTTCCTGGAAAGTGCCCAGCTCCCACCTCGCAGCTCTTCCTGAATGACTCATGCCATGCAGACTCCCGAAGGTGGGTGTTTGCCACCCTTTAGAGGCGGTGGCATCTTCCTAGAAGTGTGACAGAGATCGTAACAGGCAAAGCAGCAAGGGGCAGGGGTTGGGAGAGAGGGTGGAGGACCAGGGGGGTGCTCTGCCATGTCTGGCTTTGCTTCCCACATGTCCTGGCTCCTTTAGAAGACACTTTGCTGCTGTGTGCCTCAGTTTCCCCATCCGCATGGGGCTGTGCTGAAGGGAAGGAATCCAGGAGCAGTTCTGACACAATAACGCTGTGCAAACACTGCCACACGCAGGAACGGTGTGAAGATACACAAAGTCCCCTTCCAAAGGCACCAAAACCTAACAGAACTCGTGTTAAACAAGGGTGGTTAATCAAAGTTCTGTCAAGGCTGCATTGGTCTGTATCTCTGCCTCTACCCCACACACTAACTAACTAACTAACTATCCATCTAACCTATCTATCTACTATCTATTTCTCTGTCTATCCATCTCTTCATCCCCTGCATGTGGAATGGCTCCGCTCTTCCAGAGCTGAAACCCTTTAGACCAAATCCATACTATGAGAGTTGGTGTTTTGCTACAGAAAGGTCACTTAAGCTGTTTGCATGAGAGCTGAAGCCAACTCAATATCCTTCCTGTCCTGACATCCTTTTCCAGGCTGAAGCCCTTTCTGGAAGCACACAGAGGAAAAGCACAGAACAATATCTGCCTCTACTTCCCCTTCTGTGCTGTATCTTTCAATGTCCCACTATCCAGGGGTTATACTTGCTGGGTTCCATGCTCAAAGAAGAAGTCTTAAATCATGTCTACATGTGGCTGCTCTCCTGATTTACTCAACAAACAGAGATTTCTCCCATTGTGTGGGCACACTCCTTAAAGTCAGGGACCCCGGCGGGTGGAGGGGGAGTGGATGTCAGAGCAGGGCAGGGATGGTTTGAAAGTCTTGCCTGGCTGCTGCAGTTTCTCTGCTCTTGATCTTTGTTGTGACATGCCCAGACCAGGTGACACACACCTGCACAAACTGGGAGTTCTTCCACTCTATCAACCTCCTTATAATTCTTCCAGCATCGAGCTCTTCTCGGGAGCTTTCTCTAAGAGAAAGAGCAGTGATGCTGCAGGCTGTGCTGAAGAGGATAGGGCAGGGGTTAAATTCAGGCCTTGGAGAGCTGAAATATTCCAAACATTGGGCGGATGTGGCACTTCCCAGCCTGCATGTAAATGAGAGACACATGGTCCCTCTGCCATGGCAGCACATGTGCACTGTTTGGAGGACCCACATTGACTATTTTTGTTTCTGCCCAGTCAGGACTGGAAGGAGTTTGCTCCAGCCCTATGTTGTGTTATAACATGGGGTCTCTCTCCCGAAAGCACTGAAGGCATGAAAGCCACCTTCAACCTTTTGACCAAAAGAACTCAACATTGCACTTCTGAGATGAGCTCCAGATCCCTCACCAGCCCTGGAGCTTTCTCTCCCTCTGAATGCTGCCAGGAGCAACTCAACATCAGGAAGCAATTCCAGGGACTGTTCCACATTAGCTGCAATCCAATTATTATCCACAGCCTGATGATGTCTTCCCACACCCCTTCCCTGTCCGTGACGTTGCCATTGGTGGCATCGAGCAGGTTGGGGGTGACCAGCCCAGGACAGTGGCAGCACAGGAAGGGGCTTGCCAAGGTCTGTGCCTCTGGCTCTTTGCACAAGCCCAAGTGTGCAGCAGTGCTGGCAGCAGGGTCCTGGGGGTGAAGTCCAGTGCTACGCTGTCAGTGGGCAAAGGGCATGGGCACTGTGTGGAGCTTTGGGCAGCCAGGGGATCAAAGGGGACAAATGTCTGTGGAGGCCAGACTTACAGAGCCAAGGTGGGAAAGGGCATCATGCCCTGGGTGTGGACATCTCCCCGGTGGTGTGCAGGGCTGGGTGCAAGGCTGCTCTAACTTCCCTCTTGGGTGTCTCCTCTGGGGATTTTGCAAGCAGATACTCTTTGCTGGAACCTGTGGCTGTGGTCAGTGCAGTGCTGAGCCATCACTAACAAGCGCAGCCTGCTGAGCATCTGCCCCCACGCAGCCCCTGCATGCTCAATGTGTCTTTCAAGGCTTCTTATCCACCACACAGCTCTTCATTTCATCCTCCATGTCCCCCTGGGTCCTTTCTTGTCCAATTCCAATTTATCTCTTGCATAAATATGCCCCTCTCAGCACCCAGCCCAGCGATGAGGGGTCTCTGCAGGGACCACAACATGGATTATAGCATAAATAGGATTTGAGGTCCTGGGAAAGATCCTCCCTGCCATTCCGCCTTCCCTCTTTCCTCTGAGTTCTGCACTGGTGAGGCAGGAGCACAGCACTGCAGGCAATGCATTTCTGCAGGGTCATTAGTCTGCTTGGCTGGTTGGAGTCACTTGCCCTCCGAACCTGCAGCGTCACGGCAGCACTCGGGGCATGCAATAATCCTTCAGGAACACAACATCTGCTGGATCACCCTCGGAGCATGTTTTTGGGACTACCATCTACCATATGACTGGAGCAGAGAGTGAGGGTTGGGCCAGCTCTGTGCTGAAGTGGCCTTGTGTCACCCAGGAGAGGCTGGACCGTGTTGCTGTCCCCACTCACAGAGCCATCAGCCAGATGTGACTTGCCCAGTGATGCATAAGCCTGTGCTTAAGCTTTCTTGGTTTTCCTTCCTTCCCACTGCCCCCAGCCCAGCCAAGCTGATGGCAGGGATGAAGGAGGCAGCTGAGATGCTGAGGATGAAATCTGCTGTCTCCTGGCATGCAAATCCTGTGTCCTCAGTGACTGATTCACCCTGACCTTGTGACACTGGAGGCTGCCGAGTTGCTGGACCTCTCGGTGGTTTGGTACCCAGCCATGCACAAACATCCTCCTCTCATAGAAGGAGAAGGGCACAAAGACAGAAAATGGACTTGAATATAGCAGATGATTCCCACCAGTCCCAGAGGGGCAGAGGTGCTGGTGTAACTGGCCAATTTAACAGGTGGTGGATGCTGGGACACTCCCACTGGACAGGTACAGGTAGCAAAAGCCACCCTGGAGAGGATGCACAAAGGCTCTTTGCAGCCACACACCAGCTTTTTTCCTGCTGGATTCGGACTGACATGTTGCTCCCTGTTGAACTCAGGACTAATATAAAAGGACCCACCTGGAGCAACCCCCACTGCATTTTTTGGCTCTGTGATGCCCATACCAACCCCACAATCGAATCTCACAGACAAACTGGGAACTTTGGAGCCGCTGGGGCTTGCCCAGCTGGAGGGGGTGTTTCTGAACCCACTCACAGCATCACACTGCAGGGAAAACAGCTGTGGAGGACTGGGGTGGAGAGGGGAGGCAAAAAATCTAAAACAAAAACAGAACTCCTCAGAAGGAGGGAGGGAGTCCTTGCTTTTCATCCCCAGGTGAGGCAAGGCAGGGAGCAGGAATGTTTTCCCCTGAACCCACTGGGCCCTGAGCCTGATGCCCCCACAGCTTGAGCCCCTGGGATGGGCTGCCCTCACCCCTGAGAGCACAGCCTGCGCCATCCCAGCCGTGGCACATGGCACCGATCCCCCTCAGCAGACAGCTCCAAAGGGAGCAGCTTTGGAGGAGAGCTGGTGTTCCCACTCTGCAGCCTCCACCGTCCTGGGGGGCTCTGGAAACCTCCCTGCCCAGGCAGGAGCAGCAGCAAAAGCTAGTGACTGTGTGCCACAAAACCTGGCAGCAGCACAGCCGATGCTTCCCTCCCACTCAGGACAAGTCAGCCTTTATCTCCCGGCTAGAGTGGGCAAAGAGGTGCCTCTTCCGATGCTGCTGAGAGCTGGGAATGCCACGGGCAGCACCTACAATGGCTCTTTGTAATGGGGGCGAGGAAACTGCAAGCCCGAGGAGTCAGAACGGGTTTGGTTTCCAGGCTCAGCAAAGCCCAAAATCCTCCCAGGTGTGGTTATCAGGGGATCTGAGCGTAAGGAAATCCCCAGCTCTCTCCAGCCCCTGTGACTGGGATGTGAGGACACAGGTAGCAGGGTGAGAACCCTTCAGTGAGGGCTCCTGGGGACGCTGCCAGAGGTGGATCTGCTGATCTAAAGCCCTGCCAGCGTGGCCAGTCGGGCTTCCTACGGCAACACAGAAACGTGATGTGGGGAAGGACTAACTTCTGCTTAATTTGGAGCTGGAAAAGATCACACTCCTTTAGATGGCTTGGAAGCATATTGATCTGACTGTCGTGGTCCCAGGATGTCGTGCTGTGTCAAAACAAGACATTTTGATAAGACTGAAGCAAGGGAAATGTTGAATTGTCCCTTCAGGAAAAGAATTCCTAGGACTGTGATCTTCATCCTGGCTTGGGAGCAAAGGCGATTGTGCTGCTACAGCATTTCCCATAGGATAGGAAGGGTTTACTCCCTTTTGCAAGCTCGTGTCCTTAAGACCTTACTTCTAAAGTTCTGGACTTAGTCTTCCCAGAGGGGTCAGGTTTATTCATAAGTGAGGATGCCAGAAGGCCTTTTAACCAGTGTTGTAATTATAACTGAAATGTCCATAGAATCAGGACTCCAGAGAGACCGGAGACTGAAGACAAGCACTAAATGCCTCAGGAGCCTTGAGGAGCTGAGGAGATCTGGCACATGTATTTGGAGACCATGGATATGCCAGGAAAGCCCTCATTAGTGCTACTCTGCATCATGTTTGTGACTGTAATACCAAGCCAGAGCTCCCACAGAGAGGTCGTACAGGAGCAGCAAAACAAACGGTGGTGAATGGAGAAACATCTCCCACCTGCTGCTGTCAAAGGCTTTTGCTCCTGTAAGTGCAGCAATAGAGACTCAGAGACTGAGTCTGGGCACCTTTTGCAACTTATTTTTCCCACCCACAAGAAGTCAGCGTCGATGGTTAGGTCTGCATCAGGGGAAATTCTTCATGTAAAGGATTATTAAACATTGAAAGCGGCTGCCCAAGGGGGTGGTGGAATCGCCACCGCTGGAGGTGTTCAATAAACAACTGGATGTGGCACTCAGTGCTCTGGTCTGGTTGACATGGTGAGGGTCAGTCAAAGGTTGGACTTGATGATCTTGGAGGCCTTTTCCAACTTAAATTATTCTGTGATTCTGTCTTTGCAAAGTACTTTGAGTTCTGCAGACTCCCAACTGCTAGTATAGAGGCAGCTACTGTTAAAAGCAGGGTTTGGGCTCCGTTTGGGCCAAGAACTGCAGCTGAACATTTGGATTTTGATTCGGCCACTCATGCAACAACTTTAACAAAGTTTAAGCGATGTACAGAAGTCTCATTGGCTTCTGTGAGACCAAAGGATGGATCTGAAGTGAGGTATGGGGTTAAATCAAGCTTTCCAATGGAGTCTAATTGAGTTAAACATTCAACTCCTGATGAAACAGCATGTGTGAACCTACCTGAATCCGTACACCTTTTCAGAAAACAGGATGTGAAGATGACGTTTCTTCATCTGGATAAATGAATCAAGTTTTATGCCCAGCTTGGCCTGGTGTCTTTCCCAAAACATCATGTTTTCCATTAAAGGGAGCCATTCAGGAAATGAATGACTCGGAGACTCCACAAGGGTTGAAGCCATGCAAACAAGGACAGTGCCCAGCGGTGCCAGTCGTTCTGTGTTAGTGGCTCATCCCTGACAATAATGGAGCAGCTCCTGATCCCACGGTGACATCAAGTCCCTCATGATTTTGCATTTGAGAACTTGAGCTCTGTTCTGCTAAAACAATCCTCGTTTTGAGGATGAGATTGTGGAGAATTCACTAAAAATCCCTTTGCATTTCCTTAACACTGAGGAAATGGGTGAGAGCAGCTCCAAGCTCTTGCAGTGAGCATGCCCTGCCAGAAATATCTGTGCTTGGACCAGCAAAGCCAACCTTCCCAGGCTGGCTTAGGAGACCAGATGCTTTGCTATCTGGCTCCAAGGGAAAATGTTGCCAGCTGCCAGCATTTAAACCAGCAGTGTTGCTTCTGAGCGTGAAATCAGCCAGGCAAGACACTGTGATGAGGAGACAGAAGGGGAGACAGGAAGGCATGGATTCAATACAGGAACCACCACGAGAAACCCAGCTGTGGCGCAGAGCTGGAACATGCCCAGGGTGAAGCCAGATGATATCAGGGAATTGGGATTGTTTGCCACATATTACTGCCATCCTTCCCCTTTTACTTGTCCCAGGAAACGAGGCAGGAGCTTCTAAAATCATGCTGCTATTGCCTATCATTGCCTGACCCCATTCCTGGTCTGACAGCCCAGAGCAGGCAGATCCATGGGGTGACCATAATCCCCACGCTCTGCTCTGGATATCTGGATATTGCGCTGGGGAGAGGACTCAGTCTCACTGACGATAAACTCAGGTTGGACTAGTTTGAGAGATGATCTTTTTTTTCATGGGGTCCCTCAGCGTGATTGCTCCCACATCACACACTCATCCTCTCTCTGCCTCTTTCCCACTCTCCTCAGCACTTCCAGAAGAAGCAGCAAGATGAAAGCAGATGTTGGCAGCTCTCGAGACTTCTCTTTCTGAGCCAGGCAAAAGTGACTTTGATTTTCCATGCTGCCCTAGCAGACTGTTCTGACTGAGTGCATGAGTGGATATGGCTAACGGTGAATTTACCCAGTGAGTTGGGACCTATAGAGTTGTACATATATAGAGAGATTAAATTTCTGATTCAAATGAATATCCCAGGATTCTTCTTTACAAAAACAAGAATTTATACATAAAAACAAAACAAACAAAAAACCAGCAGTGTGTTTCCTACAAATAGAAAATGTCATAGAGGTTGACTTTCATGGATGTACATTGCCTATGTGTCAAAATCTGCCCACAAATGTTTTCTGTCTTCAACACCTCAAAAACTTCCTAGTAAAAAATGACAGAATATATCTTTCTGCAGTCAGAAATGTGATTGCATCACAGACATAATCAGGCTGGCTTTTAGCTAATTAGCTCTGATCCAAATAGCAGCGTTGCTTGAACAAAGCTATAAGAAACACAAGGGATGTATTACCCTAATAGTTTCATGATGGCAATGTCCATGGGGATTGGACCTATATCATCTTTTAGGTCCCTTCAAAATATGTTAAAATTTGTTATGATTCTATGCCAGGGAGGCTGGGGTTCCCTGAAAGGCCATGCTGATGCCACCTTGAACATTTGCACGTACTTCAGGGCAAGTCTGCAAGGTCACCAAACATTAAAATATGAGTTGGGAAAATAGTCCAAATTAATTTGCTATAATGAAAAAAATAATTAAAAAATGAAATATGGTGTGGTTTCCTAAATAAAAAAATAAGAGCTTTAAATTGCATTTGATTTTAAGGGACTTTATTTTAAGCTTTGCATTTATTTGGTGATATGAAAGAAATTGCAGTGCATAGCAGAAGCGTCATGGTTAACAACGTGTCGTAACATAATGTGGCTTGTGGGTCTGGGATAGAATAGGTGGAAGTTTAATGCTCAGGGCACTGCTGCCTTGGTGCTGGGTGAAGCCTCGCCCTCCAGCTTCCTTGCAAAGCATTGAATGACAAGGCAAGAGCCTGCACAGTGGTCCCTGCGGCTGGTGGTGCCCACGGCTGGTGAACTCCGAAGATGCTGCTTGTGCAGGGAATTGTGCTGGACCTGGGCATGAGATCAGTGCAGCAGCAGCCTCCCAGTGCTTCCTTGCGCTGTTAACGTGAAGGAAAAAAACTCCTGCTGTCTCCAGCCAATTGTAATTCAATTGTAAAAAATTTGCTCCAGGTGGCAATTTGGCATCTGCTTTCATTTCCCCCTGCAGTGAGGGATTGCAGGCAGCGCTTAACGAGTGGCTAATTCTGCACAGAGTGGGCCAGATCCTCAGCTCCCACAGACCAGGGGAAGCACCATTAAATGGGAAAGCAGCTTATTCCAGCCCAGGAGCTGAGCCCTGGGAGTCAGTCCTTCCAACCGGCCGCTCTGGGTTGCGACAATGGCTCAAAGCTGTGAGTTTTGGGCTGCAGCCTGGGACGGGCCCTGGGGTTGCTGTTTGCATCCACAGCCTCTTTAAACATTCTCTCTCATGCTGTGTTATCGCTTTGGAATTCCAGAGTGCTGAGCCCTGGCCTCAAACAGCCAGAGGAATTTGCTCCCCAAGCATTAATGCCTTCTTTTTCCCCCGGAAGAATCCCATGGGATGGTCCCTGTTGTGCAATGAGGATGGGCTGGTGTCCTGCCAGTCTCCAGATCCAGGCTCTGGGCTTGGTCACCTCGGTACAAGGAGCTCCAGCACATGAGCTGGGTGATGGGACCATCGTGCTCCAGCTGTGCTGGGACTCGGACAAGCCCAGGGTGAGGAAGAGCTGCAGGACTGGGCACTGCTGGAGGGCAGCAGCCTCTTCCACCCCTTCCACTCCATGGGTGTCCAGGTTTGCATCAGCTTATCCATAGGCAGAACTGGGACCCGGTCTGGGGGAGTTGACCCACATCGTGGATCCTCACTCCTATTATTCCCACTGATTTTGAGGACAAAAGGTGGCATCTCCACACAGAAGCTAGCTAAGCTGTGGGACTCCTCACCACAGGGTGAAGCTGCAGCAGAATTCCAGCATGGACTGAGCTCACAAGTGAAAATTTGCAATTGTGCATATACAAGAGCAATAGTTTAAAAAAAAATAAAGATGTGGGGAACAGATAGAAAAGCTTCAGGATGAAAACCGAGCCAATTACTTGGGTTCGGAGGGGGCTTATCCACATCTGCTTACTGCAGGGCTTTTTGTCACTTCTGCTGCAGTTGCTGATAGTGCAAGCGAGGCTTTGGGACTAACTAGGCTGTGGGGCTGCCGAATCATGCCAGGCGAGCTCTGAAGGAGCCAGCAAGCTTTTCCGGAGTCTTTTTGATGACAAGAACATCGTGCTGACAAAACAGCCCATTTTCCCCAGTCTAACCTCCTCCTTATCAGCCCTTCGTTACAGGAGTGTTGGCTGACACGGCATCGCGGCAGACACAGATTATTAAGTTGTTGACAGAAAGCTCCTCCACTTTGAACAGTTATCATTGCAGGGAGCATCCTCCATGCAGGCAGCTTCTGACAGGCTCTCTCATCAGCCAGATGCTGTGTGTCAGGGAGCCTCCTTGAGTCTCACCCCCCCATTTTCCCTCCTATTGTATTTAAATGAGTTTCCCAGAAGTGTCATGGTTGATTGGCCCCGCAGAACAATTTATGGGGACACGGCGATAAGTAGGCCTGGAAATGGTTCTTACCTGTCCCTCCAGGTGAGTCTATCTCTGCAAGGGAATACTATGGAGGCGGGAAGTGGCTATATTTTGGAGAATACTGCCGTGACTGTTCTCTTAATTACCAAGAAGAAGGAGGAGTGCTGGACCGTGCCTTCACGGATGGGGAAAACCAGACCAAGGCCAGAACTATGCCTTGCCAAGACTTTCATTGCTTTACTTTTGGTATGAGACCACTGACTGCACCAAGTGTCTAAAAGCCATGCCTGAGGCTGGGATTAGAAAGCCAAGGCACTGTTTGGTGCTTTTTTTCCCTCAGCTCAATAAATTTACCCCCTCCTGGAAACACTGCTCAATGCTAACAGGATTAGTGGATGGGCTCAGCCATCTGGGCAACCTCTGAGAACAGGGTAGGAAGGAAGGAGGTAGGAAGGATACAAAAGTGGAGGATGAAGATTTTGGTGAAATGTTCTTATTCGTGCTCCTCTGCCCGCTGGGACACGGCGCTCCCTCCCCGCTGCTTTGCCATCCGGACACTCGGTGCTAATCACAAGGAAGCAGCAAGAACAGCCCAAACCCATGGTGCAGCACTGGAAAACTCAAGGTTTCCCTTTGATGTCTGCCTGAAAGATGAAAAGTCTTAATCAAAGCCAAAAAGCGTGTTAAACAGCAGACTCTAAAATAATTGGGCACTCCAGCCTTCTTAGATAAGTGCAAAAGGGGGGATTATTGTGGCTTGGGTAGTCAAACGTGTACAGGCTTTAATCTGCCTGGAATAGGACACAGGCAGTGGGAGCAGGGCAGTGCAGGCTGAGCACATATCCTACAGGATTTGCCAGAAAGTCCTACAGTCTCTCACCAGCCCGGGATCGTGCTGTTCCCTGCTCTCCCCCCGTGCTGGCTGCATTAAAGCTGTCTGGGGCAGGACTGCCAGGCTTGGCCAGCACTTGCCTTGCCAGCCCCAGGAGCGGCTGGTTTTGTGGAGGGGATTTGTTTACCCAGAGAGTCCAAGTCCTTTACTTCATTCTCCTAAAGAGTTTAAAAAACCTCTACCTTCAAGGCTGAAGAAGGTTTTAAAGGTTTTAAACTGTCATTGCTGGTGGGAGGAGGACAGGACTGGACATACGCCCTGTGAGAGAATTGTCTTCCCAATGGTCTAGGATGATGTGCAGGGAAAAGGATGACCCTGACAGCCAGATGAGCCACATGGGTGCAAAAGGCTGCAGAGACCAGGAGGGATGGAGAGGAGAGGGTTGAACTTGCTCCTTGTGCTCAGTGCTTGAAGAGAAAACATCAGAGGCAACATGGCAAAAGGTGTCCTCGACTCCCAGCTTGGAGGATGCTTTGGGAATGCTGGAGCAGAACCCAAACATGCCCATTTCTCATTGCGGGTTTGTGTCACGTTGGCTCCCAGCACTTCACAACCAAGATCCAACACATGAACAAGTGCTTATGGAGGGAAGGTTTGTGCCATTGAGAAGGTGCTTTGTCCCTGAGTGGAAAATCTAATTGGCAATTAGACAGGAAGGAGCATCACATCAAGTAGACTTGCAGGGTTTTTTTCCAGCCCATCAGGTTTGCAGAGAGCAAGGGAACAGCTTTTGTGAGCGGCAGAGAGGAGCAGGGGGATGGACGGAGCACAGGATCGTCTTTAAGAATGGAAAGGACATGAGACAAAATGTTCTTGCTCAATGTTGTAAACAACCCTAAAGTGTTTTGAAAGACTCTGTCAATATAAATTACTGACAAACAAGGCACTGGAATTGCAAAAGAGGAGCCCAGCTGGAGAAAGGCTGCTCTCAGAGTGCCTCGCGCTGCCCACCTCAGACGCTCAATGCGCCAGCACCACTCTCCACTGCCCTCACACATTCCTCTCTATTCTTCCCTTCCCGCATGGAGAAGAGGCATCAAGTGCTCTGTGTGAGATGAGTGCATTAAAGCATCCTCCAGCTCCAGCTCCTGCAGCCCTGCGAGTGGAGGGAATTTACTCCCCGGGCTCTCTGCTACAAATCTTTTAGGATAATTCCCCGTGCAAGCCGTCCCCATGGTGTGGGTCTGGGTGGTTTGCTCAGCAGTGTCTGTGTCCCTGCTCCTTCCCGCAGGCAGCTCATTCCCATCCCTGCAGGATGGATCACGGAGCTTTTGGCATTCGCCATGGGGTAAATGTGTGCTTAAGCCACGGGCAGGGAGCAGCTGCTGTGCTGTAAATTCACACCCTTGGTTACCTCGTGTTAACTTTCTCATCTGGCTGTACCTTCTCCTGGGACAGCAGCCAGGGCTCCGTGAGGAACAACCATGGCAGTGCCTGGCTCAGCTCGGGTATGGACAGCCCAGGTGGCAATGCTGGCAAAAAAAGTGCCCAATATAGAGTAAAGCTGTTCTTCTAACCACAACCTGGAGTGATTCGAGCCTCTGCAGGTGCAGTGGTGAACACTCTCTGTGTCCATCAGGGTGCAGTGATGGGGAGAAATGAACTCACACCCACACAGGTCATGCTTCAGAATCATAGAATCCAAAAGATTGGAAAAGATCTCTAAGATCATTAAGTTCCTCTGACATTTCAATCTGGTGCCTACTAAGATGGAGGAAACAGGTGAAAAACAGGAATTTCTACACCCAAAGACTCTCTACCAATTCCCAAGACCACTCCGTGAATAGCATGAATCAGGGCTCTGCACTTTTTCTCTGCTGTTTAAAGCACAGATGTCTAAGCAGAGCTGCAGGAAGAGAGCTCTGCCTGTTACAGAGCCATGGCATGCACATGGGGATGGTTTAAAGCCATATGGGATTTCCAGCAGGCCCTACTGTACTTGAACCCCGAGTTCAGAGTGAGGGGAGTCCTGGAGGGGTGACTTTACCAGCTCCATAAATAAACTGAAGCGGGTTCATCCACCACTGAAACACAAACATGGCTGGGATGGCAGCAAGCCAAGCAGAGAGATAATATTTTTCTTAGATATAAGCCCAGTATGAAATCAGAGCAGAAGTATACTCAAAGAAAGTCTTGACAGGGAATAATGAGAGTTTCAGGTGGGTTTTTTAAATGTTACTAGAAAGCTGAGAAAATAATGAATTCTAACCATCCTACCTATGATTAAAGGGTCTCAGAGCTACCCCCCAGAGCAGCACCAGTAGGAAGTGCTTTTCAGAAGGATTTAGTGGTTATTTCTGCTTCTGCTCGCATTATGGGAGGTTCCAGGAAAGCCTACTTGGAGCTCAGTGGTTGTTCAGCATCAGTGTCCACCAAGCCCTGCCCCAGCATGGGGGTCACCATGGGGATGGAGGAGCAGGTAGGACGGACCTTGGACCAGGTCTCCTGCAGCTTGCCAGAGCCTCAGGGCTTTGGGGCAGATCCTGAGTTTCTCCAAGGAGGAGAAATCAAAGCCAGACCAGGATGCAAGGAAGGACTGGAGAGGTCTTCTCCACGTGCATGTTGCTATTGCTGAGTTATCTCTGCCTCCCATTGGGGCTAAAAATATCTTGCTGAGACACTGACAGGGATCCCAGAGCAGAGCTGGGGTGACAGCCTGGCTTGGGGTCAGGGGACTGAGACAGGCGAAGGGAAAACAGAGAGAAACCACCCATAGAATCATCACAGACTCATAGAATGGTTCATGTTGGATGGGACCTTGAAGACCATCTCATTCCAACCTCCCAGCCGTGGGACACCTTCTCCTAGACCAGGTTGCTCAGAGATGGTGCTGGCAGTGATCCCATGCAGGGCCTGGCTCCTCAGCCAGCCCGTGAGGAGCATTTTGGCAGCTGCCTCTCGCTGTCAGCCGGCAGAAACATGAGCCGATGGATGGTTCGCAGGAGCAGAACTAACAAGCCAACAAATCAGGCTGCTGCCATCTCCTCCGCCCCTCTCTGTCTGGTTCAATAACAGCCGATGGGGGAGGCTCCCAGAACTGCTGAATGGCTCGATAACCAGGAGCCAGAAACATTCAAAACCACACGTCTAAATTAATTCATCCCAAAGCATCCGCAGACAGCGAAGGGGAAAGGGGGAGTGAGGGGGTGGCAAGGGATGGAGTGGAGGAACAGAAACAGAAGAAGGAGAAACGACTTGGCTTCTTTTCAAGCCCTTTCTAAAAATGCTGAAAGAGTTTGGCAATACTAATAAAAGCCCTGTACAGCAGTTGCCCTAATTTCTCTGAGCACCATCGCTGAGACGCCGGCGACAGGATGGCTGTGGCATGTAAAATAAGGGATGAAAAGGATGAGGAAAGGGTTTGGAAGTGCTTAATGTCAAAATGACGGTGGCAGAATGGAGGTAGAGACCTTGGATGGCCAAATCACCGGAACCCAACTCAGATGCCTCCCTGCCCCATCTCTGGTCCCTCACAGCTCACCCCAAGCCCCCTCCAAGGTTTTCACGCCCTAAGTTGCTCTCCATGAATGTGGCTCAGCCCAGTGTGCTCAGCCAATGCTTCCAGAATGGCAGGGATGGGTTTTAACATCATCTAAAGGCAGTGTATGATGTCAGACTGTCTGCTGGGATGAAATTCAACAGAGCTTCAGCGAGCAGAAAAGCAAAGCATTAGTATTCGGAGCAAGGGAGCCCAGCAGCCAGGCAGGCTGCCTGCCTGGAGTGCACTGCGGGGAGCAGTTTTTCTCCAAGCAGCATGAAATCCATACAGGAGAAAAGTTAGAGACCATGGCAACTGAGTCTTGGAACCCCCTCTTTAGGGAAGCGAGGGCTGAGGAAGCAGTGGGAGGTTCCTGCAGGTATGGACAGTGTGAACAAGGTTTTCTGCAGTGCCACCAAAGCTGCACTGTGGGATTAATTTCTATGGTCAGTGTAGAGCAACGTCGGTGGCATGTTGTGTGGTCATTTCCAGCTCATCATGGCCCAGGAAGGATGCTTTGGGTGACTTTGAAGTGGGCTCCTTCAATTAATGGCTTTAGACGGAAAGATAATGGCTTCAATCTGAAAGGCGGTAGGTTTAGATGGGATATTGGAGGCCCTGGCACAGGTTGCCCAGAGAAGCTGTGGCTGCCCCACCCCTGGAAGTGTCCAAGGCCAGGTTGGACAGGGCTTGGAGCAACCTGATCTAGTGGAAGGTGTCCCTGGTGGAACTGGATAAACTTTAAGGTTCCTTCCAACCCAAACCAGTGCATGATTCTATGAATCTAAAATTAATTAAAAGCTCTGGAAACAAGAATCTCAAGATCAATCCCTTATATTTTAGGCTTCCAACACCAAACATCTTAGAGTTGAGATGACTCCATTCCTGGAGATGTAAGCTTACATTGCTGGCTGGTTTTCCCAGCTTTTGAATGACAACATTTCCAGGGCAGTGGTAGACCCAGGTCCATGTTAGGGGTTGCTAACTTGGAAGGCCAGCATTGCTGTTAGCAACACAACATTTAAGGACTGCAGCCCATCAAACCACCAGAACAACCAAGGTCAAAACCGTTTTTGAGTCATTCCATCGAGTTTTGTAGGGATATATATAAATAACTGTGGAGGCTAAAGCTAACGACTGAATGCAAACACTCCCACTGCTTCAGGACTTGGTGACATTCAGCCAAAAGGTCAGGTTTCTCACGCTGGTATTTGCATTCTCCATCTACATACATTAGGAATAAAGCAAAGGAGCTGAAGGAGGTGGATGAATGGGCTGGAAATGCTGCCGGGTCTCTGGTTTGAATAGGACTTCGCATTTCTTTTCATCCCTTTAACTGTGAAACCTGAGCAACAAAGCACCTCCTGGGGTGCTGGGTCTGTTACTCCCCCTGACCAAAAGTGAGGACAACACACATGTGTGGGGACAGGAGCCCCAGCAGACCAAGCTGGGACATTGGGGCTGCTGCTTAAGACCATTCCGTGCTCCAGCTGGGACGTGGTTCCTGGCAAGGTGCTCTTGTAGGGAGCAGTAGAGAATGGACCTGCTCTACCAGGGCTGCTTTAACCCAAGAGAGTGGAATTTGGAAGAAAGAAACTGTGAATTCAACCTCTATTTAGATATGTATCAATTTTAAGGTGCCCCTCACCTCAGTGATAGTTGAGGGCAATTAAAGATTGCACAGGAAAACTCACAGCCCTTGGGAAGGGGACCACTGAATCCTCATGTGACTCCAGGCTGACTGTCTTCAGTGGGGACGAGGGGGGAACAGTGTTTTTCTGTCTCTCAGAGCTGATGTTTGTTATCCAGGGAGCGTGGGGAGTGAAGAGGTGTTAGGAAATCTCTCTGACTCAGTCTTAAAAGTTGCTCAACCGAAATACCCACTGCAATGTGGCGTGCTCCAGCTGAGGGATTTCTTCCCCAGTTACAGAAGAAGTTGGCTGGCTTCAAAAGTTTAACCTCCAGCTAATTTTAAATGGACTGTCCTATTAGTCTCCAAGCTTACATCAGTTGAACCTTGTTTCCTGTCATATGGGACATAGGAGACATCTGTACCTGTGAAGATTGGCTTACTCAGAGCCTTTCTGAAGCCTGGGGCTTGCTGGATTGAATCACAGAATCATTTAGGTCAGAAAAGACCTTTAAGATCATCAAATCCAACCATGTTTATGTACCTATGTAATGTTTAACTTCATGGCAGTATAATGCAGTTAAAGAGAATGTAAAGGAAAAAGGCTGCTGTTCTTAATGCAGTTTCTGCTGGTGTCTGAGACACCTCAGACAGCGAAATCTGTCTTCCTAATCAAGAAGGAAAAGGCTGCAGTGTACACAAACCTAATGAATTGTGTCCTCAAAGTGCCATGTGGGATCAAATTTGGACAACCCTTCTCCTTGCTCTCCAGAACACACCGGCTTTTTGCACCAACTCTGCGTGAATTTGAAGTCTCAGTTAGAATTTTAAACACAGCACATGGCTGAGGAGAAAGCAAAGACCTTCCTGAGGAGCCAAACCTGGAACGGGGTTGTGCTCTAACAGAGGAGACTGTTGGATGGGTCTGGCTTGTTTCTCTCACAGGTTCCAGAGCCTTTGGAGCATCTCTCATGCTTCTTTATGACAGTGGACACATGGGGAAACCATCCTGCCCTGACTTTTGGAGGTGACTGCTCTCAGCCCTCAGCAAGGGGAAACCATCCATAAAGGCTCAAAATAGGAAATGCCTTCAAAAAAATTTAGGGGGAAAACGAGTCTTTGCTGATCTTATCAAAGGGGAAATGGGAATCAGGC
Organism: Sclerurus mexicanus; assembly: GCA_013396755.1. Classification (NCBI taxonomy): domain Eukaryota; kingdom Metazoa; phylum Chordata; class Aves; order Passeriformes; family Furnariidae; genus Sclerurus; species Sclerurus mexicanus. Next base: position 545,363 of record VWZF01003468.1, on the reverse strand, counting down.
TTTTGGGAGGAGACATTTCCCACCCCCTGGCAGCAGTGCTGTGCAGGATGCAGGAGAAGGCCTCTGCGACATTTCTTTCAAAAATAGAGCAGGGGTTACCCTTTCTTTCAAAACTCCTCCCGGGAAGGAGCCGCCCTCTCCCAGCGCCTCTCTGTCCCGTGGTTCTGTGCATGTTAACCCCAGGCTCAGCCCTGCAGAGGGTCCAGCCTGGCTCTTCCCTGGGAACTGGGACTATGTTCATCATTCATTCCTGGGGAGCGTGTTCCACTTCACTTGCTGATGGCTTCCCATGGGGTCCCAAAAAGTTCAAGGTGACATCAGGGAAAGGTGGAGGTGTGACATTTACCTATGGCAGGGGGTTGGAACTAGCTGAGCTTTAAGGTCCCTTCCAACCTCAACCATTCTATGATTCCATGATTTTCTGATTTTAATATTGGAGCCTTCCCTTGCACCCCAGCCTCAGTGGGGCTCTAAGCCAGAAGCAGGAGATTGTCCAGAGCTCATGGTGGAAGAGGAGCTGTATCAGAAATTTTAGGAGAAACGCCAGATTCCTGCAAGTCATCAGTGTGAGACAACCCCAAGCTACTCAGGTCTCTCAAGACAGATGTTACCAGATGTGGCCAGGCAGCTGGGCTACCTTATAGTCAAAATGATGGCACAGCCAGAAGTTTGGTGCCCAGTCTGGGTTCAGACCCCAGTTCAGCAGGGAGGTGAAGGGTGGTGATGTGACAGATTCCAAGTGGCAAAGTCCCAAGAGTCCCCTTTAACAGCTGAGGATCATTCTGTGGATCCTGGCCATCTTTGTTCCTGGGTTTGTGCCTGTTTAAAAATCAATAAAACAACCCTGGGCTTCTGGAAGGTGTCGTGACACTCTGTGGATGTGGCTGGAGTGTTTTTAAGTTCCCTCTCTGGAAAGAGCTCTGCAAGTGTAAATTGAAGTTGCTATTAACCTTTTCATGGGTCAGGTACAGTTTCACTCTTGCATCCAGGGGATTCAGGCCAGGATCAAGGGTCTCTTCTGCAAGGTAATAAAACATAGTCAGAGGCTGTGTTCTGTTGAGTTTGTCACCCAAAGAAAAAGGAAATTGGAAACTGTTTAGCCTGGGGAAGAAAAGGCTTTGTGAACACCTTACAGCACCTTCTAGTACCTAAAGGGGTTTTACGAGAAGGCTGGAGAGGGACTTTTGGCAAGGGTCTATGGTAATGGAATAAGGGACAATGGCCTTAAGATAAAGGAGTGCAAGTTTAGGCTGTTTATTAGGAAGAAATTCTTCCCTGTGAGAGTGGTAAGGCCCTGGCACAGGTTGCCCAGAGAAGCTGTGGCTGCCCCATCCCTGAAAGTGTCCAAAGCCAGGATGGATGTGGCTTGGAGCAACCTGGGCTAGTGAAAGGTGTCCCTGTCCATGGCAGGGGGCTGGAACTGGGTAATCCTTAAAGTCCCTTCCAACCCAAACCATTCTGTGATTCTATGAAGTGGAAAAGAAGAAATCATGAGCATCCCTGGCGAATGGGTGAGGTGATGAGGGAACCAAAACTGCAGCCAGACAAGGAGCTGAGATGTTCCTTCTGCAGATGCTCCTGGTGCTGTGGGAGAAATTGAATCTATTGCAGCTGCATTACCTGTGGGGCTTGCAGGCTAATTACCAACCACACACCCAGCAAATGGCTCTGCCACAGGAAAGTGTTATTGACGGAATAAGAGAGCAGGAAAATGGCTAAGGTAACCTCCTTTTTCTAAATGGTTAATCTCCAACATTAGAGCTAGTGTGTTAAAGGAGGTTTAGGGCAATTTAATAGCTCATAAAACTTTATGGTCCCAGTTGAAATTGGAGTGATAACTCTGGAGTGTAAAGCTATACTTTGCTAAATGTCTCCCTTAGATTTTTTATTTTATTTTATTATTGGAAACTTAACATCTGCTACAGCAAAATAAAACGGAATGATTTTCACTGTTGAGAGACGTGAGCATTCTGCTTCCCTTCATTCTGTTTATATGTTTATTGCTTAAAACTTTGGCGTCGATATTATCCTTGATTATTAGGATTTCAATCACTCTGAGGAAGGGAGAGATAAAATAAGCCAAAATAGACCTGTGATAATTTTAAATTGTGGGCAGAATAGAAACCAGGAGGATGCTAAATCGTAGACATCAGTTTTGTCTGGAGTCTTCTTAAATTTCATAATGGTGTGCTCCCTTGGCCAAATTTTAACAGTGTTACATAAAGCAACATGCAACATGCAAACCATCATGAAATGGGGAGGATTTGGAAGGTGTTTGACCTCTAACAGTCCCTGTCTCGGTACAAAGTGTGGCAGTGCCTCAGTTTCCCCAGATGTCAAATGCTGGAGACTCCTCTCCTCCCAAGTAGAGACCTGAAAGGTTCATCCCAAAGGTGAAGGATCACTGCTGCACTGGGCAGCTCCACTGAGTGCCAAAATCTGTGGCAGAATTTGTGCTTCCTGAGTCCCAACATTGGAGGATTCTCTATAATGCCCAAAGTATTAATTTTTTTCCTCCAACGAGTACCTATTTGCTATTCTTTCCCAATTCTTTCCAGCATAAGTCTCAGTCCACACTTCCAAGCCACATATTTAAGGGGAAAAAATATGTTTCTAAAAGAGCCATATGAGAAATGAACCGATGACTTATGAAGCCAGAACAGGCAGAGCGTGAGTGGTGATTCACACAGAAAATGAAATGAAAATGTTAGTGAACTCCAGCAAAGGATGCTCCGGCAGGGAGGGGGTCAGCGAGCCCAGCACAGGCTCCTGCGCAGCGGATCTTTGGTCCCTGGGGCGTATTAAAGGAAGTTTGGGATTTAGTCAAAGATCCTTGTGCAGAAGCCAGTTCTACTCGGTCTGCTTCCAAGAGCCCACCAGTCTGATTTAAGCCAGGCTCTCATTTGGTGCCCTTTGCTCAAAGCATCATCCAGTGCTTCGTTACCCGGAGCCACAGGTGGTGACTGGGGGCTCCCGGAGCGCAGAGCCTCAAGTTTTCCCCCTCTTGCCAGCAGTTCCCTAAAACAGCCTGCTCTGTCATTTTGTGTATTTAATTGCCACTTGAAACATAAGAAAACCGTTCTGGCATGGCCCTGACGAGAGCAGGATGTCGAGTATAGGCTTGAAAGGCCTCGTTCCTCCCTGCCAAGCCCCAGCTCTGGTATGTCCCCAGACGGGCTGGATGGACGATGTGTCCACACCAGCCTGCGTGGGAGGACATATGGGAGTGGACAACCCACTTGTCTTGAAGAGCTGCTTCCTCAACTCTCCTCTGACATGCTTTCCATGCATGAATGTCCCCATTCCTTTTCATTCCTCCACAGCTTCTCCTCCTCCCTGCCCATCTGCTGCCTCCCATGTGCAGGACAGCTTTGCACAGGGGCTTTCCCAGTTTATCCATGAATCAGCAAATACCAGGGCAGCAGCTGAAGAGTTAAAGAGCCTCTCGTTAAGTTGCCCCCAGGGATCCCTTCCCAAGTCTCAGTCTTGGCCTTTGCTGAAAGATTTCCTCCTTCCCTGAGATGTCATTTAGGCCATTAGGGGATCTTTCGATGGGAATAATGCCTATCCCTTCCACACGGTACCCTTAATTAGTAATTAGGATAATGCAATATTGAAAAAGCAAGGCACAAATTTAATTAGTTGTGTTTTATTAGAGTAACTAAGGAGAAGGCCCCCGGACTCCACGGGAGGAAAGAGATCAATACTGAACATCTATTTTCACTAGAAAACAGACTCAGCTGATGGCTGTCTGTGGAGGGAGCCCAGCACTGCCTCCATCCCTGCCCGCCCAGGGGGAAGGGGCAGCACAGGGGCTGGTAAATAAATGATCAATACCTCCAGAGAGGCTCTGTGTATTCTCTGTTAACATCACGGAGCGGTTAATAGGAGCTGACACATAGCTATGGGGACATGGCTTCCATTGCTCAATTAGCTAATTATCTTTTAAGCTGTTCTGGCTCAAACGGGTAATAATGGCAGGGGAGCTTGGCTTTTGCACCTATGTTCATTTTTGGTGAGTTCTTTGGTCTGTTTTGTGAGGAAGCCCCTTCCCACTGCCACTGTCTTGTCCCCTGTCCACCCTCACGGACCCAGCATGGCTGTGTGTGCACGGTGTCACCCTCACATCTACTGGGATCACCTTGTCTCTTCCGTGTGGTCCTTTCCACTCCTCCCACTGAGACTCCCTGCACACCTCGGAGGGGGCTGCAGTGGGGCTTGACGTGCCCCAGTGCTGCTGAGATGAAATAACACATTTGTTTGCTCTGCAAACCCTTCTCGTGGAGATCTTGCGAGAGATGTTTCCTCTTTGGCAGGGCTGGTGCACACACAAACTTGCCTTTATTTACATGCTTTCATCTTGCAATGAAACCTCCCATCTGGGCACACGTACACACTGTCGGTGCCAGTGAGTCAGTAAGTGCCCTATCTTTGCATGACTTAATAAAGACACCAGAGTTTCCAGTCTACCTTTTTCCTAGCTCTGCTTCTGTTCTGTAATTGTTAGCCAGCCTTCCTGCATCTCATCGAGTACGGAGAGCAGGGCCCTGCTGTGCTGGAAACTCTACACGGCAAAATAAAGGGACTGCATGCAGGTACTTGTAGCTCAGACATGAGGATAAAAGCTGGAATAAAAGAATTATTCTTGTCTACTTCAGCTGAGGGAGAAATAAGAGGGTTGCTGGGGGTTACAGAGCACAGTGATGGCCACAACACCAAGGGTCCCAGGCCAGCTCTGTGGCTACAGGGGCAGCTGAGAGCCTGGAGCAAAAATTGGAGTCAAACCTGGACAGGGGTGGTGTGACACAAAGGGAGCTGGGCTGTGACCCAACCTCCCCACGGGCCACTGGAAACGGAGCCTTTCACCATATTTAATGCTCTCCAGTGTGATTTGGTATATAGAGATCAGTCAGGCTTTGATAAGATCATAGCAGGAGGACAGGAGGAAATTGCAGTCTTGCCCAATGCTTGATCTTACGCTGCTGAACTTGCTGTATCGGGGACATTATGGTCCAGCCTTAATGGCATCGTATTAAGCTGAGACAATGCAGCCCCGTGACCTCGCGATGCTTTATAGCCAGATGTGCTATTTTAATGAAAAATTGGGACTTAAGTAAATGGCTGCCCATCGGCAGAGGGCTGTTAACGGGATCTCGCTCTGAGCGAAGCCCGTGCCGGGGGGAGCGCAGGGGCAGGGGAAGGGAATTGGGATGTAATGGCCATAATCATCCCTCAGTGAATGACCTTCTGCCTCCTTTCATAGCGGTCCAGGACGCTGGAGGAGAGGCAACCCCAACAGAACCGTGGCACACCAGGGCTGGACCTGGGGCTGCGAGGCATTGCTGTCTCTGTCTTCGGAGTGCCCCCAAATTTGGTGATGGGCCTCAGTTTCCCCCAGCCAGAGCCAAACAAGCTGCCATTGCTACATCACCTCGATGCACAACTGGATTCACAGCTGTTCCTCCTTGCTCCAGCCCAATACCCACCACTGGGAGCAGGGATTGGGGCGGACACCCCTTCCAGGCACACGCACGGGTTTCCTCCCGCAACAAATTGAAGCTGTAAATATTGATAGCCTTCTCTTCCAGAGCTTTTTAATGCCCTCTGATACTTAGAAACTATTAAGCGCACCCATCATTACTAACCTGCGAAGTAAATGTGTCCTAATGGGCAGGCGAGCTGCGCTGGCCCCAACAAATCATTCCTAATGAATAGTACCTGGCACATCCATCACCCTTAAACGCCAAAGCAAATCCATCTGCCTTAGCAGCTGAAAAGAGCCAGGCAGATCTTGCCCTCCCTTTCTTCCCAAGGTAGGGGAGGGTTTGGCTTGTAACACGTGAGTGTGACTGTTTCCAATCTTTTCCCATTCCTGCAGTCAGGATCTTCAAGGCGCATTTCTCAATCGCGGGCTGCTCCCGCACACAATGCCGAGAGGGCTCTGGCAGAGGCATGAAAGGCTTTAAATAGAAACCAGCGTTTCTCCCTCGCGCGCACACAATGCTTCCCTGACCCCTTCCCGACCTCACCCTCAAATCTGGGGTTCACAGCCCCAGCCTTGAACCCGGCTCTGTTTTTTCATGTTTGGCCTCTCTATTTCCTGAGGTCAGGCAGCCCACCGCTCCATTAGCATGAAGCAACTCGGGGCTCATTTGCCAAAACTGACATCCTGGGAAAGTCCTGATGAATTTATGAATTAGAGGCTACGGATGCCAGTAAAAGAATTAAGGACTTATTTATTTATATATGTATTTGTTATTATTATTTGCAGGAAATCAGCTGGGGTGCTGCTGTTTGCTTTTTCTGAAAAGCGCCGTCAGCCTTGAACGCTGTGTCAGCAGCAGTTTTCTTTTAAAGAGGAAAAAACACATTTTTTTAAGGTCTGTTGTTTTTCGGGTTTTGCTTGTTGGGGTTTTTTTTTATTTTACTTTTTAAAGGAAGGGCCTGAGGAAGAAAGTTCTGTGAGCAAGAGGCCGAGGGCGCCAGCACGGCATCCCGGCGGGGCGAGGTGCTCTCACCTTGCGGAACATAGCGATTGCAACACCAAAGCAAAGAGGTAAAATTTATATGCCATAAATCACATGTCAAGTGCCTGCAAGGAGAGGTCATTAAACAGATGTATGAGGCAAGAGGCAAAGTCCATCCATTTCAGGAGACGCTCCCAGTGTCAGCAGCTCTGCAGAAGTCTCGAGAGGCAGAGGGATCCAACCAACACAGCAGAAGCTTCCCTGATAGTCTTATTTATTTTCTCCACTGTTTATTTGATCTCATTTTCTTTACTGGAATAACTTCCTGGGCTTTTCCCTGTCAGAGCTGGTCAGTGCAGGGGTGCCGGGATGGGAGGGTGAAGGGTGGCACATCAAACAGCTCAGGAGGCACAGAGGGATGAAGTGATGGATAGAGACGTCCCCGTGATTAATAATCAAACCAAGAGCTTTTACTGGGCGTCATGTGGAAAATGTGGCTTTGGAAACATTTGTCTTCTTCCCACAAACAACAAGTGGTGTTTCTTTCCCTTTCTTTGTTTCTTGCCACTCCCCCCCGCCCTTTCCTCCCTCCCTCTCCTTCTTTTGGCTTTTCTTGCCCAGATTCACTGATTAAAATCTTTTCCATCCTTTACCTGCTCCAAGTGGCTCCTGTTCTGGTTTGATTTATGCTTTGCTTATCTCAGGCTTCAGTGGAAAAATAATGACCAGATAATAAAGAGCACCAAGTAGCTTTTCAAGTGACATGGCATCCGCTGCACTGGGTCCTACAGGAGCAGGGAGGGAAATGCTGCCATGGCCTCGGGCCAGAGCCGAGGGAGGATAACGGAGGATAAGGGAGGACAACCACAGCCCTGGTCCAGTGGTTCCTTGATGGGTGAAAGCTCCCAGCACCCTCCAGCGGGTGCCTCAGCCGGCCCTCTGTGACCTGCCGAAGGGCAGGAAATTTCACTTGGCAAATTGATCTCGTGACTTTCCCAGGGCTTTTGGCCAGTATCCTGGCGGCTCTTGGTCCTCCTGGGTACACACAGTCCAGGACACCGGCTTCCCTCAAGCGGACTCATCGGGATGCTCTTTCCCACCTCCTTGTTCTTTTCCTGCACAGATCCTGCCAGTGAGGGAGACTGCCAGCTCCATCCTCCAGCTGACCCAGGGTGCCCTAGCCCTGCTACCTCCTGCAGCCTCGGGGTCTCGCTGCTCCCAACAGATCTGCGACAGCTTCAGATTCATCTGGCTTCACCCTCAGCAGGAGGGATCAGGGTTTACTATAGGATTGGGACCTAGAGGTTTCCCTGCCTTATTCCTTACTGTCTGCAGGGACACACAGTTTCACTGTTCCAGCTTCCCCCAGCCCCTTCCCCAGTGTCATCTGGTTAAAGAATCGCCATTAATTTTAGGGTAGGAAGGACCCATTGTTTACTGTAGGCTCGGGGACAAGGGAATGGTTTTGTTGCCAAGAAACTATTTTTAATTGTAATGTGGATCCAGTATGGCCAGCAAGGTAGCTGCTGCGTGGGAATAGCAGGTTGTTGGCAGGAGGAGTGGGATGGAAGGCTGTAGGGACAACTGCTGGTCACCGTCCCACAGAAAACCTGGAGACGTCCTCCCAGCACCCAGTGACACACAGAAGTGCTCCCTCAGACTGGAAGGCAGCAGTAGCCAGCCCTGTCCCTTCCAGTTCACATTTCCAACAAATCATTCCTGAAATACGCTGCTCCCTTCGATTTAAACAGGAGAAGAGACACAAACCAGCTCAGGACTCACAGTGCGAAATGATTAGAGGGGAGGGATAGCAGAGATCCCCTCTGGCTTTAAATAATCCGAAAAACTAGATGCCTGTGGATTGCCTCCTGGATCCTTCCAAGGAGTAAGGGGTGCCTGTGTGAGTCTGTCGGGAAAGGGGAGGGGGAGATGCCCCTTTATTTACCCCTTGCCCCTGGCAGGGAGCCAGCGCCTTGCACCTATGGCAGCGCCAGAGCCCGCTCTGCCAGGCGCACATTCCCCACACTGCCTGCTCTATAAATACGTGTGCATGACAGATTTGGCACCGCGTGTTCCTGTAAGTGATGTAATCTTTGGGAAGTTACTTAGCAACCATGGAAAATGTTTTGGAGGCTCTAATTTTTCAGTATGGTAAAACCGTGTATTTATGCAGCTCAGCTAATCAGCTCGCTGGCGAGTCAGCGCCGATGAGCTCATTTTCTTCATCATTATTTTATGTGAATTGGGCTTTTAGCACTAAAGAGACCACAAAGATTTAATTCAAAAATGTGATTGCTTTATGTTTCCAGGGTATCATTAACATGGCATCTACGCAAATAACCATGGTAACAAACTGGTAATTAGTACATATATGGCACTTATTATTAATACAGAAACAGGACAAGTTCCAAATCAGCACAGATTACAGTACATTATTACCATAGTAATTACCTGCAGTAACACACACAAATTGAACTAAATGGCCAATTGAACTAGAGTGAATGGCTTTTTATTCCAGTCCCTAAATAATGTGCATTCTTGGCTGAGTAGTTCAAGGTAAATAAAACTGTTTTAAATTTATTGCCAAGGGGTTTTTTTCCCCTTTGGTGGGAAGGGCTGGGAATGGCAGGAGTCAAGAACTGTTTTTGCCATGCTTACAGTATAATTATTGTACAGACTAAGCCATTCCTGATTCCCATAGAAAGACAAAGAGGGTAAAAGTTATTAGTTTATTTTATTAGTGGGTTTATTTCTGTAATTTCAGCCATGGAGTCATGTTCAATGTATCTAAAAGACTCAATGCCAAATAACACAGGGTCCAAATCCAGTCTTTTGCTCTCTGGGTTTGGCTTTTTTTATTGAGAGGGAAGGAATATCTGCATTTGGAGAGGGCTAGAAAACTAAACTTTCTTGAGACGATCACATTTATTAAACTAATGGAAAACAAGGGGTTTGGCCTAACCCTTCCCCTATGGGTTTGAGGTATATAAACATATTGAACCCACAAACCCTGGGTCAAACCCAAAAAGCCAGATGCACTGGTCGGAGCCAGCTGTGCTGAGATGAAGCCAACCACCAAAAAAAGAGAAAACCTCAAAATTTCTTATTCTCCTCATTTTGCTAGGTTGCATTGGTGCCTATCCCAGCCCAGAGAGGGCTGGGAAGCTTCTCTTTCTGGGGTGTAGAGGTGCTGAAGACCCCAGGCTTGGAGGAGCTGAGGCAGCAGACTCGCAGGGAGGAACCCTTTAAAGGTGAAAGCCATCTCTCCATCCTAAGGGTTTTTTTCTTTTTTAATTGAAATAAGATTTAAAGAGACACTTTTAAAAGAAATCTCTGTCTGGCCTCTAAGTCTGCAGTTTGTGCAGACCTGGGAGCAGGAGCATCCACGTGCACAAGCCCTGTTCCACACTCTCTTGGGCAGCCCATCCTGCAGGTGCATGGTTCAAGACCTCTTTTTTTACCTTTTTATTCCCCCAGCTTTGCCTCCTGAAATGATTCTCCTGGGTTGTTTGGACGATGATGATATTAGCATTCACTTCTTACTTGGAAGGGCTTTCTTCCAGCTCACATTTTTCCCTGTCCAGAGCCCCACTGAGCAAGTTCTCGTCGTGCAGAAGTGGCTCCAGGCCCCCAAGATGAGGTGCCTCCCATCTCTCCAGCACCAGCAAGCAAGACCAGAATGAAAATTGCAACCATTCACAGACATTTTCCCCCCTTCCTTCTCTTTCCTCTAGACAGGCATTAATATTTCCACTTGCTGTTGGTAACTGAGACAACACCAGTCCCTGAGCTGTTGAGCAGCACAGGATTCTATGTTGATGGTTTGTGATGGAGACAGGCAGTACGTGGGGGCTCCAGCAGCCGGCACAGACATGGAAAGCATCCTACACGTGGATCTGCATGAGGAAAAAGTGGAGAACTTTCCTTCCCCACCAACAAACTTGCTTTACTGTGCTCTTCACCTGTGCACTTCTGCCAGGCACACTGGGGAATCATCCTTCCTTTATCAGGATCATCTCTCATCGTATTTTACCTTCCCCAATTCATAAGAAAATTATTATTTTAGCAGTCAGGCATTTAATTAAGTTTCGCTGTGTTTGCTTTGGCTCTCACAGTATGGAAAATCTCCTTTTAACAATGATCCCTTGAACATGGGTTCTGATAAAGCCAAATTGCCTTGATGCAATCGCCTCTCCCAGCAGCTCCCCTTCTCCTTCCAAACCCCAAGCCCACCTCCCCTCACTGGGGTGCTCTCAGCCTGGCCAGCCGTGCCAGAAGCACACGTAACCCCTCTCAGCATGCAGCAGGAGCTCAACACTCCTCATCCCAGCATCATGCTGCCTGCCCACTCCTTCCCTGCGCCCCCGCCTGACTCACAAACTTCCCACTTCAAATTAACACCCATTAGGGCTTATTTCCATCACGCTCTTCCTACGCACCCACAGCAGAGGACTGCCTGGGTTCAAAGCAGGGTTTGAGCCTTGTTTGGATGCTGAGTTTATGCCAGTTTTGTTTTCTGAAGGGGTGTTGCCCTCATCAGAGCTGAAAGCATCATTTTGGGGGGTGGGAGCGCAGCTTTGCTCCCGGGCTGGGTTATTTAATCCAGCAAATCCACAGCGCATCAGTTCCTAAGAAGTAAAAAGCTCTTGTTCTTCTGCAGTGCCACCAGTTCATCTCTGTGGAGTGATTGTGAGCTGCTGTTGAGGTTTTTGCTTGATTTATAAAAAAGGAAACAAATTGGATTTGGTATCATCCGCTCCCTGCCCTGCTCTGCTGGCAATCATCAGGATCTGGCACCTTTCTCAGCCTGAGCAGAGGCTCAGGAGCCCCTGAGACCTGCCCTGAGCAGAGCCTGGGAAATGCTGTCATCACAGCCTCATGCCACAGCCACTGCCTCACTGCAGCCCCTTCCCAGCTCCAGAGGCCAGACCAGGCACTTCAGAATCCTCCAGGACCCCAGGATTGGATCAGAGCTGTCCAGGATTGATACAGGTCCATGCAGGCAGCCCAGCATCAGCTCCAAGACCACATCCTGACTCCCCCACCTGTGAGGCAACATCCCACTTGACCTTAAAAACCCCCAAAGGCCAGAGCAGGGCTTTATTTTCTCTCTCCCCTTCTCTCCTCTCATTACTGTTTTGTTTTGCAGCAGTTGCTGCTGTTGCCATGCCATCTCCTTTTGTTGCTATGGATTAATAGTGTTTTATACTTATTTTTATGTATGTCCTGGGAACATGATTGCTTAATTTGCCCTGCAGGTTTGTAGACCTGACAGGCATTTCCACATTGTCCCAGCAGTCACCTTATCTTAATCCAGTTCTGGGCTGCTTGCAGGATAAATACCTGCAGAAATACCTGTTCACGCAGAGGCTTGGGACAGGTATTTGCCCCAGCAAGAGACCAGAGTGTGCATGGTGGGGACATGCTGTTCCTACAACCTGTGCTGAGCCTTCTCTGATGTCACAGGGCTGTTTTTTATCTAATCCAGAATAAGACCTCAGAACCCACCAAGCCTGAGTGGAAGGAGAGGCTCCAGCTGTCCTCCAAGGAATCCCAGAGCCCCAAAAATGACACAGCCAAGGGATTGCATAAAATGTGTTCATCTATTTTATTATAATGGGCATTACATCAGGATTTTGCCTCCAACCAACTCTTTCTCTCCCTGGAAAATCCGGATCACTAGAGGGGGGACAGGAGTCCCTCGGGAGCATCTGAGCCTTGAGTCTCCAGTATGGAACACAGTGGTGGGAGTGAGGGTGTTGGAAAGAGGATAGTAACAAAATGTTTGCCCGTGATTTTAGGAAGATTGTTTGTATGCTGAGGAAGCGGAAGATTCAGTAGATCCCAGTTCATTTATGTCCTTGCAAATCCCAAGGGCTGGTCTACTACTAGCCCTGGCCACCCCTGCAGCATTACTTGCTCCCAGCCAGTCCAAAGAAGGACTTGCATAAGGAAACCACTGCAAATCTGTGGTTTGATTGTGTTACACAAATGGGAAAGCACAGAGAGGGGATCAGGAGGGATCTGCTCCGGGTCTGGCTTCACACCCCCCCCTTTGGGACAGCCTGTCTTATTTTGTCAAGGCAAGCCTGTAATTGCTCTGTGTCTCCATCCTCCCCACAAGAAATGGGGAAAATAATCCATCCGTTTGGTCCCATTATTGAAATCTTCAGGGAAGTGACTTTGTCCTATTATTATTTGTGCCTTTGGCTCACCACAGCAGTCACCAACCCTAATGCACTAATGAATATGGATACAGGGATGGTGTCTCCCCTTTGGCAATTAATCTTGCCTCCATCCTACTGGGTCATCTAATGAGCAGTACTCAGACAAATATGCCCCCGGAGTGGTGAGCCTCAGAGGTCCCTCGGTTGCACACATCAAAGGGGAGCTGGTGACATCATGGAGATCACAGAAAACATCAAGTCTGTCTGTCTAGGGGGGGAAAAATAGCTTCTCGTGGGTCCACAGCTGGTGGGGCTTTTAATTACACAAGGGCCGAGGAACATTCCAGCCATAACATCCTGCAGCCTCTCCGCCACCAGACAACGCGTCTTTTATTAGAGTAGGAATGTATCTTTAATAAACTGGAGGGTTTTAACTTGTCAGAGGGTGCCGGCGATGGGATCCACCACAGTCTTTTTTGGCCGGGCTGTTGCATTGGTTGTCCCACAGCTGCCCTGATCCTCTGCCTGTGCTGGAGATGGACTGGTGTGGCTCTCTGCTCCCTGTGCACCCTCAAGCCCCAGCACCTCACTCTTACAAGAGGTTGAATCCCCAAACCTTCCATGGGCATCTCACAGCATTTACCTTGTGGTCCCACTGAAATCCATCCCTGTCCCAGTTAAGGGAAGGCTGGCAGCACATATGAGCCCCATCCCTGGAAGTGTTCAAGGCCAGGCTGGACAGGGCTTGGAGTAACCTGGTCTAGTGGAAGGTGTCCCTGCCCATGGCAGCAGGGTGGAATGAGAAGATCCTTAAGGTCCCTTTCAATCCAAACCATTCCATGATTCTATGATATGTGAAGCTAAAGTCCCCGTGGCACAGGAGCAAGTCCATTCTGCAGCTTAATTACCTCTGCCCTCATCAGTGCCCTTGTGTTTACACAAAGTGGGCTTTCCACTGAAGTTCCATGCAAATAAACATGTTTTCTCCAATTCCAAAACTATTGCCACCATCATCCTCACTGCTGTCTGTCTATATGTATCTGCAAATGTATGATCCCACGGAATTCAGCAGGGTTTGGGGCTTTATTGGGTTTTTTTAAGGTTTCCTTTCACCCTGCTTAAAGCAGCACTGGAAGGAAGGTGATGCGGAGTGATTGCTCCGCTGAGTAACAAATCTCCCATATTGTTCCCTTTATTTATCCTTACTTGGAGCCGTTGCAGCCCTGGGAAGGGCTGTTTGCTGTAATCAATCCTGGAGAAGCCCGTGGGGGCCGGGAGAGGTGCGACACTGGAGATCTGTGCTATTGATTAACCCAGGATAGGAGGAATCAAACACCAGGAGAGGATAAACGCCTGGGAGGAGAATGGGGCTATTGTCAGGTTTGCTTTGCAGGTTATTGGGTTTGGAAGATATTATTCTTCTTTTCCTACCTGGAGGCTTAGAGAAAGCAGTAAAACTTCTCTAAATCCCTCCCCGCTTCCCTGTTTCAAGTTCCCCAGTTAACACCACATGCCAGAGAGAACCCCCCCTCTGCCTGCCAGCCACAAGTGAGATCTCACATTATTGCCTCTGACAGCTCTCATTCCTCAGGCACTTTCTTTTTCCTTCCTCAAAGGAGGGGGAAAAATATCAAAGGTTTCCAAACCTGAGCACCTTCTAAGACTGCAAAATGCAGCCCTGTGTCGAGAGGGATGCTCTGAGCGGCAGGGAGGATGGATGCGATCCTTGGGAAGAGTTACATGTGTTTGCCATTGCGTTTGCCTTGGGCCCTTGGAAAATGTTTGTAGTTTTCAATTAATCTCATTAGTTTGGAAGTAGACGGAGGGGCGGCAAATCAAAATAATTTCATGGGGAATTCTCTTTAATGACTTTTTAAAAACACGTAATTGAAACTGGTGCTGGTGGAAAACGTTTTAATAGTGCTGAAATTAGCTGAGAGGAAGCAGCAGAGAATGTTCAGAAAGATCCTTGTACGAGGGCTCTGTCGGGACGGGACTAAGCTGTGGGGGCACAGGGGTGCCAGGGGGGCTGGCATGCAGTCAGCAGCAGGATTGGGACCCTCAGCAAGGTCCCCTGGTCCTGGGCTCTGCCAACAAGCTGCCCCAGAGGTTGCAAGCCCTGGGAGAGCCCTCCTTGCCACCATCGAGCGAGCTTTTAATTTCCTTTTTCTTCTCTCCTGAGGTTGAATTTGGAAGTCTGGAAAGAGTCAGGGATTCCTGCAGGTCAGCTTTGCCTCTGCCTCCCTCACCGAGAGACCCCAGAGGGATGCGGTGGCCACTCCTCCCCCTCTGTGGTGACACTGGGATGACTTGGAGGGTGGCCTGGGGTGAGGACAGGGCATGGTCTGGACGGGTTCCAGCCCCTCCATCCCTGGAGGGACGGCCAGAGAAGAGACAGAGCCTGCCTACGCACTCAGGGCATAGAAACCCCCCTGCCTCCCAGTAACCACCCCCAGTACCACACCTGCCCATAGGGGCGGAGCCCAGCACACCTGGGGGACAGGGGACACACGGAGCATCCATCCCTCCTGCCTAATTCACTGCGTCCCAATTAACCACGCGTTCTCCGGAGAGGGAGAACTGACCCTCGAGAGCGCTTGTGCTCCGAGGAGCATCCTGAGGCAAAGACCCACGCACCCCCAGAGCTGTCCCGAGCCCCACGCTGTCCCCACACCGCCGCCTCTCCGACGGAGGTGTGCGCTGCCCTCCTCTGCAGGCTGAGCACTTAATTGATCGGATTATCCCTTATTTACTAATTAGCAGCCTAGCGGCCAGACGGCGGGAGCGGGGGCTAGCGGCGCATTCCCTTTCTACGCGAGCAGCCGGTGTTTGACGGCGGCCGGGGCTCCGTCAGCGATTTGCGGTGATTCATTTCTGCCGTGTTAAACTGAAACTTGGCACGGTGCTTTCCCCGGAGCCACCGCCGGCAAGAGGCACTGCCAGACTCTGCCCACCTTTTAACTTGCCTTATTTTTGCCTCATTCCGCGCAGGGTTTGGTTTTCTGTGTTTAAGGAGCTCAGTAATTTACCGTCAGAGATCGTCTGCTCCTCTGTGGAGGGAGCACTACCAGAGAAGACAAAATTTAAGGGGAGAAACGTGACTCCAACACCCAGAAGACCTGGCTTTTGTCCCAAAAGTGTTACCCTCTGTGAGAACACATCCTCTCGTCTGTCACTCACCTCTCTGTGCTCCTCCACACTGCTGCCAGTCCCACGGTCTCTCGCTCTGGGTGTTCATCCACCCTCCCCCAGACCAACATTCACTGGCTAAAGCCACCAGCAGTCATGGGAGGGAGAGTGTCCACATGCCTGGAGAGAGGCAGAGTGCAGGATTAGGCTCACTGTGTCACAAGATGGTCTGTTTATTCCCCCCTAGTTCTTAGTTAATAAGAATCTGAGGATGCAGGTAGGAAAAATCATCTGGCACTATAGCACCTTCCCTTTCCTCCTGTTGTTTGCTGTTGTATTCCTGTCACGCTCCCAACCAGTCTGCTGAAGGACATCAAAGAGCAAACTATGACAGAAACATCCATCCTTTGCAGCAGAACCTGCGAGGTCAGCGAGAGTGGCCCAAGGGTGTGAGATGCTCAAACCACCAAGGCGAAGGAAAAGGCTTAAGGGTGTGATTCCAGGCTGGATAAACCAGACACCTGGGAGGAAGGACACTCAAATCCACAGATGATCCATTAGCAGGCTCTGCGAGGAGATGTGAATCGAGCTTTTGAGACAAAGAGCACACCTTTTGACTTCTTAGCAGCCAAATCCTCGCGTGCATCACTTAGAGCTGTCCCAGGGGCACCTACAACCCAATGCCTCTCCCTTCCAGCAGCCCACTGCAGATCTGCCAGAGGAGAACATCCCAAAATACATGTCCATGGGGCAGGTTGCTCTGTGCCAGGCCTGTTGAGCATGTAGGATGTGAGGGAGGGATTCTGGAGCTGAGAGAGGCACATGATGTCCAGCAAGAAAGACAAGATGCTGCCATGTGGCTTCATCCTGGTGCTGAGACACCATGACACAGTTCCACCAGCTCCCATCTGAGCGGGGCGTGATGCTGTTTGGATGCAGTGGGACAGGTCCTCCCCCACACTGTTGTTTGTCTCTTGCCAATGGATCAATTGTGTTCAGAGGGCTCTGGGCTGTATGTAGGTCAGGCACATCGCTGGCTCTGGCACTGCCACCAAGTTATTAAACTGAACAAGGATCCCCCCTTCTCCCTCCATCCAACCCCCCTCAATGCCCAGCCCTTGGCAGAGGGCAGCCTTGGCTCTCATCCTGGAGCAGAAGAGCATTGCTTTGAGGCTCGGGGCTCATTTGAGCACAGGCAGTGTGTGTGCAGCTCCCAGACCAGTACAGACAAGTGACCTGTACATCCCCCTCAGCAACACGCTCCCTGTGTGTCCGTGCATGAGGAGGGGAAATGGGCAGCATGACCAAGTTCATGGCCTTCTGTCAATAAAGCTGGCGCTGCTCCCTCTCATCTTTAAGAAATGGATGGGGCTGGACGAGCTCCCAGAGTAGGGGATTTCTCTGTGGGGCCCCACTGCAGCATCCCCTGGGAGGAGGGAGCTGGATCTCCCACACGATTGCTCTGCTGCTTGTCTCTCCATGGGAGTGGAGTAGATAAGAAACATCCTAACCCTCAGCCTTGGAAACTGGTTTGGCCACCCAGCCATTCTCCTAGAAGCCTTTATCACTCAAGGAGGAAACCCAAATCCTCTGGCACCTTGAGCTTCCCTCAGGCTGGCTGGAAGGAGGGTGAGGAATGAAAGGGAGAAAGAGCAGAGGAAAAACTTTCTCGAATAAAAAAATATTCAGTAGTTCAGAGCAAACTTTGCACTAGTTGAAGATTTGACCTTGTGTTCTCCACTAAGAACAAACAAGAGAAAAACCAGCATCATATTATTTTGCCTGAAATTTGGAGTGGATCAAACCCCTGCTGTTCCGAGCCCCTGCAATGAATGGATATAAACAAGATGCATTTCCGGAGAATGAATTAAACAGTGAGCCTGAGTACTGACTCTGTTTTGAGAGATGTTTATTTGTCCTTGCTGCCTCTCCATAAAGAGTTGCACAAGGACTTACTAAATTTTAACCCCACATTGCTCTTGAGTAAACACTGCCCTTTAGCCAACCTGAGGAGTGCTTGGAGCTGAGATAAGCCCAGGTTAGCTTGTGCTCCCCAGAGCATCCAGCCTCTTGGCAGCATTCCTGAAGCAGCCCTGGGCACCCGCTTTGTGCACACCCCAGGGCAGCCTCAAAGTTCTCAACTGCCTGCAGAGATCTGGCAGTTTTCTGCACTTTTCTGCCAAAAAGTTTTTTTGCAAGAAGGTGGGGAACAGCCTTGGCAGAAGTTTAACTTGCATCTCAGTTCCTCTCCTTATTTGACGTGATGGAAAGGGGAAGGGTGATAATCCATGAATATTGGCCAAGGAGCTGTGCTGTTATTCCCCACCAAGTCCTTTCCTGGGGTTTTCCTACCCCAACTCCCACCACCACATGGGTCAAGTGCATGCCCATGGCAGGGGGATGGGAATGAGATGATCTTTAAGGTCCCTTCCAACCCAAACCATTCTATGGTTCCACATGCCATGACCCATCCCTTTCATGCCCTTCCATAGAGATGGAGACAGTGAAGTATTGAGAGCTTCCTGCTCCAAAATCCACACTCTGTCACCCCCATCATCACTGCTGAACATACAAAAAGGCTAAAGGGGGATGAATATCACTGCAAACTTTCTGTCTTCTTTGCTTTGCAGAGTCTACACAGCCTGCACTTTTGGACCATCTGCTGGCATCCAGCAGGATGGGGAGTTAGGTCTGCAGAGCCGTTGGCATTCAGGCATTTTCTGGGGGAAAAAATTGTTTTGTTGCTCATGAGGGAAAAGGTGAGTGAAAAAGCACAAAGAGTAAACCCCAGCACCTCGGTGTGAAAGCAAGCCCCAGAGAAGTTCCCCCCTCCCTGCTTTCAGGGGTGTTTTGTGGTGTTTCCCCCTCTTTGGGGGGACATAACCACAGGATGTAAGATGCTGAAAGTGATTCTCCAAAAAAGAAGAAGGATCAGTGCCTTGTAGAAACATTTCTGAACTCATGTTTGTTCCCTCTCCTGGGTCTGGGCAGAATGTCAAAGCCTGCTCTGAGCTGGAAATATTTTAAGACTAGCACTCACTGGAGACCGAAACAATGGCAATTCTTCAGCTACTGAGGCTTTTATAAAAGGGCTTTTGACACAGAGGCTGCTTAGGGTTGGTTTTTGGGTTTTGTATTTTTTTTTAGTTGTTTTTTCGCCCAGAAAACACCGTGCTAGTGTCTGTGTGCGTGCTTGTGCACACACTTTTGCGTGTGCAAAATAATCCCTCAGCTCCCAGCAGGGCTTTTGGTGGGAATGCCCAGGAGGATGCCTCCAGCCCCACTCCAGCAGGGAGAAGGCAGAGGCTCACACGGGATGCCACGCAGCGATGCAGGAAGAAAAAGACATTTTAGAGTAAATGTCAGCTTTTGCGTTTCTGGGTTTGGGGCTTTTTTTAAACATGTGGGTGGGACTTTTAATGCCCAGATGAAGCTGAGATGGTTTCAGTCTCCAGGGCTTATCCAGAAGATTCACACAAACACTATGGAAAGTGTCTTTTTGCTTAGGAGGATGAAATTTGACACTGCAGAGATTTTAACCCGGTATTTCAGCAAGGAGCCTCAGTGGTTAGCGTGTCATATCTGATAAAGGCTAATCAGCCCTCCTTCAGGCACCATTCCATTCTTATTTCTATCTGCTTCCCATGCAGATTGCATTATCCATGATATGTACTCACATGCAGGCAAACCAGTGTGAGTTCTGCTCAGCTCTGGTCTTCCCTGGATGCAGGGATGAAGAAGGACATGATGGACCCCACAACCCCTTGCAATTAGCCCAGGAACCTCCTAACCAGGTCTTCAGCATTGTTGGGAAACCAGTGTTATTCAGCTCCAGTTTGCACTGGTGTGCAGATGGGATCCCACTGGGAAGCAGGTTTCCTGCACAGCCCTGCTGCCGCCTGCCTGCTCCGAGCTCAGCATTCCCTGGCCCCAGTACTGTCCCACCCAGGCTCCTCTCCCTGCTCCGTGTTTGAAGCCTCCTCAACAATTATCCCGATCGCTGTTTGTTCAGGCGATGTGGATTTAGCTCTCCAGCCTCATGTGCAGTGTGTGTATAGGGAAAGATAGATTGCCACTACTTTCCAGTATAAATCACATTCCTTACAACACTCCAAAGTAGCATTTTCAACCTCAGGGTGCTAATAGGATCCAGCAGGAGAAAGAAATGTCAGCTAAGTAGCAGGCGCTGTTTGGAGAGTGCAATGGAGCTGATCCACAGCCCCAGGGCAAAAGGAGCAATCCCAGGGCAAAGGTTAAAGAGTTCAGGATCACTTCAGCCTACTTAATTGCAACAGGCCTCTTACACGGTGCAAGATGGATGGCTCGAGCCGGGCAAGGGGGGCAGAGCGGGGGCAGCAGCATCACCCGCTGGAGGCACACGGACCGGGATGGAGGGATGGAGGGACCACAGCGGCTTCTCACCCCTCGCTTCTCCCCAAGATGCTGCTGCGTGGCAAAGTGGCCCGTGCCCCAGCAGGACCCCCAGCCACCACCTCCACTCAGATCCCATCTCAATCCTCGGCTGACAAATGGGAATTTATATTGGAGCAGGCTGATGCTGTGGAGGTTTTCCAACAGCTCGGCGCAGCACTCACCCAGGCAGATAAATAACCAGTAGCGAGAATAACTCCAGCTGCCAAGGAAATGTTTCCTGCTCCCCTGAAAATCATAAGAAACATTTTAAGGGGGAAAGAAGGGGAATTGGTTAGTGTTGCAGCTCTTGTCATTTTTCTTACAGGATTTGTTCGCTGATTTCCTTTTATTTTGAGTCTTCGGGATCCGAACATGTTTTGTATCAGCCCCAAAATCCTTCCACTGGGAAGGTGCCTCAGATAATATTTTTAGAAGGGTTTTGGCTTGTTTTCTGACACATCTGAGAAATGTCATCAAAAGCTGATGTTTTGCATGGAAAAGCTCTTTTGCATTATTTTCTTCTTTTTTTTTTATCTAAAGAAAAAGAATAGAATAAAAATATTTCATCCATTTCTCACAGCGAGGTTTATGCCGTTTCCCTGGTGATAAAAGCACAGGGCTGGCTCTTGAGACAGATGCGTTCAATTCCCAGCTCTGCCACAAACCCCCGCGATGACCTTGGACGAGCCACTTGGGCTCCGATCCGTACGGGGTGGGATTTTTCTGTTAAAACTCCCGTTTGGCCTCTCCGACTTGGACAACGTCTGAAAAAAAACACCCCAACTCATTTCACGCGGGTTCCTCTTCCCCCCCACCCCATCGCCCACCCATTCCGCTGGGGATGCTGTCCCGTGTCGGTGCTCCATCCCTGCATCCCGGAGCCCCCGCGGCGGCCGGGATGCAGAGCGAGGGCCGCGGATGCCCTCTCGTGGGAAGAGATGGGCTCGGCCGCGCTCCCGATCCCCGCCGGGACGTGGATAGGCGCCCAAGGGTACCCCCGGCCCTGCGCTGCCCAGCCTCAGGCTGCTGCGGGTACCCCCATGCCCCCGAGCCCGGAGGAGCCTCCCCCATCCTCCCCGGGATGCAGCGCTGCCACCGGGCATCACCAGAACCATCCCAGGGCAAGACGTTCGGCACCTTTTATTGAGGAGAAGGGAGAGGAGGGGGTCCTGC
The DNA here is from genome assembly GCA_013396755.1 of Sclerurus mexicanus. Taxonomy (NCBI): domain Eukaryota; kingdom Metazoa; phylum Chordata; class Aves; order Passeriformes; family Furnariidae; genus Sclerurus; species Sclerurus mexicanus. The sequence continues at coordinate 524,014 of VWZF01003468.1, read as the reverse complement.
CCGCCCGCAAGAGCAGCGATGGGGGCATCCCTGCTCCCAGCACCCATCCTACGAGGATCCCACATCCCCCCGGGCCCTGGGGCGGCTCAGGGCAGGAGCAGGGCAGTAAGGACGCAGGGCAGCAGGAGGTGGCCAGCCGCGAGTCCGGGGGGCGGCCGGGGGGCTCTGGGGGAGCCATTGCAGAGGTCGGTGTCACAGCAGTGGATGCGGACCCCCGGCAGCTCCTGCTGCTGGCAGTGGCGGGAGGTGGCACAGCCGCTGGTCAGCAGGATGCCCAGGACCACTGCAAAGCAAGCAACAGGGTGGGACATCAGGGTGATGGGCAGGGTGGAGGGGGATGCCCTGCCAGCTTTACACTGGGGGCAGGCCCTGCTTGGGGGGCTGCGAGGTTGGATTTGGGGCGAGAACATCACCATCTCCGCCAGCCCCTCGCCCCCCACGGGTGCACTCACCGCTCTCTGTCTTAATACAGAACCGGTGCTTGAAGCCCTGGTGGGACTGGGAGCAGGTGATCACCTCGGGGTTAGAGCACCCCATGTCCACGTTTTTGGTGCCAACCACGATGTTGCAGCCGTAACACTGGAGTCCAGACACTAAACAAGAACCATAAGAAACACAGCTGGATTTTTCCAGAGGGGAAAATACTTCAGCTCGTTCCGAGCTGCTCTCTAACGACGGCTTCGCAGCGCTCTCTGCCTTGCCAAGTCGCATTAAACGCTCAGCCGGAGCCCGGAGCTGCCCGTCACTTGTTTACCCGGTGGGCCCAAAAATAAGGAATCATCTCCCACTAGAGGTCAGTGCGAAATCAGAGATTAGCCGGAGATTTGCGCTGGGATCAAACAGTGGGAACAAGGGAGCTTTGAAACAGGGGGTGTTAAGAGGAGGTGAAACCTCACAACCACAGACACCACCGAGTCGGGACTTGGTCACACTCGGAAACAGCTTTTCCCTTTTTAACCAAATTCCTCCAGTTTCGCAGTGCCAATGCTGGAGGCATTCAGTCCAGAAGGATGGCTTCATCAGGGTGGTTTGCTTTTTCCCCTGAACACAGTCCTGATTTTACCACAGGTTCTATCAGGGAGGCAAACCAGCCCAGAAACAGAAGGGAAATCCTCCTTCAGAGCGCTGTGACCCCGGGACAGTGGCCTGTGTGTCCCCAGGGCTTTGCACACTTGCACTGGCGGCAGCTCAGTCCTTCCCTGCAGGGTCAGCAACTGTCTGAGAGTTGCTAGACTGCGAATTAAGCCATTTCTCAGGTTTCTTTAAAAAAAAAAAGAAAAAAGCCTTCAAACGATATTAATTTACACTGTCCACAGTTGAAGGCAACCTATGTGTCGATTGATCAGGTTGCACTTATTTTTGCCATTACCTTTCCTCACCTCCAAATGCTGACCCAGAGCCCTTCCTGAGCCCGGCCTCCTCTGCTCCCACAGGGTTTCTGGGAGGTGGTTGAGACCCTCACACAGCCAGACACAGTGAGGGGAGTCCCTGCCCCAGCCAGACCAGGGAAGGGGAGCCCAGGAGATCCCAAATCCTGGCGCACTGCCCTTTGGTATGAACCGTGATGATCTTAACTCTGTCACAAAACCGCCAACATGCAGCTGTATCACACAGGGAAGTAATACCCCCAAATTCATCCCAAGGATAAACCATACCTGAAAACCCAGGGATTAGGGAGGATGCACACTGGACTCCAAAGCGTGGGGTATACACCACACCACAGGAACAGCAGCACTTACCCTCTGGAAGGACGAACACCACGGTCATCAGAGAGAGGATCCCATGGGCACCTCCAGGCATGTGTCTGCAGAGCATGGGGGTCGGCTCCTGGATTCCACCCAGGGCTCAGAGGACAAACACCAGGGTTTTGGGGAGCGGGCAGAGGTCTCCTCTCCTCCCAGCTCTTTTCCCCAGCCGTGCTTGTCGCTTCCTCTTCACCTGCGAACCCCTCTGCCAGGATAAAGGGAGATGCCGTCAGTGCAGCCGGGATCTGTCTGCTCCCCGCTTCTCCAGCCAGCCCCGTGGCACCCAGTCTCCTTATGTCGATGCTTACTTTCTCCCTTTTCCTCTTGAGAAATTCTCTGATTCTTTCAGTTCATGCACAGACCTGAGTGCGTATGTGCTACCCTCAGTTATTTCTGTCCTATTTCCTCTGTCCACGATCACTTCCCATTAATACCACCGTGCAGCAGCTCTTGGAGAGAAATTCTCCCTAATCAAGATTTAGTTTTAAATCCACTTCGAAATCCTCTAATTCAGTTGGATTAGGCAGAAGGGGTTTGGGGAGATGTATGGTTTTACTTTTTTTTTTTTTCCCATCTCTTTTTCCTGTCTGAGCTGCCTCATCTTCATGAACGGACCCACTGGCTTTCTGTGACATATTGTGCTATTTAAAGAGGGCAGGAATAATTTTATTAAAGAGAAGCAGTCAACTAATTTTAAATCCGAGATTTGAGATCCTCTAACAAAATACAGCCCTGGGGATGGCCGTGGGGTTAAAGGGAAAACCTGAAGGAGAGGGAAGGTTTGAATGTGATGTGTGTATTTACATACAAGAAAATAGTTGCCTTAATAAATCAGGGAGAGACCAAACAGAGCCAGCCCCAGGCTTGGATTGGCTCTGGAGGGAGCTGGGGCTGCTGGGGGCTTGGGAAGGGGACAGGAGGGCAGTGGAGGAAAGGACCGAGCTGTGATGGCTCTGTGGGGCCAGTTTTGGACTCACATCCACATGGGACATCACAGATGTCACCAGCTGCAGGATCAGACCCCCCAGACCCTTGCTGGCTCCTGCACCGCTGTCCCCACAAGCAAAGCCTCAGCTCTCAGCGGAGCTAATGGGACTTGCAGAGCTAATGCTTACTAATAAGAGAGCGCGACCGAATGCGTGGGATTAAAAAATTAAAATGACAAAATAAGCTGCTTATGTAGCTCATCCAGCAACTGCCTGCTAGCAGCACCTGAAATCCCCCACTCCGGGCACCCCAGCCCACCGGGCACCTCCTCTGCCAGGCACAGTGCCCAACCAGGCAGGCTTGGACCTAATTTCCAACAGCATCTTCATTAGCACGCATCCTTATTCGTGTTTCACCACGAGGCAACACAAACTGGTCCAAGCAGAGGCATCCACAGCTCAGGAAGGGCAATTGGCACCTGGGAGAAGCACCCAAGTAATGCAGCTCATGTATTCAAATCCCTTAAACCACCCACAGTGTCTCGCTCGCCTCAAAACAATGTGATTGTAACAAATGTCTGACACAGTAAAGCCTGAAAGCCTGGGGGAGAAGGGATAAAACGCAGGAAATGGGATTGATTTAAACGCATGCATAAATCAGAGCGTTCAATAAGGAGGGGAAACTAACTTTTAATCCCTTAATAAACTCATCAGTATCTGTAAGGGACAGTGAGGAACAGCCTGGGCCCTGCAACAGCAATGCAGCATCCCTGGAAGTGCCCAAGGCCAGGTTGGAGAGGGGTAGTGGAAGGTGTCGCTGCCCATGGCAGGGGGTGGCACTGGATGAACTGTAAGGTCCCTTCCATCCCAAACCGTCCTGTGACTCTGAGATGCAGCAGATGTGCACATCTGGCGGGTCCGGGGCCACGCACACCCCTGGGCACCGCACCTGGCTCTGCGGATGCTCTGCCAGGGGCACAGGGCACCTGCTGGTCCTTCCTGCCGGGAACGGAGAGGGAAGAGCCGGGAGAGCCGGGGCGGCCGGGGGATGTGGCGGTGCAGCCAACCTGGGCTCGGTGGGACTGGCAGTGGGATGCTGGAGTGGGAGACCCCGGTGGGAACATCAGCTCCCAGGGCCGGTTTGAGGAGTTGCGGTGCTCATTTAGCCAGATGTTTGTCTGCTTTTATTCCCTTGGGATGGACCAACCCAACCTCTTCGACCGCTGCCACACCTGGAACCTGTAACTCGCCATTAGCTCTGATGGGATGCGGAGAGATTTGACTTCCCGCGGGAGATTCCACCAGCAAAACCTCCCGCTGCGCTCCTGCTCCCCCTTAAACCTGCGGGATGCGCAGCGAGGCGGCTGAACCCGCGCAGTTTAGGCTGAACCCCGCGCAGTTTAGGCTGAATCCCCCCTCAAATCCCCCCGCGGGTTCACCCCGCGGGCGGCGGGGCGCGGCCAAGCCGCTCCGCCCCGGCCGAGGCGGCCCTCGAACCCGTGTCCTCCCGAGCAGAAGCACCGCCCACGCCGCCCGGCAAAGAGCGCGGTGATTGGGAGCGCGCCGAGGAGGGTCGGCTGCGCTCTGATTGGCTAAGAGCGATGAATACATTAAGAAGGTAGGCGAAAGCGCGTATTTGTGCAGTTTTACCGAGTTTTTTTAGGGATTTTTTAGCCATATTAGCAATTAGTTTAAGCACATCTTAAGGGGAATCAGAAAAGAATTTGAAACGGCAGGAAAGGAGGAAAAAAAAGCCTTTATCACACTGTCCTATATAGAAGTGGCTTGCTGGAGGTTTAAATACCAGCGCAAGCAGGCGGATGTATGTGTTGTATGAAAGGAGAGAAGGTTAGCACTCCCCTTGATAAGGATGGAAGAGGTCCTAGTGGCCTATACAACACACATACGGTTAAGGCACTGCCACCTACTTCGTGGCATCTAACCATGTTTTTTCGGGTTTTATTTCTATCGAGGGGCGAACCTTAAAATCCCAGCACTGTTTTAGTCCCTCACAGCTTCTCCTTTTCCCTCAGCCCAAACGCACCCGGCAAACCAGAGCCCCAGAGCAATAGCTCACCCTGCCCTCATCATGCTCCATTCCCTGCCCTCTCAGCACACACCTCATGCAAAGCTCCACCTGCCCTGCTACAGCCCGCCCACAAACCTTTCCAGTGCTGTTCTTTACACCGAATCCTGCCCCTCAAGCCACCACAGCCATGCCAGGCTGCACATAATTATAGCTAAGTAGAGCTCATGCCAACAGGCCCCAGCATTAATCCCAGGTGGGATATTAAGGACTTAAACATGACCTTTGCAAAGAGCAGCTTTCCAGCAGGTCATTTACATCAGGGCTCCACTATCCCTGTTCAAGAGATTTCCTCCTGACAGCGGGAAAATCATCTCCCTTCTCCATTGCTCTGTGGCTCAGAGGGCAGGGAAAGCCGTAGAACAGCTGGGTAAGCAAAGCCACTCACACAACGGTGACATAAAAGTATTTCTCATTCTCAAAGTATTTACTCATGCTGAGTAAAATCCCATCTTGTCCACGTTGTAAAGCAGCACAGCCACATTTTGCACTGAAGTTTAATTGGCCTGCAAGAAAAAGACTGAAAACAATCACAGACTCATGAAGTCAACACACGGTGTCCCTTTCCTGGTGGCAATGAAAAACCTCAAAAAGCAGTGCTATCAGTAATAGCCATTTTAGCACCAGCTCAACATGAACTCTATTTTTGTATTTTAGAAAGAAAAGCTACACCTCGTCTTGCAGCTCTTTTTCTCTAAAGGCAAAGGAAGGCAGCCTGCGGGCAGTGCTACAGAAGCCTGTACTGTAATTGATTTGCTGTTATTACCAAACACGAGGTCAATACCAAAAAAATGGATTTTTGCTTCACCAGGAACAAAACATCCCCTTCCAGCAGAACCCTTTGGGTGCAATAAATTTGTGCCTTGATGCATTTCTTAGCCAGAACAAGCTAAATCCCTCCCCAGCCTGCAAGGAGGGCAGCAGGATGCCTTTGCCCTTGGCTACAGCTCTCTGTTGAGGCCTTGTACACATGTTGTCTCTTCTGAGGACACCTTCACTTCAATCCCCTTATTAAACAAATTTTGACTTGTGCTCCTCTTTTTCTCCACAACTGATGTAAAGCACCACGTTACTGCTCCTCCTCCTCCTCACTCACTGGAGCTGCTACAGAAACACTTCCCTCTAAAGATGTTTTTAAGGGAAGCTTTATGAACACAATACACTTCACATCAGCACACTCTTACCACAAACATACACATAAAATCCCACCTTTTTATTATGGCATATGGTATTTTGTTTTGAATGTGTAAATACCACATGGGTATGACAAAAAGGGAAAGAAATACCAACGCTGCAATCGATACAGAGTCATGCCATTAGCAATACAGCTTCATACGATGGATTTCCAAGATACAAAAGTCTGGGGTTTGTTCCTTTTTACATTGAAATAACTTTACAGTTTTCTGTGAGCTTGCTTTAGAACCAGAAGAGGAAAACAAAATTAAAATATGCTGAGAACAACTACAAGCAGGATTCATTTTAATGGTTAACAGAAGAACTGTAACTTTGCTCTAGAACAGCATCTAATAATAATAAACACACGTAACAAGAGGTAAGCAACTATACAGAAGGTAAGAGATTCCACCACAGGAGCCAAGTCAGGGGCAGGAAGAGGGAAATCTGGAACTGCATGGTTTTATTTGGTCACAAAGTTTGAGCTGAGTGTTTAAAATGAAGCACCCTTAAAGATGCAGTACTCCTATTTAAAACAATACAGAAACTTCCCAAGAGACTAGAACCTACATTCTGGGAAAAAAAAAATTAAAAAATTTTAAAAAAAATTAGACATTTAAAAAAAATTCCACACATCTCTAGGCTCGTGACTTAACTTACTGGTACAAAGTAGGCTGGCAGCTCTTCCTTAAGCAGTAACAGTGCCCAGAAGCAATGCCACCATAAAGTACAGTATCTTTGGGGTGTCCAAGACAAGGCTGACACTTCTGGCCCAACATCAGAATGATCCATTTGTCTGCCAAAACATTAGGCAAGAAAAGGAGACACTGCATTTTTTTTTTCCCCACCACGTTGCCCGGCTCTAGCAGAGCTAAGACGTTTTCTTTGGGCCAAGACTAACAGAAACCGCTTTGTCAAATATTCTTCAGGTTTCCTGCCAAACTGGATTTATGGGTGTTTTTTTAATAACTTTTTTTTTTAAAAACATTTTTTTCCTGACAGTCTCTAAAGCAATCCTGGAACGTTTAACAGTCACTCTTCCACAGTTTAATTGTTTTGTCATTTTCTAGTGCCGCTGATGCGATGATGTTTTCTGTTGGGTGACAAGCTGTCGAGATGACAACATCTAAGCAAAAAGAAAAGATACAAAACGACAATTATGTGCAGCAATGAAGTCTAGTTCATAGCAGGCATTTCTGAAAATTAAAATGTGTTGCTACCGCTTTTTAAAACAGCCAAGCCAAGTTATTATTAAAACACCAAAGCCAAGTTTCTATTTTCTTGTAGCAGAATTAAACACATTATTTGTAAATATTTTACAACTGTTGCTCCTTTGTGAGGGCAAATACAAGCAAAAAAAGAATTGAGAGCAGTAGTTGGAAAATGTCTGACAGGTTTCAAAATGTGAGAACTCTCTAGATTTCAGTTCCTGCTTATATCTTATAATGTCAGACACAGCTCATCAAAAGCCAGGTCAGTTTTTTCTTGTCATGTAAGGTATTTCCAACATCCCAGTCAATGCTTAGGTAATACTTCATCTTCAGAGCCTTGCACATTAGCCTGAAAATGAAAGCCTGCTGCCACTGCCTCCACTTAAGAGTCCAGAGCAATGGAATACAGCCCAAATCTGTGGAATACAGCCCAAAGCAAAGGCCTGAGCACGCTGAGATTTCACAACACAGTCCGTTCTAGTTGGTACAGTTAAAACTCTGCTCTTTCATGGGACTCAGACTGAAGCATCCATCAGGTGACACCTCAACTCTGCCTCAAGACCAGGCACACATACACATCAGTCCTTATCCTTGACAGCTGCAGCTCTGGAAGGTGTTAATAAGCAATTCAAAGTCACTAATATTATGAGTCACTTAAATATCTTGACCAGCTCTGTCCTCAAGGAAATCTCTTTTGCAAGCTGATGTCAAAGTTCTTGCAGTGAAAGAATAAAGCATTTTCAATGCCCATAAAAGCCCTTCATAAAAAGGAGCAAACTCCCAGGGTTCAATTAAGCTTCAGCCAGTCAAGAATTTATGGGTCTGACAGTTAAAACTAAACATCAGAGAGAAAATGTTCAAGCTAAGCCCTCATTACAAGCTGACATGAGAGATATTCCATCAATAAAAACAAAATCCTCTTCCACACCTGTGTGTCCTTGTAATTTCTGTACAATCTCTTTTGTCTGAAGGTTCCAAATATAAACCAGGTTGTCTTCTGACCCAGACACGATCCACTGGAAGAGCAGAGAGAAAACAGTTATTTTAATCTTTGTGATCTGTATCAGTAAACATTTCATTGTCTCATATGAAAGGGAGGAGGAGGAAAAATCAGGGAGTCTGCAATGGGACAGAGGGCCCACCTAGAGACACAGACACCTGTGAACCAGCACCCACCAAAGGAGGTTTCCAGCCCCAACCTCCTGTTTCATCTACAGAGAAAAGTAGTAAAAACGGCACATTAGTAAAAATAAATAAATAAACACTAACCTTTCCACCAGTAACAGAGAAATTGGCAAATATGCAGTACTTCTCATTTTTGTGTCCTGTGTATGTCTTCAGGCACTGGAAATAAAGGGCCACAAGTCATTCATGCAGCTGGCAGGGAGTTTTCTCAAAGACAAACTCTTGGCAGAAAAAAACTAAGCATATTGCCCTGTGTTTCCCACCCTGCCCACTTATCTAGAGGATGCAGAGGGCACCTCTGCCCTAGAATACAAAAATATAAAGCCCTGAATTTTTCCCTTACCACACTGAAAGAGATCAAAGGCAATTTATTGTGCATAAAGAGAAAAATGCAGATATATGACTGTACTTAATGTCTCAGGGCTATGTGGAAGCCAAATATTTTCATTTTTCCTTTCCAAAGGCATCTTTAGTCAGAGAATCATAGATTGAGTTTGAAGGGACCTTTAAAGGTCTGCCATGGGCAGGGACACCTTCCACTAGCCCAGGTTGCTCCAATTCCCATCCAACCTGGCCTTGGACACTTCCAGGACAGGGTAGCCACAACTTCTCTGGGCAACCTGTGCCAGGGCCTTACCACACTCACGATAAAATATTTCTTCCTTATATCTAGTCTAAATTTACCTTCTAAAACCATCACCCCTTGTCCTATTGCAACAGGCCCTGCGAAAATCTTGTCCTCTCCAATAAAGGGGTACTAACACTTTTTTCTATGGTATTCAAAATATTAAGCAGGTTTAAAAAACACACGTGAAATTCAGGTTTTCCTCTAAGCTTAGCTAAGTCCACATAGTGAGACAGAATTACCTTTCCTTTGCTGTAGTCCCAAAGTTTTAGAGTGCTAAAAAAAATAAAAGAAAAACAAAAGATTTTAGTTCTTGGGGATTTTTTTGATCTGATAGTTTCCTTTCAGCAGAAAAATGTTTCTCCAAGAGTTCTTAAAGTCTACAGGGATCATCTTAGCCTGGTTTCAGAATGCAGTGTTAGTTAACCCCAAAGTACCAATGGTACTGCCATACCATTCATATACTCCTCCATAAAAAACAATATATATAAAGTCATGTAGTATCATCACTATGGCAGCCAAAGAGCAGCAAAATGAAGTATTACGTGATACTCAACACTCAAAGTGTTTTTCTTTTTTTTTTTTTTTTTTAATACTTACTTGTCCAAAGTTGCAGCTAATATGTATTTGCCATTTGGTGAGAACTTCACAAAAGACACAGGAGGGTTGTCATCATCTACAGTGAAATTAAAAGCACATTAGTGCTTGGTCTCACTGACAGAGAGTTTCTTTTGACATTAATCTGTTGTTAATAGTTTCACTGAAGCAGAGTATCGTTGTCACAACAGCAAAAAAATGGAGCACAAACAGGAAATATTTCTACTTACCAATCAGTGTTTTCAAGCACTGGCCTGATGCTGTATCCCAGATTCGACTATTAAAAACATACAAGAGCCATTAGTATTGCTTTTGAAGTCTTGTTCCAATTTCAACATTAAAAATACAAAGCTTTTTTTTTTTTTTTTTAAATGAAGAAGGTTTGAGAAGTGATGCAGACAAGAAATAACCACTTACCAGAGTCCATCATAGCTACTTGACACTATCAGGGATCCATCACGATTAAAATGCACCTGTAATATCATTAGTACTAAATATTAATTATTAAAATAAATAACTTTACTGACGTTCATAGAGATGAAATGTTTAAGCTCCACTAAAGTCCTTATCTTCCAATACTGACATGGAATACATGTTTCTTCAGAAGCTAAGAACACATGACCACACAGATACTCTGTTCAGAGAGCATTAGCAGTATCAAGTCTGGGGATAGTACCTTATAATTTTAAGGCCATGGAATTTAACCTCTTATATATCCACTTGTATGCTTTAAGGTCAATTTATTGCCTTTATACACCTCAAAATACACATATTTTAAAGAATTACTACAACCAAGGCACATTTGTGAGTGTGAAATATCTCCTATGCAAGGCAGAACAATCACGTTAAAACAGCCATGATTCAACATATGAGGCTCACATTTTTTCAGTTTCCTTCACTTCAAATACATTTAAGAGTCAAACACCTTTTTTTCCTTAATTTGAATAGATATTGCTGTATTCCAAGCTTATTTCAGCTGCTAAATGAATGAGATTTGAAATAAGAGTGTTCTAGAGAACAACCCTGCTCTGGACTTTAATAATAGCTTGGAACAACACGAAAGCAAGAGACATTCAGGTTGTTCTCTGAGCATCAAGAGACCATAAATCTGTGTCCCAGCATGACTGGCACACCTGGACACTATTCACATGAACACTCAGGACCAAAATCCATCCTGATCTCAGAGAAAACACTGTTCATTTCATTCCCACTGAACAATGACCACTGGCAATAACCACAGCCTGTCCACTACTCTGTGCAAGGGCTTGATAACAGCGCACAAACTCACTCCTGTAGAGAGGCAGGAGAGGAGCTCTGCTAACCAAAATAAGCATGTTAGTGTGTTCATGTAACAGGAGGGACTTACAGCTGAAACTGGGTCAGAATGAGCAGGCAACGTCTTGAGGCACTTCCCTGTTTTCACATCCCATATTCTCACACTTTCGTCAAACTGGAGATGGAAGAAATGCACAAGGTGGTTTAGTGAAACACCTACTCAAGGCATGCAAGGTGTGATGGCCTGACTGTGGCATGTGCCTTCCTGCAGCTGGATCAGACAGCCCGGGACACAAGCACTGCACAGCAGGAATGACAGACTGGGAACAGCTCCCTGAACTCCTCCTCTCCATGCAGGAAACCTGCACATTCAGGATGGGTTAAGGGCTTGAGCGTGTCCCCAAAGGCAGCAGTTCATCTGACGACAAGATGTGCATGTGGGGGGAGACAGAGAATTTAAATGGATTAGGTGGCTCATTCTTTTATTTTATATTAGTTTGAAACTGTGTACTAAGATCTGACCCGATCTGCAGAGGGTCCAGGTGACTAGACGTCATACTTCAGTTAAATTAGAGTCTAGGTGATTAGAAACTACAGGCAGAGTTGTATTATAAATTCTGTATTCATTACTTATAAACCGTAGTACATCAATTCTGTTTGTAGAAATCCCGTGCCATTCTAATCATAAATGTGTGCTGTACTAATCATAACAACATGTTAAGAAAATAAAGGTGTAATTTTAACTATGATTTAGTGCTGTCATCATTCTGCCAAGGATACCTAAAGAACTTGTCTGTCCCTTTAGTGACAAGTGACAGAATGTGCAGTACTTGCTTTCCACAAAATAAAAAAAAAAAAAATAAATCACTCACTGAGCCAGAAACGATGAGGTTTGACTGAGGGTTGAAGTTGCAGCAGAAAACGTAGTTACTGTGCCCTTTCAATGTCTTTAAGCACTTACCCTGAAATAAAATCTCAGTTAATTCTACAGCACCCTCCAACATTGTAAATGCATTCAGATAAGTCACATTAAGGTTAATCAGTGTGCAAGACATGAAGAAACCACCTCTAATCCCAGATTCAGATGGACAGAGGACCAGCTACAAGAAACCAAGAAAGAAAAAAAACTTCAACATATTTTTAATGATTGCAGACAAGGTGCAAATCCTTTGGGCTACTCAGGAGACCCAAGCAGTTTAACATACCTAATCAAAACTTAACCAAATTACCCAGTTCTCACTGTAACTGCAGAAAAGGAAGGGGGAAAGAAGTACAGGTAAGTGTAGCTATGATAAGAAGTTACAGAAAGGCTTCATCTGAGAGGCTGCTTTCAGAAATGAGGTCTCTGGATACACTGCCACCAGAAGGCTTTACTTCAGTGCTCTCTCTCAGAGGATAACAGGCTCCTCATGGCACCCACAAGCATCCCCCTCTTTCCAAGAGCAGACAGCACAACTCATTCTCACAGCCCAATTCACCAGCACCTCGGGAAACAGTTACCAGTAGAGGAGCCAGAGCTTAAAGCTCTACCTCTCATCAAAGCACGTAAGGCTGTCTCTCAGAGGAACATGAGTTAGGATGCCCATGTCGGAGAAAATGGAGGTAAATAACAATTTTTGCCCTTACCGAGCTTACATCCCATATTTTGAGAGTTTTATCATCGGAGGCAGAGACAAGAAGGTTGGAATCTGATGACCAAGCAACATCAGAGATACCCTAAAACAAAGGAAAACAAATCTCTTCTCAGCTCTGTTTGTTCAGTGACACAGAAAAATGGAAAACACAGACTGCATGTTACATTCACAGCTGCAGCTTGAATGAAAATTCAGCCCTGAGAGTCAGGAATTCAGTGATTTCACTGGGTTAAGAGCTCCCTTAACACATGTTCATTTTAAGCTGAACTATATACTCTGAAAACATCTATGACTTGTTCACACAGTTTTTACTGTGGCCACAAAACCCTTTGTTGGAATTCATAATCAGAATGCTACATAAATTAAACCAAGTGGCTTTTCTTCATGACAAATGACTGCTCTTTATGGTCCAAGTCCCCAAAGGCTGAGGAAGAAGATTCTAGTGGGGTTTTTTTTGGTAAATCTTCATTTCTGCTTCTAAAACTTCAGTGCATAAGAAACTTTAGAAAACCAAACCAAATGGTTTGGGAGTTTGTGTTTTCTTTAGAACTGTGCAGAATGAGTAAGTGTTGTATTTATGTAGGCAAACCCACAAGAAAAATTCAATCTCCTTATAAGGCAAGTCGTTTTGTTCCATACACAAAGGAAAGATGGAACAGGACACAGTGTTACAACTGACAAGGATTTTCACCCAAGAATGCCCTGCCCTGTGTCTGAGGTGGGTTCTCCTGAAATGCAGGAACAGGAGGAGCTGGCTGGGCAGTGAGCAAGCAGGTACTCCATTATCAGCCTGCTTTTCACCCATATTCCCAGCCTGACCCAGTATTACTCCAGCAATTCTAGGCTGTTGCCCAGGACTTTATAAACAAAGCCCGACTGAAGAACACGCCTTTTACAAGATTCAAACTAATACAGAATAGAAATTTCTGGAGGAGGAGAAGAAAGCCAAATTCTTTACAAGTCAATTCATACAGTAATCCCTTCATACTTACCAGTTTATGACCAGATATTGTTTTTTCAAACTTGCCATCATACGCTCCCCAAATTTTAATGAGTTTGTCAGCAGCTGGAAAAGAATGTGGCAGTTCAGAGATTAACAGCACTGACAGGCAGAGCTGTCCCTTCCAGGTGGGAGGAAATACAGTGACTCCATCTCTGCAGACACTGGGCAGCTCTCCCTTTCCAAGCAGACCTCCATGAATAGGGTGATACGGAATTGGTAAAGAACAGCTTCCTACATGCCATGCTGCAGCAGCTGAGGTTACATAAGCTGCCTGGAATGCAGAGTCTCCAGCAGCTTTAGCTGCTCTCATGACAACTTGGGTTTCTCCTTGTGTTTTAGATTGCCAGTGGTAGAAGTAGTGCTGGTCCGTGGGAATGCTGAAAGGCTTTTGCCCCAGAAAGAACTAAAATTACACCACAAGCTGGAATGAATTAATGTCTGCAGAAACCCAAACATATTACCCATGTTAACTTGCAAAACACATTCCGGAGAAAAAAGTTGATATTTGCCAGATGTAGAGGTTGGAAAACCTGGGCAGGGGACAGGGGGGGATTCTTATGAGGACACCTCAACAGAAGAATCATTTATATAAGGCACACGGCACTGGTCTTATTGAGGCTGCTTGCAGTTAAGTAAATGCCCCAAGTCATTCCCATGTCTGGAAGATGTTCCAGTGGCCCTCACAATCATATTCAGCAACTTTTCAACTGCCCTTTTCCTTAAATATGGATCCCCTCTGGATCACTGAGGGTCATATAAACAGATATTCAAGGGAAAGCTGTCAAATGCTAAACACCAAAGAAAAAAATAATGAAATACCAAAGCTGACAGGAAGAGGACTTGTTCCACCACTTAAGAGAGCAAGAAATGAAACCTTATAACAACCTTCTGCATTTCACTGCGGTAACCAAAGGCTCTGACTACCAAACACCACAGGCACAAGACAGAAGCACATAGCCTGTCCTCTGTATCACACTTACAGCCCAGCAGCACCTTCCTTATCTTCCAGAGCTAAGCTTTTGTCTGCAGATACTACACACAAAGTTTGATTTAAAAGCTTCCTTTAAGTCTTTAGGAGTACAGAAAAGCACAAGGGTTTCTTTTGCACAGGGAAAGAACCTTGGTTTTGCCCACTTGCTCAATAAAGCTGAACAGGCTTCTCCAACCTGGCAATGTAGAGAATATACAGTGTAACAGAACTTAAACAGTTTAAACTAGATTATTTCAAAGACTGACAGCTTTGGTATCACTCCTTTTAAGAAAAAACATGACACTACATCCCTTCTCTACCTGATGGAGGCAACACTAAAGACAGGCCCTTCTCCAAGGTCCACATTTGTGTGTTTGAGATGAGATAGAAAGCAAGCAATACTTACAGGAGCTGGCAAGCCACTCTCCATTAGGACTAAACTTGACTGATGACACGGCCTTTGTGTGTCCTGCTAATGTGAACTTTAGAGCATAATTTGGTTTTACTGGTGCAGGCTGTAAGAAAAACACATATGAATGAGTTAAAATTCTAAATTTAGCATCTCAGTGACCAGCTCTGGTCAGTACATATGGATGGATCACGTGGATGTTCACCATAGCAGAGATTCCAGCATTTACATTCCTCTTCCCTTTCAATTTCAAAACAAACCCCTTTTCTGTCTGGGGGCTTAATGATTATGCACAACACCAGTTCATCCCTGAGGTGAATTTCATCCAAGCCAATAACAAACAGGTGAGAATAATGCAACAGTCCAACCACAAACTGCCTGGGAGTTCAAAATAACATTCCTGGTATTGATCTGTGCTGTGCTTTTAAGTGTTTGCAGTTTTCAGCTTTATCATGAATTAAATCACAGGTCAATTACTCCATAGCCCTAAAATCCCATTTTTACCCATTTTGCCCTTTACAAAGGCTTCATGGTTAGACAATCTCACCTCCTATGACCATCTGCAGGCTTCAAGGAACCTGAATAACTATTTCCCCACTATGATCACAGATTCACCAGTTCTCCAGTCATCTCCAGGCATTCCAAGGATACAACCAACCTGCCTTTCTCATGCTCAAAGCAACAAGAGGCAAGAACTTCCTTAAGACCAAAAACAACACTAGCACTACAGGAGAGCCTGCACTCCATCCACTTTTCCCATAAAATGCTCAGCACAACAGCAGGAGCAGAGACACGGAGAAGATCTTTATCTACATGAGAATCCAAACCCCTGATTCTGGCCTGGCTGTTAAATGTGCAGGTAATTCCATGTGTATTTACAGGGATATTGTTCGGAGCCCCAGACCCACCTTGCTCTGATTGGTCGAGGAGGAAGGAGTAGATTGTGTTTTGGTGGATTCTGCATCTGGCTTCTTTTCTTCTGTTGCCATGGTTCTGGAGCTGGCAAATGAGACTTATGGGTGCTTGAAGGGGAGAATGAATGTGCTGCTTCAAAAGGCAGCTCTTGCCACAGAGAGGAGAATCGCACTGAAAGGAAAACCTGGATGAAAAACAAAACATTCTCATTAGCTGTCAAAAAGATACTCAGCAGTCAGAAGATGAGACTAGTCTAGGTGCAGGTCACCAGAAGTAAGTATGAAAATGCCTATTTATTATCTGTTGATCAACACAGCAGTATTTTAAGCCTTCAGACCTACTCATGTGCAAGACCAAGAACTCAAGTCATATCCTCTGATCACTTCTTGGAAAGCTTTTTCCCTACCCTGCCCCATTCCAAATAGAAATAAAGCACAAAAGCTTTGAGGTGTGGCAGGGTGTTCATACCATATAACCCAAAACTAGTACTTAGCACACAGTAAATACAAAAGTTTGCAAAAAAGGTGGAAGGAACAGTCCAAGGCCTTTTATTTTAATTTATTAAGGTAGAGAATACAAGATCATAATGAACACAAAAAAAAAACAGCGTTTCCAAAGCATAAGACCCAACTAGATTCCTTTCACCTCGGAATGCAAGTGTTTTGGTCTCATATTTCCCTCCTAAACAGTTTGAGCATCAAACCATGCCCTTCTACACCAAAGACTTCCACCTGGCTGGAAGCAGCCTTGGATCAGTCTCTCCAAACTCGCTTTCTGTAACAAAACCTGATGGTGTGCAGTGCCAGGACTTGGTAATCAGGGCTGATGCTGCAGCGGGAACAAATTTCTACTGCAGTTCAGCTACACTTCAGCTCAGGATCAGAATCACCCCCAGCTCACACTGTCAGGATTTGCCTTCCAAGTGCAAATATCCCAGCACCGCTGCCGCTCCTTTTGCTGGTGGCAGCACATTTGGGAGCAGGAGCATTTGCTCCCAGGATCCACTGGCATTCCAAGCATCTCCTTTCCAGGAGGGCGAAAAGACCAGGGCGATAACAGTTGCCTGCAGGCTGCACTCAGCCTTGAGCTCGGCTGGGGAGACCAAAGAATCCCAGAATGGGTGAGGCTGGAAGAGACCACAGCGGGTCATCCGGTCCCACCTCCCTGCCCAAGCAGGGTCATCCCAGAGCACATGGCACAGGATTGCATCCAGGCGGCTCCTGAGTATCTCTCCTCTACGGGAGACTCCATATCCAACTCTGTGCTAATCTGCGGGGCCACAACGAGAAATTAAGTTTCCTAACGCGAATCTGCTCCTTTTCATCTGGGACTAATCCGGGCGATCGTGAGGGCACGGAGCCACCGCTTCCCTGGCCCGGGGAGCTCCGTTCCCGGGGGTCTCTCCATTCCCAGAGATGGGGCCCGACTCCTGGGGGGAGCCTTCATTCCCAGGGGAAAAAGGGTCCATTCCTGGGGATGGGGCTCGACTCCTGGGGGGAGACTTCATTCCCAGGGGAAAAAGGGTCCATTCCTGGGGATGGGGCTCGACTCCTGGGGGGAGACTTCATTCCCAGGGGAAAAAGGGTCCATTCCTGGGGATGGGGCTCGACTCCTGGGGGGAGACTTCATTCCCAGGGGAAAAAGGGTCCATTCCTGGGGATGGGGCTCGACTCC